>CM053792.1:920032806-920597806 GCA_028749045.1 Cupressus sempervirens
AATTGTGCAAGGATTTCAATTTGTAAGAAGTTTTATTGACATTCAAGGGATTTGGAATTGTTTTAGTGGTAACTTATTCACCCCTCCCCTCTCAATCACTCCTCTTATATTTCCAACACTAAGAACCATACCCAAACCCTATGTAAAGGTTTGGGAGCCTTAAAATTCCTTGGATCACTAATCTATAGTGATTGGTTCATTGATGTACAAGGCCTTAGCCTTGGTTACTAGTTTTACTAGGGAAATTAGTTATTAGTTTTCCTTCTTTTTTTTGGTTACAATTTTTTGGTCATTTTTGGGCCGCTAGACTATAAATTCAACTTGTTTTCCTCAATTGCAGTATTTCATCTTAGTGGGGCACTGCATCTCTTTTAAAATATAATTGTAACAGGTTTTAGCTTCACTTAAAATTGTTGTTTCAGTTAATAAAAAAATCAACCAAAGGTATCTCAAAAGTGATTTCAACTGGATACTAAGAGCGCATCGGTCATGCACGCACAAAGACTATAACTCATTACTAAAGGATTCAATGCATAAAATAACTAGATAATGTAATGTCCCTTTTAGGACATTATTTTAAAAAAATCAGTATCTTCCAATATATTTCCCTATCCCCTCAATCCATATCATAATTCTTATTTATATGGAAGAAGAGACCTTCCAAATGCCACGACTCTTCAAAGTCTTGACTATTTATTAAAAACACAAATATAATTAAATATTAATATATTGAATACTAATTATTGCATATGAAAATATAATAATATTATAACTATAATTAATATTATTATTAATGTTATGGTTAGTCTTTATTTATTAAATATTAATCATTAATATTAATATTATTATTTATTTATTAATAATATACTAAGACCTAATTAAGATGCATGTATGTATAGTAGTACATGATGGTATTTATTTTATAATATATAATGAATTATAATTCGTATTAGTATAATTTATTTGTGTATGTATTATTTATTCTTTTAATATCATTAACTTTATATAATTATTTATTATTAAATCTTATCTCAAAGTGGGGATATCATAGTCCTCCCCTCTCAAATTTTCTTGTCTCCAAGAAAAATCATTCACACACAATCTCCTTCATATGTGTTAAAATAATTGCAAAGTACACATGTCAGTATATGATGATCTATGAATGAAGACACAAAGTAGACACATTAATGCATGAAGACAAAATGCAAACATGATATAGACACATGAATGTAGGAAGACACCAAGAAGACATGAAGTAAACATATTAATGCATGAAGACACAATGTAGACACATAGTATACATGTTAGAATCTTGATTACAATTTGAAATAAGAAAAGGTAAGGAAATGTTTTACCAATTTGGCCATGAATGTCATGCTCCTTTCCCTTGTCTCAAAATCAAAAGTTCTTGAAGATAGATATTTTTAACAACTTTTCTATAGCTAGTAATATAATAGGGTGTATAATTCCATAGTGGATGGTAGATTTACTACTACTCAAGTTTGGACATGCTCAACTTTGGGCTCCCTCATATTTTAATCCATATTGGGATTCTTTTGCCCTAATGCGATCGATTTACTTCTCCCCTTATGCACACTCCCTACCCACTAGGAACATATTTAATTTTGATGTGGATGGTAGATTTACTACTTCTTGAGGTTGGACATGCTCAGCTTGGGGCTCCCTCAAATCTTTATCCATATTGGGATTCTTTTGCCCCAACGCAAATGATTTACTCCTCCCCTTATGCACACTCCCTACACATCATAAACATAAGCACACATTTTTTTAATAGTGTCCACTTCTGAGACCTTTCTTTATAATTCCAATTTTTTTGTTCCTCGATTTTGCAACTTGTAACTTTTCATGCCAATTTTAGTATCATATCCACTTGATATCTCCCTTTAATTTGATCCATATGTGCCTAATCTCCACTTGGTAAGGAAGAATTTTATTCTTCATGTATACTATAATTTTTCTAGTGTAATGGTTGTTTCTGATCAATCAATTTGTAGCGACGATGCTCTAATTTTGTTTATTTCAAACTCATTTGCTCAGAGACACAAAAATTCTTATTCTACTAAAAAAAATGTCCATACAACATTCCAAAATGTTTCACTATATAAATTTGAGTAACATTTCTTATCCTTTCTTCAATTCAATACTTCTAGTGCGCTATTTAGAGAAGAATTTTGGCACCTCACAGTAACAGCTGCTACTTCAGTCAAATATGACATTAGCTTCCCTTTTTAAAATATTTGTCATAGATGACTTTTGGTATTAGCCATTTTCATCATGGTTCTATATAAAAATTTCATTTTCCCCTTTACACCCCATTTCATGTTGTGGTGTTTTCTTACAAGTCAAAATTAGGTCGAATTCATTTTCATTTACACTTTGGATCAAGAGTGATGAAATGGATCGATTGAAGCCTGCTTGGATCTAGATGTAGATGGAAGTTGAAGTCACCTTATTTCTCAAATCTCATGACAACCATCCAAATCATATTCCTTTGATTCTTTCAACCATTTGGTGCAAAATGCAATAGCATCGTACTTCTAATCAAGGATTTGTTGTAGTATATTTTGTGGATTGCCTCAACTAGGTTAAATTTAATGTGCCAAATAAATTTCCTTGTGGAAATTTCTTCTCATTGTACCCATAACATGAATTTGTAGGCCCAGTTGTTGATATGGAAGTTTCTGATGTGGTTTCTTGGCTTCAATGGTGGATCAGATATTTTCTCAATGATCCTCTATTCAAATAAATTTTGAAGTGCATTGATCTTCCTTCCATTATACATTGTTAAATTATTTACTCCCAAAATGGATCTTGACTTATGAATGAGTCCTTAAATGATCTTAGATCTGCCAATTCACAAGGTATAACCTTGTTTGAAATTTTGGTGATAATTTTTGTTAGATTAGTGATCCCATTGAATTCCATTGAGCCCCTATTGTGTTTCTTTCTTCCTATTTGTATAATTAAGTTAAATTTTATATTATCATGCTATTTCTTATTTTTTTGTCTCGTCGTCTCAATAATTGCTCTCTTCTTTTCATCTAGTAAATGAATGACACATACCTGATTATATTATGCATTAAGCATCATCCTATCAATTATTTCAAACCAACTTCAAATAAAAACTTCATTTGGCCTGGAATCTCATTCATTTTTATAATGATCTCAAGTATTTTCCAAAACTTTGATTTATTAACTCATTTCTATGTAGTGTTGATAATTTATTCTTAATGTAACAAACCCTAGAAGCTATTCTTTGTGCTTTCTCTATAATTACTAAATTGTCTTCTATAATTTGGAATGGAATATTGCTTGTTATTTCATTTATTCTTTATTCAATATGATTTGATCTCAATAACAAAAGATATAAAAATTATTCTTCGATCTCTCTATATATTTTTATCATTATTCTCCTCTTGCAATTTTGTATGAAATTCTACTCACAAGATGGCAGAATCATGCTCTAATACAACTTGTAATGCCCCTTTTTGGACACTATTTAAAAAAAACCAGTATCTTCCAATATATTCCTGTGTCCCCTCAATCCATTTCATAATTCTTATTTTACGTGGAAGAAGAGATCTTCCAAATACCATGACTCTTCAAAATCATGACTATTTATTAAAAACACAAATATAATTTATATATTAATATATTGAATACTACTTATTATTGACTATAAAAATATAATAATATTATAACTATAATTAATATTTATTTATTTTTGATAGGTAAACGACCGAAGCCTAGGTTATTTATTATTATTATTGAGATTAATTATTATTATGTGTTAATCACGAGTAGATTTGAACCCAAGAGCTCTCTAATGAGAGGCTCGCAATTTACCGATGTGTTGTAGGCTCTTGCCTATAATTAATATTATTATTAATGTTATGGTTAGTCTTTATTTATCAAATATTAATCTTTAATATTATTATTATAATTATTATTTATCTATTAATAATATACTAAGACCTAATCAAGATGCATGTATGTATAGTAGTACATGATAGTATTTATTTTATAATATATAATGAATTATAATTCATATTAGTATTATTTATTCTCTTAATATCATTAAATTTATATAATTATTATCAAATCTTATCTCAAAGTGGGGATATCACAAATAACTCAATGAACATAAAATGTTCCAATATGGGATTCAATGGCCTTTTATAGGGGAGAGGGATGATATCATTATGATCTTAAGCATTGGGGATCAGGGATTCAAATGTTGGGGTCTTGGGGTTCCAAGGATTTCTTTTCATCTTTCAAACCTCAAGACATTGATCATTGATAGGATATTTTTGGAACTTTGAGCCTTCCTTGATTAGGGTATTAAGGTTATGAGGAATAAAGGTTTACCTTCTACCACTGAATGCCCAAAATATGACCAAAAATTTAATGTAGACAAAAGAAACAAAGGAGAAAGGAAAAAGAAGAAGAAATAAATAAAGAAGGAAAGAAAAGAAAAAATAAGCACAAATAAAGGACAAGACCTCTATACAATTGAAATTGAACTATCGAGATCCTAAAGCCCGCAATTTAGCCCATCCAATATGACTAACTATCAAGGACCTTGTGAAAGGAAAGAAAAGAAAAAAGAGAAAATGGGGGTCACCATCAAGTCACAAGAGCTAAATGAGTGTAGGAATTGTGGAAGTACAACACTCACGTTGAAGAAAAAATCTCTATATTTATCCATCAAATTTTATTATACATGTCTCTTTTATTTTATTTTTATTTAGTCACAACTCATTTAAGGCATAAAATTAATTGTTTGAATTTTTAATATTTTAATTGTGAAATATAATCTAAAGAAAAATCAGATTAAACAAGTATAAATTATATAACAAAGTATTCACAGAATAAAAATAATCAAGTCTTGTTCTACACTTAAATATTAGCCATACAAAATATCTATTTGGTCAAGCATAGCCATTAAAGATTTAAAAATAATCTTGGAAATTACAAAAAATAATTAACGAGTATAACAACTAGGATAGTTATATAATTTTAATTGACAAACAAGTAACTCACCTCATTTGAGCTTACAAGATAAGATTTCTCCACAATATCAAGGTAAGATCTTGATGTTCTTCTTTTAGTGATCTATACACACATAAAAAATATTAAGTTTACAACATAGAAACTCTAATGCAATTTTATTAAAGTCTCATACAACCCAAGTAATAATAATCAGAAAAAGAAAAAGAAAATTGAACAAGATAATAAATATTCTATTACTCAAATTTAAATATAATTCCCAAAAATAATTATGGTTGTCCCATGACATGGATTTCAACTCCTATATTTTGTGTGTGTATAGGATAAAAGAAATGTTAAAATATTCTCTATCAATTTAAGGGTTTTATTGTTGCATAGGTTGTGTATTTTTTTCAACATAAATTAGTGTGTATAATTATTTTTCCTTAATTTAAAAATATCAAATTTAAAATTAACAGTTACTATAAAATTATTTTTTTTCAATTAGAAATCTTTGCCAAAAATAATATGGTGATCATATAAGATTTGAAAGGGAAGAGGAGGGCTCAAATTTTGTTGTGTATGTATATTTTATCTTCCCCCTCTTTTATTTAATTTTGGATTATATTTTTTTAAGTTTTACAGTTATAAAAAATATAATTTAATAATTTCTTGAATATCTTTAAATTATGAGTTTTTAGAGATCTATTTATTTTGAGTTATTGAAAACTATTAGCCATGTGAGACCATTAGAGCTTGTTGTAACTATTAGGAAAATGGTGTGTCAACCTTGCATTTACATACAATTCCTATCATCAATTTTCAAGGAGGAATGGAGCGAGAGCAGGTGCGACCGAGGTTTGAACGTTGGGGGCAATGGTCACCTGCAACAGACAAGCGAGTACACCAGAGGTTTGCAGAATAGAATCTAGGATTCAAACGCCATGAGGAACGAGCATATGATGAGCAGATCAATAGAAGATGGCCAATGAATCGATATAGGTGGAATGGGGGGTAGAAAGGAAAACCCTACTACCAAAATCGGTGACAGTTTTTTCCACCACAGAGAAGATAGGATGAAGCAAAGAATTGGGGCTGGAGCAAGAAAGGGAACAGAAATGACTGGCTTTACAAAAAGTTTGATAAGTTTAACTACTCCAGAATTGCTCACAATTTTTATAGGCCGAAGCAGAAGGAGAAAATGCGCGTGGGAGAGAATGATGCGGTGGAGGAGCACTTTCAGAGCAAAGAGGACAATGCCAACTATGAGGTAATGTCTATTATCCGCATCAGTAATGAAAACTGGCTAGAATCGGTTAATGGAATGAAAGAAAAAGCATTTTTCTTTAAGTGGTTAGGGCCATGGCCGTCAGTTTCTATTATAAGGCAGGGGAGCCGATCTCTATGGGGGGTAGAATGTAGATTCAAAACCCTAGCAAATATATTCTATTTGGGAATAGCACCAAGTAGATCTGTTAATGATGACATCCTAAAAAATGGCCCCTACCTTCTAGAAGGAAAGGGCATTATTGTAAAGGAGTGGACACCAAACTTTGATCCAAACAAAGAGAAGTTGTAGTCATTCCCCATTTGGATCAATCTCCACAACTTACCAGTAGAATATTGGGGAGAAAAGGTGCTGGAGGAAATTGGGAACACAATAGGAGAATATGTTAGGTCAGAAATAGTCCTTAATAAAGTTGACTCATCCTCTCATCCAAGGTTACTGATCTTGTTAAAGGAAGGGAACCCATGCTCGGATTATATAAACCTAAGCATGGAATACGGGGTTTGGAAACAACAGGTAGAGAAATGGGAAGGTGAGGATAAAAATAATCCAGAAGAGGTATCCTGGGATATCAGTAGCAGGATAGGGAAAGGTTTGGAGGTAGACAAAATCCTAGATTTCTTAGAGATGGGAGAAGGACAGAAGCTTCAGGCACAGAACCTAAATGACTAAATACCCATAAACATTGAGGAAGAAATTCAGGATCTTCCAGTGCAGACAGAGGATAGAGATATGCAAAAAAGAGAGGAGGAGGAAGGGGTTAAAAGGGTCACAGAGAACTCCACCCAAAGAGCACTAGAGACCCCATGGGAAGAAGAATGTGAACAAAGGGAAATGAAGGTGCAGAGAAACTTTCAGGGTAAAGAGATTGACCAGCAAGGGATGAATGATAATCCTTTAAACCTAAGAAGGTGTAGTGTAAGTATTAAAGAATCCAACAAACATAAGTTACAATCCCCTATAGGAGGAGTGAGTGGCGGGTGTGAAAAACTGAGAAAAAAGGATCTAGAAGGTATTGATGAAACAATTTTTAAAGACATTGAAGTCTCTCCAGAAACGAATCTGAGTGATTCCTTTGAGGAAGACCTGGAAAGCAGTAGTGGAATGGAGGAAATGGGTTTACCCCTAGAAGAGGACCTATTAAATGACCTTGGTTTATCAGAGATGCCAGGGATACAGGTCGAAAGATCTTTAGAACAAATAAGCTCCAAAAAGCAGAAACCGAATGTTGGAAGCCAGAAAGAAAGAGGACCAAAACTAGTCAAAGTTAAGCTGGCAATGGCGGGCAAAGATGCAAGCCAAAAAAAAATCTTGAGATCAAGAAAATGCTTGGCCTTTTCCCAAGAGCCATGAAAACCCTATCATGGAATGTCAGGGGTTGCAATGCCCCTAAAAAAATTTGATTGATCAAAAGGTGTCTTGATCAATCGAAGCCAAATTTAGTTTTTCTTCAGGAAACCAAGACAAAAGAAGAAGATTTTTCTAGTTTTAAAAATAAATTTAGAAGATTGGAATGTTTTCTGACAGGGGCATAGGGAGCTTCAGGTGGATTGACGATACTTTGGAAGCCTGAAACAATCACAATTTTAGAGTCTAAGTTAAATGAAAATTGGCAATGGGCAAAGATCTATGTTAAAAATCTACATTGGTCATTTATGGTGATAAATGTGTATGGACCAAACAAAAATGCTGAGAAGAAAGAGTTATGAGAAAAAATAGCTGAAAAAGTACAGGAGTTTCCAAATGAGGTAACAAATTTAGGTGGGGATTTTAATGCGATTCTAAATCCGAAGACAAAAAGGGAGGCAAAGGATGGCTTTTTGAGGGCCAAAAAGATTTTAGCAACTTTGTAAATGACAATGGATTAGTAAATATAAATTTCAAAAAAGGTGACTTCACGTGGACAAACCGAAGGGAAGGTTTTGTGCATATAGCAGAAAAGTTGGATAGGTTTCTAGTGGCAGGGAATTGGGCTGAAGCAAATTGGTCATGTGATGCGTAAATTCTACCTTACCAAGGTTCAGATCACTTTCCCATTTTTCTTTGAATTCAAGATGAAAAATCTCTAGACAGATGCCCCTTTAAATTTGAAGCAATGTGGCTGAAAGCAGAAGGTTTCTCAGACCTGATTGCGGATTGGTGGAAAAATGCCCCACCAAGGAAAGGTAACAAAGCTTTTATTTTCTTTAAAAAGTTGCAATTTCTAAAAGAGCAATTAAAAATCTGGAATAGGGAACACTTTGGTAATATCTTTGATAAGAAAAAGGATATAGAAGAGAAGTTAAAAACTTTAAGTCTCAAAGTTATAGAAAGTGGAATGTTTGAGGTTGATTTCAAATTGGAGAAAGGGCTTAAAAGGGATCTTGAGGATTGCTTAAACAAAGAGGAAATTTATTGGCGTCAGAAATCTAGAGAAACATGGCTAAAAGACGGTGATAGGAATACTACCTTTTCCATAATTTTGTAAAAGTAAGGCAGGAAACAAATAAAATCTTTGAAATAAAAGATTTGAATGGAGTTTTAAAGACAGATAGTGAAGAAATAAAACAAGAGGCAATAAATTTCTTCTCACATAAAGGACAGAAGCCAAAAAGGGACAGTGCTGAGGTTGAAGAGGTGTTGAGTGTTATTCCAATAGTAATATCAGGGGAACAAAATAGGGCTCTAATGGATCCAATTACAGAATGTGAAGTCTCTCAAGTGTTAAAAGGTTTAGGAGGGGACAATGCCCCAGGACTGGATGGTTTTCCAGCTCTGTTTTTTCAAAATTTAAGCTCCATATTCTTGAAAGACTTATGGGAAGTAGTGGAGGAGTCGAGACAAGAGGGTTTCATTCTTAAATATTTTAACAACACTTTTATAGCACTGGTGCCAAAGAAGGAAACACAACAAACTTTTGAAGATTTCAGGCCCATTTCATTATGCAACACATTGTATAAGATCATATCAAAGGTGTTGGAAAAAAGGCTCAAGCATGTATTGAACTCCATTATTTCTATAGAGAAGAGTGGGTTTCTTCCAGGGAGATCGATTTTTGAAGGGATAGTTGTGGCACATGAAGCAGTGCACACCATCCATGCTTCAAAAACTCAAAACATGATGGTAAAACTAGACATTAGGAAAGCTTATGATGAGGTTAATAGAAGTTTTATGTTGGAAGTGCTAAGTCGTTTTGGGTTTAGTAAGGAATGGATTCAATGGGTGAAAAGTAGTATTCAAACACCCAGGTTCTCTGTACTGGTTAACGGAAGCCCTCAAGGTTTTTTTGAACAGGAAAAAGGAATAAGAAAAGGTGATCCTTTATCACCTTTCCTTTTCATAATAATGGTAGAGGTGCTAGGAAGGTTGATCCAAAAGCAAAGGGAGCAAGGAGCATGGAATGGAATTAAAATCACAGAAATAGTTGAATCCCTCACACATCTGTAATTTGTAGATGACACCTTTTTAGGGGGAGAAGCTAGTGTAGAAGAAGAAAGAGTGATGAAGAACACTTTAGAGCTTTATGGGAAAGTCTTAGGGCAGTTTATTAATTGGAAAAAGTCTAAAAAAAATTTCTTCAACACTCCTTATAATTTGAGATTTAGGATCTGTCGAATATTGGATATTAAATTGGGGTTAATGCCAAACAAATATCTAGGCATACCTTTTTTTGCAGGAATAAATAAGGCAAACTTATGGGATAAGCTTATAGAAAATTTCCAAAAGAAAATGGAAGGATGGAGGGGCAAATGGCTGACTTTGGCAGGCAGAATAATTATGCTTCAAACAGTGATAACTGCAATGCCGGTTTTTGCTATGATGTGTCTAGAGATTCCAAAGAAAGTTATCAGAATCTTGGAAAGGAAAATGAGGAAGTTTTTCTAGAATGGTGCCAATGATGAGAATAAGATTCCATTTTTAGCTTGGGAGAAAATATGTAGGCCCAAAGAGGAAGGAGGTGCTGGTCTAAGGGATTGGAGTTTTATGAATAGAGCACTAGGAGCCAAATTAATCTAGGCAGTCTATGAAAACCCACACCTCTACTTGGTAAGAATTCTAAAAAGCAAATATTTAGACAATATGGATAACCACAGAATTTTAACAATTTGAAATCCTCCAAAAGGATCAGCCATATGGAACTTCATGTTATCCTATAGAGAGGTGATAATTAAGCATATTACATGGTAGATAGGGGATGGGGATACAACAAAATTTTGGGAAGATTCGTGGATTGGACTGGAAGTGCTAGGGGAAACTATAAGGGATAATGAACTGAAATCCTACTTTAAAGAAAGATGGGGTAATACAGTAAAAGATTACATGACTGAGAAGGATGGCCCTATAGGAAAGGAGTGGTTTTGGAAGGATGTATCCTAGGAGGAACTGACAGAAGCACAGAAAGAGCAAATGAAACAAATTTTTAAGGTCAGTAATGTGATGCTAACAAAGAAGAAGGACAAAGTAATTTGGTGTGGCTCATTATTAGGTAAATACTCAGTAAAACTAGGCTAAAATCTAATAGCTGAGACAGGAAGGGAAAGTTTCTTCTCAAGAGACTTATGTTGGAACAAAGATATACTGCCTAAAGTAGGGGCCTTTACATGGTTAGCTTACAAAGGAAGAATTATAACAGCTGAAAGACTAAGAAAGATAGGGATTAATGGTCCATCCAGATGTCCTCTATGTGAGAAACAAGAGGAATCCATTGACCATCTTTTAATTCAATGCCAATATGCTAAAAAATGTTGGGATATAGTTCAATTCAAATTAAGTTGGCAAGGGCCAAGAGCTCAAACGATAAGGGAAGCTTTGGATGGATGGCCAAGGATAGCTGTGAAATCAACCTTATCAAGTATATGGATAGTAGCACCATCTTTGATAATCTGGGAGTTGTGGAAGGAGAGAAATAGGAGAATCTTTAGAGGAGAAAAAGAAAGTCTGAGGAGACGCATAAGCAAAATTATTAATGCAATAGAAGAAACAGTCAGTGTGTCAGCTACAAGGAAACAAGCTATGAAAATTCCATTCACATGAGATGATAGACAAATATAGAATACTTGGCCGTGGATTAGATTCAAATCACCCTCAGGAGCTTTGGTAACAAGCAGTAGCAAAACAAAGAAGAAGGCAGTTGAATGGGTTACTCCACAGGAAGGCTGGGTCAAAGTGAATTTTGATGGAGCACCAAAAGGAAATCTTGGGGATTTAGGAATTGGGATTGTTTTTAAAGATGACAGAGGGCACCTTTTATTAGTAGGAGCGAAAAAACTCCCATATGGAATGAATAACATAGCAGAATGCCAAGCAGCATTATTAGCAGTTCAAATAGCTAGAATGGAAGGGTTAAAAAAAATACATCTGGAAGGGGACTCTCTGATCACAGTGTAGGCAATATCGAAATTGAGCGTAAAGGCATGGCATCTACAACCTATTATTAACAACATAGAGCAGGAATTGAATAATTTTGAAGATTTTAAAATTACGCATATAAATAGAGAAGGAAATCAGGAGGCCGATATGCTTTCAAAATGTGCTTTAACAATGAATGAGGAGACAATAAGGATTGAAAAGAAAAACTCAAAAGGTAAACTTTTTAACATCATAAATCACAAGAATAAAAGAGGACTGTCAGCAATGATGTAAAAGACAACTCAGGCCGTCTGATGAATCCTGTGCAAAATCTTTTAAGTAAGATGCTCGCAGGTAGTTTTAATGATTGGAAATATTTTAATTGCCTTTAAAAAGGCACGGCATATGTCATTATTTAAGTGTAAATTTGAAGGGGATTGTAATTGCAGAAGGAAAGTGTGTATAATAGAGATGGAGCCATCGTTTACATTCAAAACTCAGTGACAACAAAAGGCGTTATTTGGGCGAGTAGCAGATCATAGGCTGAAGAAGATAGTAAAATGTGTGACACAGGCTGTGGTGGGTGCGTTGCAAAACACATTGGGCCCCCTTTTCCAAGATTCGAAGCATCAATGGAAAGCGCAAGTTGATATAGCTGCGATGACAATGGCTTGGGGCTTAGAAGTTGGAGAGCATGAAAGAGTAGTGGAATGGGTTATGAAGGAATTGTTTGAAGAGGAGTTAATCCCAAACATGGATGCATGGTTGGAGTGGGCCCATCCGGGTTGGGCCTTCAATTTCTTGGAGGGTTATGCAAATGAGGAGGAAGGCAGGGAGAAAGGAATCATGCCATTTGTGAACTGGCCGGGAGGATATAAGGAGAAAGAGGCCTATGTGAATGAGCGTCGGGTAGCATGGAACACCCTAAAAACTGCAATCATGGAGGGAAAGGCGCAGCACCGAAATGAGCCCTTCAATGTGGTAGTGCCAAGGAAGCGATGGTCAAAAAGAGGGGCCAACAGAGGGCGAAGGTAAGACTTAATGGATGGTTTTTTGGTTTTGAAGATAGAGGCCATATCCTTTTTGTCACCTCCAGGCATGAACGAAAGCAGTCAAAAGGGTAAATGGAAGCTCAGTTTTCTGGCTCTAGTTGGTGGTAAGGAAAACCATAGAGGAAGGTAGCAAACATGGGGAGTTTTCCAAAGGCAATTTTTATGGCAGGGGAAGGCAGAAACATGCAAAGGATGCCTTTTGAAATGGTCGGGTTTTGCAGGTAACAAGGTGGCCCCTTGTAGCAGATTATGTTTAAGGTTTAAAGTATGTAGAATGTAGTTATTATGTTTGAATGTAAAGACTTGTAATGAAAGTAGTTGGCTATAGTGAATAAATTTATGTAAGTAGTGGGGAAGGTTTAGACTCAATGGTAGAATGGTGAACATTGGAAAGGTTAATGTATGAAGATTATGTAATTTCTTTTGAATTAATAAAATATCTTATTATCGATAAAAAAAAAGAAGTTTTCATTTGAATATGGAGTGGTCCCAAAAACATCTCAAAGATTTGGGCATGCACTAAATAAGTTTTTTATTACACGGTAATTATTTAAATTTGAAAATATTAAATTTTTTAATTTTTCAAAGCTAGAATAGAAGTTACCAAAGTTCATGAATCAAACATGGAAGGTTCATAAATCAAACACGTGATTCAAATGTGATGAATTCTAAAAGTTGAGTTTCCTAAAATAGGAAATACAAAAAAGTGTTGGGTGAATAAATGAGTTGTAAAAGGGAGCTATGTATTTTGGGGGTGTGTTTTGATGAATCACAGAGCTTCTTGAATTATAGATAAGATGGGAACTACTTTTTTGATGGTTTTAAGCCATGGCTTTGTAATATTGGTTGATAGTTAGTGTTATGTATCTCCTATAGATAAGGTGTGTGAGATGCATGTTGTAGTTAAGTCTTATAGCTATTATGTTACTTTCATATATTTGGTTGGTAATACTTCTACAAGAAGCTTTCTCTACAAGTACATTATAATATGTTAATTTTTTAATATAATATATTATACATATTCTATCTAGGGTTTTCTCCCTATTGAAAGGGTTTCCGTATGTAAATCATTGTTTTATGATGCATGCTATTTATGTAATATTTATGCAACCATTATAAAGATTTGAGAATTTTTTTTGCACTCTCCTCTTAGGATCAACCCACAGTAGTAGATTATACTTTTTTCGAGGAATAGATTACTCCAAAAAAGCACTATCACAATTTTTGAGCCAAGTAGTTTCGATAGAAATTAGTCTGATAGTTTCAATCGAAAGTAGATTACTTTCGATAGAAATTAGTCTGATAGTTTCAATCGAAAGTAGATTACTTTCGATAGAAATTCAATTTTTAATTAATTTCAATTGAAAGTAAATAATGGAGTTAGTTTCATTCAAAATTGGAAAAGTAGGTTGATACAAACAAATTTGACCACTTACTTTTGATCAAAACTAGAAAAAAGTAGTTTGTATTGAAAGTAGAAAATTACTTTCGATAGAAAGTAAGTTCCTAACAAAAGTACCTAATTAGGCATGTTTTAGAGAGGCCACAAGAATCCTATTTTTTTCAAGGCTTCTAGGCACAATTACTATGTTCAGATGGAACAATGAAGATATGTCATTTTGCATGACACAAGTACTCAAAATGAGCTTTCTAATGACTATGGATTTGATACAATTTGATTTTTTTAGGTATATATATATTTTTAGACATGAATTATAAATAGTTTTATTATCAGAAATAAAACCTTTCTATTGGATGCTCATGGAAAAATATTAAATAAGAGAATGAAAAATCTGAAAAATAACCAAAAGCTCTATATTTGAGTCTTCTTTCTATCATGAAAACAAATTTTGGAATCAAACAAATAAAAAATAAGTTGCATGCATAAAAAACAATGTATGTCAAAATTAATGTTAAGTCAAGTTTGAACATCAATATAATATTAAATACTAAGGATAAAGACACCACACTAACTCGATGAACTCAGTATGGATGTGGACAAACTAAATTTGAAAAAGTTGCATTGATATTGATTATAGAAAAAGAGTTATGCATGTCAAAAACAATGTCACTCTTTAATAATTAGGTTTTTGACAACATGTCAATTTTTTTTGGGAGAAAAAATAATTGAATCAAATCAATTTAAAAAAATAAAAATAAAAAAAATAAAAAACATTTAGAATCTACACAAAAAAATCTTAAAAGACTCTAATTTATGTCATCTTCAAATTCGTAACAATTATGCAACAATTGAATTTGAAATTGAAAGTTTTTAAAAAAAATTATAGTTTAGTTTTTGTTTAGGCAAAATAGTATAACCCACTATTGTGGGTCCATTCCTCAATATTAGGGTAGGAAGTTCCCTCAGTTTGCTTACAAGTAGTACCAAATCCTAATAAACATTGGGCTTTCATCTAGGTTGTTGGGTCTTTTGAATTAATTTAAATTTGAATGATAACTTGTATACAAATATTTTCTGATGGAAAGTTTGTCAAGAAGAATAGAGGTGGAGAAGTTTTGTAGGCATGCCTATGAAATATGGAGGCTAAATATAGAGAATCTATTAATAGATCAGGATATATGTGATACTATTGATGAGAATGTATCAAGACTTAGAGATCTAACTCAAGTCAGTAGATATGATGTTATATATTTTAAAGAGAAGGGTTCAATCAAATAGTATTTAGTAAATTTTTTTTAATATAATTTCCATGAAGAGACCTATGCAATTAAACCATGGAAGAATCTTAGTGAGGTATATCAAGTTAGATGTTTTATGAAGAATCTTTCTTAAGGAAAAAATGACATTCCTTGAGAATGGAAGAAAGTGGATAAATTACAAACCATGTGGAAGCGTTCAATATATTGGTAACCCACCAATTAGAATCAATTAGTATCAAGATGTTTGAGAAGGATTTTTTTAGATCTTTCTTTGCTCTTTGCTTGATTTATGGGGTTTCCTTGTTATAACCATCTACAATCTTATTGATATTTAAAGAATAAAGATATGGTGGGTTTTTCTAATTTCTAAAGAAATGAAGAGGAAGTTATAAATAAATTTTAAAGAGGCCATAACTATTTCATTGAAGACCTATGTAAAAATATCAAGAAGAATGAGGAGCAATAAATCCAAATCTAGTTGGAGATCTAAATCCTTTCAAAAGTCCAAAATTATTGTTCATAGTTCCAATAATCTTAGGCAAAACCATAAGGAATAAAAAGAGGAAAAGAAGAATAAAAAATGAAATTTTATTTTGATTATAATTCCCATAGTAAATATGGTTATGCATTTATTATGAATTTAGCCTCTTATGCAAGAAATGAGACATAGTTAATTGGCACAAGTGTGTCTTTTTAAATGACCTCTAATAAATATTTCTTCTCAAAATATGAATACTTTTATGAAGGTAAGGTGTTCTTGGATGATGAATCTCATTCAAATATTTTTATTTGAGGTAAAGTTAGAAACAAATTTCTTGACATGTAGAATAAGAAATATTAATAGCATGTTGCATATCCCTAAACTAAGACATAATTTGTTTCCTATTATAAATTTGATAGGTTTGGGCATGTGAGTAGTATTTTTTAGAGTAGGATGTGAAATAATTAGAGGTGATACAATCATTTCAATACACATCAAATTTTTCACATTGTATAAGTTATATGCATACACTATTGAGTGTAATAACTTACTTTTGTGAAGACTGGGCCTATGGATACTTTATTAGAAGTGGTTAGGATCTCAACTTTGATAGATGCTCATATATTTGAGTACCTAAGATGTAATTTTATCTTGAATCAAATCTATCTTCAAATAAGAGTATGTTATGGAACCATTAACTTGAGAGAAAAGGGTCTAAAGACTTTGAAAAATAAAACCTAACTAAAGGTTTGAATTATTTTTAACGTTGATTTTATTTTTTATATGAATTGCATTCATAGAAAAAAAAAGGTTTTAGTTTTCATTATATTTTCCCTCCATTGGAAAATCAGCATATTGTGTCTACTTAATGATAACCATAATATAAGGAAACGGGTATGTTTAATAAAGAGTAAATTTGACCTTCTTCATCTATTTAAATAATTCAAATGATTTCTTGAATTACAAACTAGAAGTAAAATTAAAATTTAGAGGACTAATAATGGAGATGAACTTTTTCTCTAACTATTTTGATAAATTCTATAAATATTGTAGGATTCACATATAGAATACAAGTCTATATTCTTGACAAGATAGTGCATTACATAAAGGATGAATAAAATATCAATCAAGAAGGATATGAGTATGATGAGTGGTGTTGGCCTAGAAAAAAAAGTCCTGAGTTAGAAGTTTTTTGTTGTTTTCTGACACCTCATTAAGATTTGATCTATTATATCATCTCTTGTTTATACTATGAATACATGATCAAGTGATAAGATTTTATTGATATGTATTAGATTTTTTAGTTGCAAGGGATATAAAAATGTACAAAAAGTGAAGAAAATAAAGTTATAAAATAAGGCTATATAATGCATCTTCATAGAATATAACTATGGTGTGAAATGATACAAGTTTTGAAATGTTTTTGCATAGAAGGTTATATATTAGTAGAAATATTACATTTAAATAAATTTAAACTCTTTCAGATAATATGTATCTAAATAAAACTAAAAATGAAGGTTCTATTCAACTTTATTAAATAACTAAAAAAGTTGAACTGATGCCCCTAGATAGAAAAGAATTTGAGCAAAGCTTGTCTAACTTTGAATACTTAGACGACAATGTGCCTCTAACTTATCTTGTTTGAAGGTCTTAGTTCTTTACCTCTATGAAAATCACCTATATGAAATGATTTCTTAGTGTTCCATTCATTTTCATGAGATATGGATTCCTGTGAGCCACTACTCATGAAACATGGGTCAATTAGTTTGACTAGACAAA
Organism: Cupressus sempervirens; assembly: GCA_028749045.1. Lineage (NCBI taxonomy): Eukaryota > Viridiplantae > Streptophyta > Pinopsida > Cupressales > Cupressaceae > Cupressus > Cupressus sempervirens. The sequence continues at coordinate 920,050,406 of CM053792.1, forward strand.
TTGCATAGTTGAATTGTGATCTCAATATCACAATTTGACTTTCTAAGAAGAATATCAGCTACTTATCAATTGAAGATTTATAATTAATGATTGATAAGGAACAATAGTTACTCAAGATTTTGCAAATGAAATTACAAGAAGATTGGGTTTAAGCATGGAGAAAACACTTTAGTTAAGCAAGCTCAAGGTGGAGTGATACTAAGATAGGTGACCGACTAGGAAGTCTCAATGTTTCACCTCTATGATAATTACATAGATATAATTATTGTTATTTTTTTCATTCCTTTTCATGAGATATGGGTTCTTGTTTGTTACTACTCATGAAACATTGACCAATGAGTTTGACAAAAAATCTATACAATTGAATCCTACTAGAAACATCATAGTTTGATTGGTTATGGATAATATCTCATATTTATCAATTGATGAGCTTAAGGATATTTCTAATGAATATTTCATAAGACACAACACTTACTGAAGATTTTTTGAATGAGGTTACAAGAAGAGTAGGTTTAACCATGAAGGAAATCCTATAGATAAGCATTCTCGAGATGGATTAGTTCTGGGATGGTTGAACTACTAGATGCCTTAGTTGTTCACCTCTATTAGCATCACCTAGATGCAATGAGTTCTAAGTGTTTCATTTATTGTAACAAGACAACAAGTTTGACTAAAGAAATACTAGACAATTGAATCTTGATAGCAATATGATAATTTGTCTTATTATAGAAAATATCTCCCACTTATCAATGATGAACTTAAGGGGAATTCCAATGAATGGTTCATAAGAAAAAAATTTAGTTGAAGGTTTATAAATGAGGTTATAGGTTGTATCATCTTAAATTAGAAGCACTTCAATTTAATGATGAATTAACACCTATTTAGTAAGATTTAATGCTATACTTGCATCTAATTTGTATTCTACCCTTTCTTCTTATCTTTTTTTATTCGTCCTAGAAACATTTAGGGTAGGACCTAATAGACCCTCCTTGGTATTCCTATTTTATGGAATAAATATCGCAATAGGACCTACCTACTTGGATCGTCCCTTTTCTTCTTCTAGTAACTCAAGTATATTTTCCACATCAAAATAGGGTTTTCTCAAGATATGCACTTGATTTCCCAAAAGAGGAATATGTTTAGGGACATAATGTATCATTAATGATGCAATGACTTGCAACCCTTTTTAGGTCCCCTGCTCAATGTTTGAGTTGGCGTTGATCCAAGGCATTAATTTCATTCCCAATCAACTAGTGGGAGAAAGTTTAATATAAATAATTTATAATGACATCTATGTGACTCATTTTGAAATCCATTATATCTATAATTCATAAAGGAATTTAAGCACTCAACAACTCAAGAATTCAATCCATCTTTAAGTACATTCAAGGAGATACTTTTACAAATTCATTGGAGAGGAGATCTCTTGCATTCAAAGTATTTTAAAGGTTCTTCAAGGAGTTTATTTGGGGGCATCATAATATATCTTACATTTTCATGCCACAATATTTCATGATCTATCTTCCTCCTTTGGTGATACTAAATTTGGTTGTCAAGAGAGGGTTTCTTCTTTCACCCTCCTTTTACAATCACATCTTCTTGATCCATTCAATTGGTAAAGTGAGTACATTGCATTATATTTGAGAATTCCTAATAATTTAAGGTACATTAATGTATTTAATTTACAAAATCTCAATTATTTAGATTTTAAGGTTAATTCCTAAACTAAAGTTTGACCAAGGAAAATCCCCTATCAACAAAACAAATCCATTTGCATTCTAGACTGTAGACCTTAGAAGGAAAAATAGAGCACAAATTTGAATACCTTTGTTGAAGAACATCAGAGATTTAGAAAATATTTCATTATTTTTAACACTAAAGGTTAGGGATGGAGTGAAATTATGACCCCTCCCCCTCTCTAGATTAACCTTGACTGGGAGCTGAAAGATTTTTGGGTTTTGGATATCTCGATGTTTCATGTTTGAAACTAGATATATTTATTGTTTTAAGTTTTAAGAAGCCATACAATAAGATCCAATATTATACCTCACTTTTCATGGTAAGTCATTGAATTTCTTTATTTATTTCAGCACATATAATTTCTATATATCTACTACTATAACTACATTTCATAACTCTTGCTACATTAGGGTTTTAAGAATCTTATATTCTTTTTCTAATTCTATAACCATTATATATTTTTCTCCATTAGTGCTCCTTCCTCATTTTATTTTCACTTATCTTCATAGATCTAATTACCTTAGAGTTGTAATTGAAATCATCAATCCCCTTAATTTCACTTTGAGGTACAAGGTCAACTACAACCATGAAATGTGAAGTAATTGATACCTTTCTTCATTTCCTCACATTTCACCTTAAAATTTTGGTGAACTTGACATCTTACCCCCTTCTATTAGAGATAAATTATTATTTTGGAGTTGGATTACATTATTTAGATAAATATACCATTTATGATCTCTCTCTCTCTCTCTCTCTCTCTCTCTCTCTCTCTCTCTCTCTCTCTCTCTCTCTCTCTCTCTCTCTCTCTCTCTCTCTCTCTCTCTCTCTCTCTCTCTCTCTTTATGTTGTATGTATATACTTTCATTAGATTACATTGTGTGATTTTTGATTTAGTTCATACCTCAAGGCTATGTTAATTTTATGTGATCTTACTCTTGCCTTTATTTGTGTATGAGATTCATTACCTTAATCCCTACCTATAGCATTTACATTATGAGAAGGTGTGGATTCATGACTCCCTTTGATCTAGAATATTCTTTTCCCCTCTTAGAAACCTTGGTGACACTGTGGTTTCCTATAACTGTAATCCTTCTATAGAGAATAAAACTTCCCATTAATCTCATGATGATGATGAGGTTTTGATATTTTTTCCGAAACAACTTCATAAGTTGCCACTAAGATTGACATGATGCACAATATATTATTCAAGATAACTATAAGACCAACACTATCACTGCATTTGACACTCATAATAAAGTGATAGATAATGATGAACATGGTGTTACTTGTTTGTATGGTCTTACACACCTTGTAAATTCACATGTTAATCCTTTGTCTCAAGCTACATCTGAAATAGGAATGGTTCCACCCACTACTAATGTTGATACACCCTTGCCTATTATTGCTCCTATATATAGCAACACCCTTGCCTATTGTTGCTCCTCTATATAGCATACTACATATGTTCCATCTATTGTGGCTACTCTATTCAACCATTAAATCCTCCAATTATGAGTCCTCCTATCCCTTCTCTTCCTATGAGTGTTCCTCCTACTTCATTGCCTACATCACAACCTTCATACCATAATGTTACTTACACTTATTCTAATCCTCCTACTACTATGGTTCTTAGTGTTCCCCATGTAGCACCCTCTATTCTTGCTAATTTTTATACTCTTCCTATTGTGTTGGATGTCTCATTTACAACTATGTCTTTTATTTATTCCACTATCATTAGCCTTGCTCACATTGTTTCTTCATTTCAAAAACAACTTTCATCCTTGACCTAATCCAAGTACAATGTTCCTACGTGTGAGATGGGTGTTATTTTGTCCTCAGACATTATCCATGCCATGTCTCCTAAAAAAGATGATATGCCTCAGCTTCTTACTCAATAGTAAGGGTGATCCTACAAATCATCTTAAAACTTTTCAAGTCCTATGTAGTAATAATGCCCATGACTAGGATTTTAGCCAAGTTGTTTTCTCACACTTTTTATGACAAGGCCTTACAATGGTATTTCTCCTTTCCACCTTTTTCATTTTTTCATTTCATAAAAATTATAATTCTTTTATCCAACAATTTTTTTAAAATATTGGTACTTGAGTATCCTTAACTGATAAAATGCACTTTAAACAAGGTCTTAAGGAAAAAAGTGGCTAATTTTCTTGTTGGATTTAAGCATTTGCATGCTTAGATTTCTTATCCTATTTTTGATATCGATATATTCAACATAGGTTTATTGATAATTTATAAAAAAACATTGGAGATAATATTCTTCTTATCAAATTTACCTCATTTTCACAAATTTGTGCAACATTTCATCATTATCAATTACAAATGAGTCATTTGAGAGCACCACTCCAATGGCTCCTACATCAGTTTATAAGAGTATCGTTGTACCATAATTTTTTTTCACAAACCTAACATGATAAACAAATCCATGAGTATAATAGATGAACAAGTAGTTGTTGCATCTAGAGGTGGCACTATTTCTTCCTCTACTTTTTAGATGAGCCATAAGTTTACTCCTCTCTCTAAGTCTTTGCATTAAATCATGGGAAGGTTAGTAAGTGATAATACTATCACACTTCCTCCTATTAGACTATTTCTTCTCTTAAAAACATCAAGTCTACACTTTGATTCCAAATCCTTTTGTCAATATCATCGTTAATCCAGCTATGATATTGAAAAATGTTTTGCCTTGAAACATAAAATTCAACACATGATTGATTCCATTACTTAATTTATTAATAATCATTATAGTGGGAATAAATCTATGACACTTCCTAATCAAAATATTCAAGCCTATACCAATCCTTGTCCTCAACACATTGTTAATATGGTTACTCATCCTTCTTCCTTTGCTAGGAACATTAATTATGATCGATAGTGGGAAGATGATGACCATGCTATCAACAATGTGGAGCATGTACCTCAAACTCCACCTCAACCTAAACCCAAGATTCAATCTTAATCCCAAGTTCAACCTAAGCCCAAACCTACTCTTAAGCATGCTAGATACCTTACTATTACCTTTGATGATTTTGAAGCTATTAATACTATTGATGGTCCTCTTTATATTTCTGCTAGTGTTTCTAAGTATCATACTTCCATGGTTAATATCATCAACAAGAAAAAATTTTTTGCAAAAATATTTGCACAATGAATTTTACAATATTTAAAATGATACTTTGATTCATACTTGTAATAGTTTCTTGTATTGACCACATGGTTCCATTTCCCCCTCTATTGAACTTTTTGGTAAAGAGGTGAATACTACCTTTTTTCCTCATTCCTACTTCTAATCAATTTAAAGTGAAGCTTGGTTTACCTTAGTTTATTTCCACGCAAGCCATTTCTTCTCATATCTATAAATACATTTATTTCCCTCATGCTAGTGAGATTAAAATGATCAATCATAGTCTTTACCATCATTCTAGGCCTCAAAAATTTTCTATACTTGACTTCTTTTATCCTTCTATTCCAACTACACCTCTTACTCATCCTAATTTCCTCTTCCTATCATATAAGGCTTACAAATCTAGGAAGATTACTGAGTTGAGTATAGCTAAGGATCTTACACATGGTCTTTATCCTATGCCTTCTACACTTCCCTCCTCAAACTCTTCAATTTATAATGAGAAACCACCTCTTACACCCAACACACTACCTAGTGTGGTTCCTCCTCTTGCATCTTAATCTATTATGATTCTTTCTATTCTCCCATTTGAACATGGAAAGGAACCTATGTCTATTGATTCTTCTTCTTTCTATCCAATTTCTAGCAAGACCAAATACAATCCACATGCCTATGATTTTCAAAGGAGGTGTCAAGCTAGATATAAAGCCCATTTTCATGCCTCTCATTCTTTTTCTCACTCATTTGACCAACCTATGCCTATGAAAGGAGTTAGTAATAATGATGAGATAGATAAATATGATATTCATATTTTAGATTCTATTGCTATTAATCTTGATGAAGAAGATACATTAGATGATCCTAATAATGATGAATATGATAATATTGATCTTGATAATGATTTTCCTAACATACTTTTCATACATCTTCCACTTGCATCTAGTCTTGAGCATAGTGACTCTCAAGGGGGTCCCTATTTAGACTTAACAATTATTCTTTTTCTATTGAATGCTACTCCTCTTGCAAGTTTTTCACCTTTCCTAAATGATATAGAATACGATTGGGTAAGTGTGAAATGAGCTTGAGTGATTTTTGTAGCATGACAACCTATTGTGTGTTTTCTTTTCATGATGAGCTTCCTTGTACTATGCTATCTTTATGTTTGTATACGTTTATTTAAATGACCCTTGCTGCTCTATTGGAATAAGGTGATAAATAAATTGACATGGCATGTCATTCATCTATTCAAGTAAATCACTTCTTCTATAATTTGTTGAATGTTATGTTGTACAAGTGTTAGTGTTCACAATTTTCTTCATATGTTGGTTTGCTTAGATTTGTGACATGGTAGTGCCAATTCTTTATGGTCTTCATAATGGTAGTAAAAAAATATTCTTCATTGTAAGTATTTCCTATCTTTTCTCTATTGTTTCATTGTTATACTTTCTTTGAGGGATGATGAAATTTTATTTGCAATAATATACATATATTATATTATGATCATACGACCCTAAAATTAGTAGATCCCATTTGTACTCTCTTATGCCATGCAATTATCTCCCTTATTCTCTTTGGGGCATTTCATAGTGGAAATTTCTCAAAGTAGACGTGTGTTTACTTTTTTAAAGCTAGTGTTCTTGTTAATGAGTTAACAATGACTTTAATGTGGGGACATACACTTTTCTTAGTTTTCTACACACACACACACACACTTAGATAACTTAGACATACACTTGTGAATCCCTTTATGGATGATACATGATCATAAAGAATGGATCCTCCATGTACACCTTTGATTTCTTGAGGAATTGAACCCTAGGATTAGGTCTCTCTTTACTTTGTATATTAAATATACTAAATCCCATATATAGGTAACACATTCAAATTCAAATATGCTAAAATATCATACATGGGTAACACATTAGAATACAACCACATGATAAATCCCATACATGGATTACATATTTCTTAATTATCTTTTTTGCATGATTCACAACAAAGTATAGACTTATCATTGTTAAAAGTAATCAAACCCTTCCTTTCTCTTCTTCTCTTTATCAGTGATTTCTCTCTTATTGTGATCTTGGAGTTATTAAAGGCTCAAATACCTTGGGGGATTAATGGATTCTTTGTCGCCTTGATTATGATTGGATTATCTTATGTCTTGTGCTCTACTTTACCAAGATTTTTGGCTGATCCATACTCTTGCTAAAGTGGGGGCCACATGTATCATGTTAAATTAGAAGACCTTTAATTTATTAATGGATTAACACTAATTTAGTAAGATTTAATGCTAGATTTGCATTTAATTTGAATTTTTCCCTTTCTTCTTATCTCATTTTATTCCTCATAGATGGAATTAGGGTAGGATATAATAGGCCCTCCTTGTTATTCCTATTTCATATTTAAAATCTCAAGGTAGGACCTACCTACTTGTGTCCTCCCTTTTCTTCTTCCAATAACTCAACATATCTTCTTAACATGGAAATAGGGTTTTCTCAAGATCTACACTTGATTTCCCAAACCTAAATCTTGTTCTAGGACTCCAAAGGAATCCCAAGGGTTTCTATGCCTAGGAGTTAGGGCCAGAATGCATCCTTAACCCAAGATCCATTTTGCATCCCCTTCTTGACCCTTGAGTAAGGGTTGATTTGAGGCATTAATTTCTTTCCTAATTGTCTGATGGGTGAAAGTTTCATGTGAACATTTATAAGAACATCCATTTGCCTCATTTTGAAATCCATCTTATCCACAAGTCATACATGCATTCAATCCATCTTGAAGTACACTCAAGGGGATACTTTTGCAAATCCATTAGAGAGGAGATCTCTTGCATTCAAGGTATTTTCAAGGAGATTTAAGGAGTTCATTTTGGGGATTCATCATCTATCTTATATGTTCATACCACAAGATTTCATGATCTAGATTCCTCCTTGTTAAGCATGAATGCTTGATGCATTTTTATGAGGTATTTTGTCATTATGTCAAAGAGATGATTGATCATTTATGTGTTGCACTCATGAAAATGTTTTTCATTAATGTCAACATATCAATTTTCCGGATAGTTTAGCCAGAGTTGGAGAAGAATATTTATTTGATGTGGTTGGTGATAAGCGAGTTTTTTTATGTGCACTTGAATGTATATCCATGAACCTATCTTGATGCTATGTCTATGTTCGTGGAAAAAGTGATGAAGATTTGTGTGAGTTAAAGTTTTGTGGAGGCTGTTTTCACAAAGAGTATCTAGTTGATCATTTGTAATATTTTTATTCTATCATTTTGGTGAGGATAATGATTATTCAACACAACACACTTGGATTATGATAGAAGAATGGTGAAGGAGCACATTTATGACAAGAGTTCAGGTGGCAAGAAGAAGAAAGCATATAATATTATTAATGCAAAAATTTATTGCAGAAGGAAGCCTGGTGGTGATAGGAAGGAAACATACAATATCAGTAAAATGCAAAAATTTTGCTACACAAAGTCTGACAATGATAGGAAGTATGACAACATATTTAAATGAAAAAGTTTATTATAAGATTTAAATGATTCCCACTTTTCATTGTAATTGATGGAATATAAAGAGTCATTCATTTGTAATTGCCCATGAACAATATATAATGGGTTGGAGTTTTCAAAAAGGAGGACAACAAAAGAATAGTAAAAATGTAGTCTTATCAATTTTCTTTGGTTTTAGAAAACCATTTCTTTTATGTAGTTTTGTGTAGTTTTCAATAAAGATTTTCATAGTTGAGTTTCAAATTTTCTTCTTCTATTTCTTGGTGTTTTCCTTGTAACGGATAAACGTTTAATCATTGAGTGATTCAATCATGTATGGAAATATCACAAAATATGTATTGGTCTATATTTTCTAGTATTTGGTTTAGAGTTTCTCATATTAGAATTCAAATGATTTGGAGTCGAATCTGAAATATGTTGACAAGTAATAACATATTTGCTATAGAAGGTTTTCATCTTCCTGTCAATTTTAGACAAAACCATGTTACTATAGATCTGCATAAATAATATGAGTTAAATTAGTGTAGGAAAGTCTATATTGCTATAATAATTTGAATGAGTTCATGTCACATATCTACACATTTGTTAGTGTTAAGAGAATCAAAATAATATAAACCTAAGTTAAGAAGAATAATCAATCCTAAAGGTGTATGATCCCCTTGAAGCAACTTAGTTGAGTGATTAATTTCCTCCTAAGTTTTCCAAGGTGAGGCTCTGCATCAATATGTTCCCCTTGAAGCAACTTAGTTGAGTGATTGATTTCCTCTTGAGTTTTCCAAGGTGAGGCTCTACATCAATTACTAGACCCAGCTAGATTTCTTTTGTCATCTATCACCTTGGCCTTCCCATTCATGAATTCTACCTTGAATCCAATGTTATTCAACTATGCCATACTCAATAGATTATGTTTCAATCTTTCAATCCAAAAAGAATTATCACATATGAGTTCATTGGTTAGAGAAATACAAGCTTTTCTTTTTATGCAACATAGTTAATTTTTTCCAAATCTTACACTTCCACCATTATAGTGTTTCATATGTTCAAATTATTTTTTATCAGCAGTCATATGATGATAACAACCACTATCAATAATCCGTGTATCACTTTTGCTAACATGAGAAATAAGTGACATTTATCTTCTTCTTCATCAGATTCATCTTTTACAACAATATAGACCATTTCATCATCATCACTACTATCTAAATCTTTAGCCATGAAACAAGACTTCTTACCTTTTTTGTTGTAGTCCTTGTAGCTTTTGAAATCTTTCTTGCCTTTATACTTATTGTTCTTCTTTTCATCTTTTTCTTCTCTATTTGGACACCTTGCAACAATGTGACCAACTTCTTCACAAGAAAAATAGATTAAAGGAATTTCACCTTTGTATTTTCCTTCTCCTTTGGGATACCTTCCTGCAAGTAGAACTTCAATGGCTTCAAGATCATTATTAGAACTCAAGCTTCCTCTTCACTTTTAGATTATTTTCCTTTAGACTTTGTAGCTTTTCTTTTGAGTGAAAACATGGCTTGAAATGTAGATTCAAGATTGCTAGAACTAGGAACATAATTATTATAGTAACCTAGCTCAAATGATGTTAATCTTCCCAGTAGAGCATCCAAGGTTATCATTTTATTTGGATAACATCTCATCTCTTGAATAGATGGCACTATGATTGCATAGATAGGAAGAAGGGTTCTGAGTACCTTCCTTACCACTATGACATCATCAATTTTCCCTCCAGAGGCTTTGATTGCACTAACACTAGCTTTGATTCTCTCAACATATTTTGCAATGTTTTTGTCCTCTCTCATCTCCATCTAATCAAACTAATCTCTCAAGCTTTCTACCTAGGATCTTCACACATTATCATCACCTCCGTAGATATCCTTCACATTGGTCCACATCTCATGACCAACAACACATCCTTTGACTTCATCAAATTCAACATAGTTAAGAGTTGATGCATTGTCAATCATCGTAATGTTGTGGTTTTTATTTTCAGTAATCTCCTCCATAGTGAATGTTCCAATAGGAGCCTTATAAGCATTGTCCAAATATCTCAAACTTGAATCACTAATTATTTCCAAGTGCAACTTCATAAGTTCATGTCATTCCTTGAAGTTATCTCTGTTCAACTTGGGAATTTATCTTCTATAAGACATCTTGATCTTTAGCTTAGGTGCTTAAAACCTCCTCACCAAGGACCAAAAGCTCTGATAGAAATTGCTGGAAATATAAGAGAAGTAACTAAGAGGGAAGGGTTAAATTAGTTACAACAAAAATAAATCCCAAATCCCTTAGATGTCAATACAAAACACTCTGAAACTAATGTTACTTGGTTTACACACATGCACTCAGTTAACACTAACAATATGTTGTAAGTCAGTAAGAACTATAATATCAACTATTACTTAGCAAATACTAAACTTTTAGATCTTAAGATATTATCTATGATTAACCTTAATTAACTTAGTTGCATACACATAAAATAAATAGCATGAACACAAGTGACACAAGATTTAACGTGGAACCCCATTTTGAAAAAAACCACCAATTGCAACTAGTTACTATTTTTCACTCTTCTGAATGAGCCCTATTAAGAGCAAACCCTGTTAAAGGTTATAAAACAAATTTTTAGGTGTGACCCTATTATAGGATTTAATCACCCTGTTAGGAGTGGCCTTGTGAGAGGTCTTTAGACACTTCAATCTAGAAATTCCACCTTGTTAGAGTATTTGGCAAATAGTTGTTGAGACAACTTTGTTAAGAGATTTGATACACTACTACAACAGTTAAAGAATAAGAAGGATATGACTTGATTATTAATGCAACTATATTGCTGATTTCATATCTCAATTCTAGCTTGAATACTTGATCATTCTTGATCAAATGTATCTTTGTAGCTCCTCAAGGATATTCTACTTATCCTTCCAATCTGCTTCCTCTAAGGATCTTCTTATCTTCCAAACATTCTCACACACATTTAATCCTAAAATTTACCTTATAATTATATCATATGCATTATAAAGTTGGCCTAAATATAACTTAGAATAATTAATATTCATCTCCTTAGTCAGCTAGAACCAACAAACAAATCCATTAAACTCAATATGTCAGAACAAGAAAATCCTTTGATACCCAACCCTACTCGGTAGACATTAACACTAGAATGATTTTTGTGTGTTAACCAAGTGAACTCTCTTAACACTGCATCTTCCCAAACTTCCTTTGGTAACTAAATGAGCTCAGTTAGCACTGGTTCCATCCAACTTTCCTTTGTTAACCGAGTGAACTCGGTTAACACTCAACTTTTATGAACTTCTCTTTGATGCCTGATTGAACTCAGTAGACACTATCTTATGAACTTGGCAAACACTAGAATTCTTGAAAGACACAAGAAACTATATTCATCACCTAAGTGAGCTCAATATACACTAATTGGTAAAGATATGACATTTTGTGTAACATTAAAGACAATATACAATTGATCAGTTGTTTTCAACAACCCCAACCTTCTTCAGAGTAGTTGATGCAAAGATTGCATCAACCTAGTATGTAGAAAAGCATTATTATTTTGTCTAGACTAGATTCTTGATGCTCCTTCTATGGGGAAGTATCTGTATTTAAGTTGAGCCATTTGGGACTCTTGGTATTGGTACTTAACAATGTTTTTGGACACTTTGTTAAAATTTTGTAGATTGGATATAGATTATAAAACTTCAACGATTGACATAATGATACCTTTATCATTGATGTCAATGGGCGAGAGAATAATACATGAAAACTATTCTTTTGGGGGAGCATGTAATGCCTCTCTTATTTGCAGTTTGTACCTTGTCTATTTTTTATTCAAGAGATACTTGATACTCTTATTATATGTAATTTGGGATGACCTAAGGGTCGAATGTTATACTTTGATTCAGTATCATAAATTCTATACTACTATGTTGTTCAGTTGATCATATTTGCATGTTGATGCAATTTTGAGATGACAATAGATCTATGATGATATCTGATTTATCTGGTATTTGGACATATTTTTTATGATTATGTTACGCGATGGATTTTATGCTATGGTTATTTATTTCATTCTTGTCTCTTTATTCTTTATGTGAATGTGAGTCATGTAAATGGATTAATTAGCTATTTCATACATTATTTCTTTGGCTATGATATTATTATGTAATTGCACTTGATCATGTGTTTTAGTGTGGAGGAATTATATCCCTGGTAGTGGCACATGGAGTTAGTGATTCAGCTATTCATATTTTACCAATATTGTCCTCATACGGTCAATGTATCCTTAATTAATTGTTTAAATTAAACCTTTTAGTGATTATTAACTCCAAACTCATCTGCATTATGTGATTTGACTAGTGAGTGTGTCTATGCATTTAAAGGTTTACATTGTTGCAGAAGTTGATTAGTGATTTTTTGTGATTTTGGGTTTTCGAGATTCATACCTTCTCGAATTTAATTTCTGGCAGCTTTGAATTAGGTGAATTTTCATTATGAGGAATAACCTATTTTTTGTTTGGGTCGATTCGGAGTCTAGATAGTTTAACTAGCTATTTACCCTAATCGACTATTCACTTGAAAAGTGAATAAGTATTGAAAAAGGGATTTATTTCTTCACTTCTCACTTTTTGAAAATACAAATTTGAGAGCTTTTCTGAGAATTATCTTCTAGAGGATCATGTTTCTATTTGTTCTGAGAGATGTGAGCATTGGATCTTTGTGAGGTCGATCTTGTTGGATCTGGCTCAGGTAGACCTTGCTTTGCTATGATTTCTGGCGATTTCAGCAAGCATTTTATTTTATTGTGTAGGTTTCAGTTTCTACCCCTTTTTTTGTTAGGTAGGCTTTTCCATTTTCTTATTTCAATTCTATTTGAGGTTTTATTTTTGGTAGTAGTTTGTTAGGAGGCTGAGAACTAGTGTTCCCCTCTATTTTTGTTTGTTGGTTCTATCCAGTGGTCTGGTATGAATATTTTGCCAATTTTTGGGATGGGGATTTGGGGTTTTGCATCATTATGCTAGCCATTTTTGCATATAGTGTATGAACCCAAATATTATTGGATTTTTTGGGATTTTGTGCCCAAAGACCAAATGGGTTTTAATTTTGAAGTTTTCCAATTTTGGAGATTTTTACCTCATTTTGCATGCCACCCTATTTTCTCAGGTTTTCTTGGCATGAGTTTAGTCATGGACCTAAATCATCCATTTGGATGTCATTCATACCTTAGTTGCACTTTTATGTTGCATTGGGATGTGTGCCACATCTATCCTCCCAATTTGTTATTCAGTTGAGTGTTATTTGTGCTTGTGTTCTCATCTAGCCCTTGTGTTTGATCTTCGTCATGGTGGTGCACCACACATGAGCATGTGCGTGTGCATTTTTCAGGTGACTTATGAGGCCTGACCTCCCATTGTATTTTAGTGGAGTTATTTTCATGTGGGGTTGGGTTGGGAATATGCATGCCTATAGGCACTCATCGTGTGATGAGCATGGGTATGTAGGGTAAGGCAGTGGAGGGCCTTCTCTCGTAGCCTGTGTAGTGTCCCCGACATGGTGTACATGTAGAAGTTTCTAATAAGTGATAAATTCATTAATTAATAGATAATTAAATAAGATAAGAAATTATGGTTAGCCTCCTTGGGTGGTGCCGAGGGGAATGGTTATTTATTTCAGCATGTTAGCCTCCTGAGGGTGTATCGAGGGGAACAGTTGTTTGTGTGCTACAACTTGGGTAATTTCGAGTTACGAACTCTCCACTAGAGTCCCTACATAGTTACCCATAGATTGTCAGACTAGGACCTATTGTACTTGCATTGTGGCATGGTCTTGGATTCTGTCATCATACTATCTAGCATGAGTGTTAGCCATGGACATTGTGCTTTATGTGTAAAATGGTTGGATCATTATCTCCATTAGCACGACGGGAGTGGACCTACAAGTTCCATGTCATTGGGAGACATAGCTACCTATACTACTATTAGGGACCAGTGTATAGAGACGATCTATTGTCCTAGTACGACCGTTGCTAGATGTTTTCACTTGGTACTTTGGGTCTTGGAGTATGCTTTCTTGTGATTTATGCTTTCATTGGAATTCTTGTATATCATGTTTAGATGATGTTAGTTATTGATGCATTTCCTAATTATGATGATTAGCATATGATAGATGTTTTTATCCGTATTATAGGATTATCTTATGCTTTACTTCTAGCATGTTAGATTTCCTTATGCTTATGTTGTAGCACATTTTAGTAGTGACATCCTTATATGTGTTAGATTGTGGTGACTGATCAAGATTTTGGGCTGACATAAAATTATTAATTATAACCCTAAAATGGCATAAAATACTTGTATAAAGGGGTTTAGGGTTAGGTATTTTTCATTATGATGTGATGCAAAATTGGTTCTTGCAGTGGTATTGAGTTGTAAGGGATTACAAATTGTAATCAGGTTGTAATCGCTGGATTGTAATAAGATTGGACTTGTTGCTTGGTGGACGTAGCCCAAGGATTGGGTGAACAACGTTACATCTTGGTGCCTTGTGTTCATTTCTGTGTGATCTATTATTTTCTGTTATTGGTTATATTTGCATGTAGTTTTTATTTCTATTTGTGGTTTAATCCTAACAAGTGGTATCAGAGCCTAGTTGTTTTTCAATTATCCTCTGCAGGAAAGTTTCATGATTGAATGGGGGCAATGGCAGATGAGGCTAAGCTGAGGGTTGATAGGTTTAATGGGCAGAACATCTAGTTATGGAAGATGCAAATGGAAGACTATCTGTATCAGAAGGATTTATGGAAGCCGTTGGAAGGAAAAGCCAAGAATCAGGGAACTATGTCAAATGATGAATGGGATCTTTTGGACAAAAAGGCACTTGGAAGCATTCAATTATGCCTAGCACCATCGGTGGCATTTAATATTACAAAACCAAAGACAACAGAAAAATTGATGAAAACCCTAGTGACACTGTATGAAAAGCCCTCTGGTTAAAACAAGGTATTTCTCATGAAGCATTTATTTAATATGAAAATGGAAGAAGGTGGATCTGTTGCAGATCATTTAAATGAGTTTAATACTATTACTAGTCAGTTATCTTCTATGGGTATCAACTTTGAAGAAGAAATTAGGGCTCACTTGATTTTGTGTTCTTTGCCTGAAAGTTGGAATGGCTTGGTAATGGCTGTGAGTAATTTTGTTCCTAGATCTAGTACCCTAAAATATGATGATGTGATCAATGTTATTTTAAGTGAGAAAACTCGTAGGAAAACCTCAGGTGGATCTACATCAGGAAGTGCTTTGAATGCACAAAGCAGGGGTAGAATGACTGAGAGAGGAAGTAATTCTAGAAATTGTGGGAAATCAAGAGGAAATTCAAAGGGGAAGAGGTCTTAATCAAGAGGACCAAATGATTGCTGGTAAAGTGGGAAACCAGGGCACAAAAAGAAAGATTGTTGGAATTGAAAGAAAAATGAAGGAGATAAATCAGATGGAGACAAGGAGGCAAATGTGGTAAGTAACAAATCTGAAGAGGATGCTTTTCTTTTGTCTTTAAAAAGTGTTGATGATTCATGGGTATTAGATTCTGGTGCTTCATTTCATGCTACACCTCATAGAGGTTATTTCATTGATTATGTCCAAGGGGATTTTGGGCTTGTTTATTTGGGGGATAATGAACCCTGTCAAAGTGTTGGAAAGAGTAAAATTAAGATTAAGTTGCAGAATGGGAATCATTGGCTGCTACATGAGGTAAGACATGTTCCAAGGCTGAGTAGGAATTCAATTTTAGTAGGGCAACTCAGTGATGAGGGTTGTGTAGTGTTGGTAAACAGATTTCTCACAGTAGAATTTGCCCAACGGAGTGTGTGGCAAACTGTTCAGAACAGTTGGATAGGCCCTTGGTATGCGACCTTCCTTTGCATTTTGAGTGGCAGCTCCCTCGTATGATATAATTTTTTTAAAGGTTTTTTGATTAAAGGATCTAAAACTTGAAAGTTCAAGAGAAAGTCGTGGAAGACGAATGCACCACACACCCTCACAAACTTCTGTGGTTAACAAGATCGATAACAGAGATGCTCAAGAACTACGCTTGAAAGCAACCTGTATGATTAAGCACATTCATTATCATCCGTAAACACTTGCATAGCACCATGAGAATGTCCATTACAATGTATAACAATTTGGATTTTAAAATAAGAAACCCAAAGCAGATCTCATTTCATTTCCTTGCACCAAGAAAAGCAATAGAGATTTTTTCAATTCAAAGATAAAAAGTGTACATACTTTCCAAAATTTATCCCTAGATCAAAATTTTAGCATAGTGTTCCCTTCTTTTTCCAACCCAAAAAGTCCCCTTACAAAGCCAAAAGGTGTCCTTATATAGACATAGAGGTTAATAACTACCTCTTCGTGGTTAATAACCACCTCCAAAATACGAAATTTTGGAAGGTTAATTAACCTCAAGAAAATTAACCTATACAAGGAAACTTGTAAAAACAAAACTTTAGCTAGAGTTCCTAAAGATGTTTACATATACAATCACTGATTCTTCTAGCTACTAACTCTATCTACCCAGACACAATTGATCTATTTCGAAAAGCCCTGTAAGCACCTAAGATGATCATCATGGATTCATAGTTTGGAATGAACACATTTTCCATCTTGAGTTTGGCCGTGAAGTATCTATCTTGAATTTCTTCTGACTCCCGTTGATAGGCTGAAATGTTACAATCTCCCAGCGTGATTGCAACTAGGCTAAGCTTCATCATAGTTTCAACATCTGATACACGGTTCTCTATTTCTGAATGAATCTGAACACTGAAGGAATCAAGGAGAAATTGACAATCAACATGCTGAAGATCACTTACTGGCACCCCACCTGTGATAATAGAGATTAATTCATCTGTACTCTTTATTTTCAGTTGCTCCAAAGAGGCTATTAGCTTTTCAAACTCAGTGATCCCTTTGCTGATGTCTATCACCTTCCAACCAACACTTTTACTCTAGACATGTATTTGATTGTCACTTGGATCAGCAATAATTTTCTCAAGAAGTAGGGTGCTCGCATCCACCTTGGCCATTTCTTTTAATTCATCAGCTACTTTTTGCTAGTTGGATTTATGTTCTTTGCTATTTTCCAACTCCTCAAAAATTTCCTGTATCTGCGTGATGGCTTTCCCATATATCTCTTTCACTCCAGTTATAAGTTTTGAAGCATCTTCTATCATCCTGTTTATCCAAGCCTCGATCATCATACTATGTGACTTTTGTTGGTTGATTCTCTAAACAATAGTATGATCTAAAATACCATCAAGACCTGTTAGAACCGGTGGGGTGACCACGACTTGGGTATTAGAAGGGTTACTGATTGAATTAATATAAGCTGTCATCATTTGAACTTGTTCTTTGAGTTTCTCTTTGGCTCTTTTCTCTTTCTTCGCCCTTTGCAACATCTGAGTGGCAATCAGTTCAAAATTTTGAAACTCTCTTTCCGCATTAGAAGGACCAAGGTTAACCTTTTCTAGAATGAAATCTGATTCAGATGCTTCATCAACATTCTTTTCAACTATAGGCTTGGCTAATTCCACACACAAATTGCCTGAAGTTTTATCAATAGCTAACCTGGACATCACCTTGGTCTTTTTCGCCTCAGGAGGCTTCTGAAGAATGCTAGAGATCATATCAAATGGGGGTGGAACCATTTGTACAACTTTCTTCCTCTTCTGAAGACTATCCTAGAACCACAAATGTGTAATTTTTGAAGCTTGTATATCACCTGTTACATTTTCAGCAACCATCATTAAGTCTTCTGAATTAGATAATGGGTTATCTAACTGTGTGATGTCTATTATTGACATATCAGGAGGAGGGAGACTCAAATTAGGAATCACTATATCATGAGGAGATGTAACAGGGACATGCGATTCAACAATTTGAGGAGTTCTTTGATCTTTTTCACTGGATTCATTCCATTCTTGATTAATTCTACCTTTCATTCTTGTCCTTTTTCTTGTGACTATAAACTTATCCGGCTGATTCAGATCTTCTTCCCAATCTTGAGCACCTGTATCCAGTTGTTGTGTCATCTCACTAGAAGTTTCCTCTATCGCCATTCGAGACGATTCCCCTATATTATTTCTCTTCTCTTTATTTTGAGATTTACCAGTTGCTTTTTCGGCTCTAACTTTACTGATCCAGTCTCTTGTTCTTTTAAGAACATAGGAAGACCTCTCCTTCAAGTTTTTCAATTCAGGAATTGACCAATCAATAGGAGGGAGCTCTAGCAATTCAATTTTCTCATAATAGTAAGGATCGACCAAAGAAACCTCATCGTCATCTATGCCTGTCACATCAATGTCCAACTTGAAGTCTATTACCTATCGTACTGTAAGCCACATCCAATCTCTCTTCTTGACTTCGAAGTCATTTTCACAATCCTCCCAAAAGTCTTCTAGAGCTAGGAAGTGACCAAGACTGGAATTTAACTTTAATTCATTCACCGCATAGCCCTTACTATCATAAGGGAAACACATCGTGTAAGGATGCAAATTTATTGTGGCAATAGATCTTTTAATGTTCCTGGCATCTGATGCAGTGTCACAACTATAATATTCGATGCCGATAGGAAAAGCTATTTCATCTGTCCTCCTGTTCCTGCAAAGTTTATTGATTTGACTAATTTGCCTGCACATTTCAATTAAGACTAATTTATCATCAACAAATCTAGGTAACATCAGCGGACATCCATCATAGGCAGCTAGCCGGATATAAGTAAACTTCAGAAATTGTATAAAAACAATTCCATATTTTTGTACTTTCATCGCTGCTTCTGGTGAAATCCTGAGTCCAATGTTCCCCTAAATTTCCCTTACAGTTAGCATGGTGTAGGCATCATTCACTCTTCTGAAATGGTGTAGGCTATTATCATACTGAATTTGAGGAAGATGATTATAAATGATGGTTGTGTCATCATAAATGCCCTGTCGGTTAAGTCCTGGCCAACTTTTGGTACTTGCAATAGCATAGAAAAGGTATGAAGTCATATAAAAGTAGTCATTTTCTTGAAGTCCCATGCGCTGTCTATGCAGTGAGTCGCTGATAATTTCAACCCAATCAATGTATTGTTTTCCTTCACAGACCATATTAATGAATAGAAACATCCAACCTTCGATCTCGTGTGAATCTCGAAGACCAACGATCCTACTCAAAAAAGTTACCATATTCGCCACATCTTCTTTTAGTGATGATCTGTGAATGGATTTGCCTAGTTGAGACTTTCCTCTTCTTGGTTGGAAGAACCATGATCTTGCCACAGTATTTAAACATTGAGTTTGATTGGCAGTAAAATATTCCTTGGCAGTTCTTAGATTAATGTTGGCATATTGCATCCTAGTGGGCAATCGAAAAATGATAGCAATAGAGGCAGGGTCCAGACGGACAATTGCTTCATTGTTCGATGAAAGAACTTCTCTAGTGTTGGGATGATAAGCCTTCATGCATTCCAACACTAATTCTGGGCACTGTACAGAAATGGGATGTCCACCTGCTTGAGCCAAGCCACTTTCCAATATCTTTCTAACTAATGGAGTCTTTTCTTCATTCACAAGAGATGACCAGAAGTCTTGAAGGCAAACATTTCCTAAAATGGTATCACCGATATCTAGAAGTGTACTTCTTAAAACAGGAGCATAATCCGGCCTTTGATACTTGTACTTCATGGTTTGATTTCCAATCCTTTTCTCAAATATGCCAAGTTACAAAGAAAATGATAATGCTGATTCGAACTTGGGTGACTTAATGAGTGAAGCTTCCAAAGCTGCAGGTCAGGAAAGAGTATTTCATTTTGTCAAACATTTTGCCAACACTCTATATGTTCGGTTTATGTTCACCACCCTTTTAATTTTGGCATTGTATCAAACAAGTTAGGAGCAAATCTCAAAAATTTCAAACATCTTCCATAACTTGACCATGAACCTGGCAATAAATTATTTAAAATTTATTTAGATTCAAGGCTCTCACCATCTCAAAGCCGCAGTCCTATCATGCTTTCCTCCTATTTAGGATTATGAACTGGACAACCACCTTCCACCAATCAAGCTATGGCACCAACGTTATCATTTATTTCGGGCATTATATCAAACAAATTAAGAGCAATCTCAAGTATGTAAAACATTCTATCATGAAAGCTCTTAAAGAAGCCTTTCCTATCGGCATTTTCAAGGTTGAGATCGGGTGATAGAATGAACAGGCGATACAAATACTTCAAGAAACCGCAGGCTCAGTTTGCTTTGCTTTAGACTATCTTTGCCCTGCTAATTTAAAGACAATAATGCATTCCTTTGTGCATTCTGTGGTAATATGAAAATCTATTGTGAATGCATTATATGAAGTCACGTTATCAGTGGTGTGCAACAATCAAAGGAGTGCGCAATGATCAAAGGAGAAGTGGAAAGCGTTTGTATTCACCCAATGCGATATACGAGAGATCTTTAACAAGATCATTTATCTTATTTGCGTGGATAAGAACAAAAATCTCTTTGAACAGGTTCGTAGCACTTGAAAAAGAAAATGAACTTTGTCTAGGGTAATATATGATAACGGTTATTATGTTATCATGGTCGTAGTTTTCATAGTGAAGGCGAGTTGGTTATGAATTGCCCATTATCCACAACAAATGTTGACAACTTCACTTCTTCCAGCTCAAAAAGCATTTTCCATCCTGGAGGAAAGCCGCAGTTTGAGAATCAGTTACAAACATGGTATGAGGTGGCACGCGTTTGATTGCTTCTTTAAAAGTGTTCTTTTCTTCATAGAACGTGGCTCATCTTCCTCCATAGTTGTGAAGTAACTTGTTAACTCCTTAGACATTGTCGAAAGTTCATCTATATCTGTAACACGAAACCAACCATTTCTACAAGCATTCTTGACAGATAGCATAAGTACCATTATTGCTCGCTGAAGTCGAGTGTCCTTTTTCCTTTCAAAAACCTATTTCACTAATTGAAGTAAATCATGTACCATAGCTGGAACTTGATTATAGACAACTGCAGAATCGATTGCCCTCTATATTACTTTCTCCATGCCTGGATTGGAAAATTCATATAGCTTGCCAGTATTGGAGAAGATGAGGAGAGCCACCTCTGCATCATGTTTGGTATTATTGGCATTTCTTCAAACCTTTGGTGTACTACTACCACTGTCCCAAGTTTCTTATGATCTATCACTTGTATTGCTTAATGAGCTGGATAATTTATCATTATCACTGCACTCACTCTAGGTATCAGCACTGGTATCCCTGAGATCAAAATCATTTCCATAACTTTCTTCTTCTAGTGATACTCACTTTCTGTGGATACTTTTGTGTTCGGCCACAACTTTGTTGGAAATGGGTATTGTGGGAGCGTCTGTGCTAACATATCCATGAGCTCTCCTTTGTGAAAGCTTCCCTCTGCACACCAATATCGACCATAGGCAGACGGAGTCTCATAGAGAAATATATACGCTCTCGCCACATCTCTCACATCCACATAAATGTGTGTTGCATGAACATATGTCTTGGATGACCCAGTTAAGTATTTCAAAACATGAGCAGTGCTTCCATTAATATCGGGCTGGAGCAAAGGACTTGATACAATACAGGGATGGATTCTTATCAATACAATGCAATATAATGACACTGATTTCTCTTGCCATAGTCTTTGCATAGCAATACCAATTCAACATATGGGTCAATCACCACCTTATTTTGGGTTTGTTGGTAAACAGATTTCCAAAATCCATCAGTATGTTACTTTTCTTTTGTAACCTTCAATATGCCTTCTATCTGGGCACCCACGTTGAAGAGGTTAAGAAAAATGTGTTTTTGGATGTTATCATTAACCTTTTGAGAGGTTAATGGTTAGGAAAATCATATGTTTGGACATTATCATTAACCTTTTGAGAGGTTAATGGTTAGGAAAAATGTGTTTTTGGAGGTTATCATTAACCTTTTGAGAAGTTAATGGTTAGGAAAAACGTGTTTTTGGGTCTCTCCATTAACCTGCAATGACCTGAGGCTCAAAAGTCAAATTTTAAAAATTTCAAGTGTTGTGCAGACCTGGGAATGAGCCAGTGACATGAAGATTTAGAAACTCATAAGAATTCAAAAATAACACAGCCATTTTAAAGCTTAAAATCAGGTGAGTTTCAAAAATTAATCATGGCTTACAAAATTGAAGCAAATTTTATACCCGGGCAACATGTAGTTACTTTTAATGAAAAAAATTGGAGGGTTTCAAAAGGTTCCCTTGTAGTAGCAAAAGGTGTGAAAGTAGACACCTTGTATCTTTGTATAGGTCATATTGTTCCTTCTACTTTGATTGTTTCAGAGAAAAATGAATGTTTAGGAACAATTGTTGTAGTTGAGCAGGGAGAACAAATAACTGGTGTAGATTCTGATACAACATTGTGGCACAACAGACTTGGGCACATGAGTGAGAAAGGTATGAAAGTACTTCATTCAAAGAAAGTTTTACCAGGTTTGAAATGTGTTAATATGGATTTCTATGAAAGTTGTGTGTATGGAAAACAAAAGAGAGTGAGTTTTGCAAAGACTAGGAAGGAAAACAAAAAGGAGAAATTAGAGCTTGTGCATACAAATGTATGGGGACTGGCTCAGGTATCCTCCCTTGGTGGCTCTCATTATTATGTTAAATTTATTGATGATGCAACTAGAAAAGTATGGGTTTATTTCCTTAGATAGAAATCTGATGTATTTCAAACTTTTAAGAAATGGAAATGATTGGTTGAAAATGAGACTGGTAAGAAATTAAAATGTCTCAGATTTGATAATGGTGGTGAGTATTGCAATCATGAATTTGAATATTATTGCTCCACTAATGGTATTCGTAGACAAAAAATTGTTCCAAGGACTCCACAAGAAAATGGATTGGCTGAATGCATGAACAAGACTATAATGGAGCGCGCAAGGAGCATGAGGTTGCATGTTGGGTTTCCCTTATACATGTGGGCGAAGGCTATCAATACTGTTGTATATTTGATTAATAGAGGTCCCTCTACTTCTTTGGGCTGTGGTATTCCAGAGGAGGCATGGACTGGTAAGAAGGTGAGTTATTCTTTTCTCAAAACCTTTGGTTGTAAAGCATTTGCTCACATAGATTCTGAAAATAGAACCAAGCTAGAAGCTAAGCCAAAGAAATGTGTATTTTTTGGATATGGCATTAATGAATTTGGTTATAGGCTTTGGGATTTTGAAAATCAAAAAATTGTAAGAAGTAGGGATGTCATATTCAATGAGAAAGTGTTGTACAAAGATCTGTTGTAGCAACATGAGAAGAAAGAAGATGATTATGTAGTGCTGGATGATACTCCAAAAGATGATGTTCCAGCCATTCCTCATGATGTGCAACAATCGCAACAAAAAATACCACACACACTGGTGAATGTTAAATGGTAAAAAAGGAAAATTAGACCTCCACAAAGATTTTCTCCCTCTTCGTACTCTATTTTACTTACTAATGCTGGTGAACCTAAAAGTTATGATGAAGCTATGCAGGTGGATACTAAGATTTAGTGGGAGTCTAAAATGAAAGATGAAATGGAATTTTTGCTGAAGAATAAGACATGGGATTTATGCAAGTTGCCTACAGGTAAAAAGGCTTTATAGAATAAGTGGGTTTACAGGTTGAAAGAAGAGGAAGGAGGTAAGAAAAGATTTAAAGCTAGGTTAGTTGTAAAAGGATTTGCACAGAAAAAGGGAATTGATTTTGATGAGATATTTTCTCCTGTTGTTAAAATGACTTCTATCCGTACTGTTTTAAATCTTGTGGCTACTAAAGATTTGCATTTAGAGCAACTTGATGTTAAAACAACATTTCTTCATGGTGATTTGGATGAAGAAATATATATGGCTCAACCATAGGGTTTTGAGGTCAAAGGTAAGGAGAGCTTAGTGTGCAAATTGAAGAAAAGTTTATATGGCTTGAAGCAAGCACCTCGGCAATGGTATCTGAAATTTGGCAGTTTTATGCATGAGCATGGATATAATAGGTGTCATTCAGATTATTGTGTTTATTTTAAGAGGTTGGATGATGATAGCTACATTATTTTATGTTTATATGTTGATGATATGCTTGTAGTTAGGTCTAACATGGATCATATTAAGGGGCTAAAACGCTAGTTAGCACATGCATTTGCTATGAATGATTTGGGGGCAGGAAAAAAAATCCTTGGTATGAAGATTTCTAGAGATAGGAAAAATAGAACATTAACGCTATCTCAAGCTGATTATGTTGAGAAGGTGTTGCAACGTTTCTCTATGGAGAATGCTAAAGCTGTCAACACACCTATACCTGGTCATTTCAAATTGACTAAGGAGATGTGTCCTAAGACACAAGAAGAGGAGGATAAAATGTCCAAGGTACCCTATGCTTCAGTTGTAGGAAGCTTGATGTATGCTATGGTATGCACTAGGCCAAATATTGCACATGCAGTGGGAGTGGTTAGCAAGTATATGAGTCATCTAGGCATTGAGAATTGGAATGCAGTCAAATGGATTCTCAGATATCTAAGAGGCACATCCAATAAGTGTTTACACTTTGGGGGCTCTACTACTGATTTACAGGGCTATGTTGACTCGAATTTGGCAGGAGATATTGATACCAGGCGGAGTACTATAGGTTATGTCTTTACTATTGGTGGGGCAGCCGTGAGTTGGGTTTCTAGGTTACAGAAGATTAATGCTCTATCCACTACAGAGGCAGAGTATGTTGTTGCTACAGAGGAAACCAAGGAGATGATATGGCTTTAGTTCTTCTTGGAAGAATTGGGACATCCTTAGAAGGATAATTATTTGTTCACAGATAGTCAAAGTGCCATTCATCTTGCCAAGAATTCAGCTCTGCATTCTAAGACCAAACAAATACAGTTGCGGTACCATTTCATTCGATCAGTTATGGAGGATGCACAGTTAAAGCTGGAGAAGATACATACAAATGATAATCTAGCAGATATGTTGACAAAGGTTGTAACAAGGAAGAACCTGAACTCCTCTTCAGCTTCGGTTGGTCTTCTAGACTGAACATGAATAAAAGAATTGTAGATTCCAGGGTGGTTTGATCTAGTGGGAGCCCTATGCGGTAGTTCTATTGCTATAGGATCAATCTCCAAGTGGGAGATTGTTGTTTAGTGTGGAGCCTGATCAGTCCCCAAGTGGGAGATTATTAGATTGTGGCAACTGATCAGGAAAGTATTGTACATACTCCATAATTCTTTGGGTCCTATTTTATCAAGATTTTGGGCCAACATGTAATTATTAATTATAACCCTAAAATGGCATAAAATACTTTTATAAAGGGGTTTAGGGTTAGGTATTTTTCATTATGATGTGATTCGATATCGGTTCTTGCGGCGGTATTGAGCTGTAAGGGATTATTGATTGTAATCAAGTTGTAATTACTGGATTGTAATAAGATTGAACTTGTTGTTTGGTGGACATAGCCCAGGGATTGGGTGAACCACGTTAAATCTTGGTGCCTTGTGTTTATTTCGGTGTGATCTATTATTTTCTGTTATTGGTTATATTTGCATGTAGTTTTTATTTATGTCCATGGTTTAATCCTAACAATATGATAGTACTAATGATCTGATCGGTAACTTGGGATGTTACATGTGGGGGATGGCTAGGGCCCACGATGGTCTTATGATGCTATTATGGTTGGGAGGAACCATGTACTTAGTTTGGTTATTCTATACATTGCTATGTTGTTTTGGTTTATTGCAATCTTGTTTTAGTATACCGCGATGTTACTTTTGTACTTTCCCTTCACTATTATGTTTACTTGTTTAGATTCAAATTTTGGCTTTTCATATTTTAGTTATTGTTCGAGTGCCCTTGCCTCTATATGTGGATCTGGCACTCCCCAGTGTGGAGGGACTTTATTCCTTATCTTTTTACCTTTTTGTTCTTTAGCTTGTTGCCTTGGAAAATCATGCGAAGTCATACTTTCTTGCACAAGAATGCAATATCTCATGTGGTGTATTGGGTTCTTTGTGTGGCTTTCAACACTTTCTAACACGAAACCCAACACCAATTTTTGGTGTCTTAGTTGTTTGGCCAAGTACCTTCTCACACTGTATGGTGCATATCCTCACACAGAAGGTATTTCCTAATGTGGCATGTTGTACATCTTCACGCAAAAAAATCTATTGGTCTATGGTCCTCACATGAAAAATAAGGGGCATCTCCACTAGTTTTTTGGATTGATCTTTGGCGATTCTAGTACCCTTTTGGTTTACTTAATTTTCCATGTCTTGAAAAATCTTAGATTCTTAGTTCTATTATCATTTTGGATTTTTGTTTCATGTTGTGTGCGTCAGTTTGGGTAGTGGCATTTGAAAATTCATTGGCTGTCGAGATGGTGGTTAAGTCTTCCATTGCGATCTATGTGATCCATGAATGACATTGTCATGTGTACTCATACTTGTTATAAAAAAAATCAAAAAAATATTGGCTTCTATTTCATCCTCGTTCCAAGGATCTCCGATCGGGGCATTACAAGATGTGAGTAATACATGAAAGATATTTAGTATTAATGTCTATTTATGGGGGAGATTAAAACCTTCTTCATGCACATTAATCTATGTAGGTGATGTACTGTATCATTTTATGTTTACATCTATGAGTAGTATGAATGGAGGAGTAAAGACATGCAAGGAAGAAATATATTTTGGTATTCATGGTACTTTGATGGCTTTCATCTTATGTTTCCATAAATTTCAAAGAGGGAGATCATTAATCATGAATGCTTAATGCAGTTTTATAAGGAAGTATGTTAGAGAGCTGATTAAGTACTTATGTGTTGCATTCATGACATCATTTCTTATTGATGTCAACATATCAATTTTCTAGATAGTTTAGTCAAAGTTGAAGAGGAATATTTTTTGGAGAGGTTCATAATTAGTGAGTTTTTTTATGTACACTTGAAAGTATATTTATGAACCTTTCTTGATCTTGTCTTTGTTTGCAAGAAGAGTTATGAAGATGTGCACAAGGTATAAAAAGTTTTGTGGAGATTTTTCTTAGAAAGCGTTTCTAGTTGACATTTTCTAATATTTGCATTGTATCTTTTTGAGCAGGTTGAGGATCATTCAATGCACTTGGATTATGATAGAAGATATGTTTAGGATGTTATGTTTAATGTAGTGGAATCATATGTTCATTCGGTGAGGATTTGTGAAGACTAGTCAACATGTGTTTCCTTGGAAGGTGATTACTATTATAAAAAAAAAAGTAGAAGTGTTATTTTTAATGCAACATGTATTCTAATATCTTAATGTGGTCCTATACTATTTTTTTCTAAAATTGAAAAACTCAAGGATGACTCAATATTTTTTTTAGGACTTGGTATAAACAAAAAATTGTTTCCTTGTAGTAAGTCATTAGCAAGATCATTTTATTGGTTATGTGAGCTTTGGATATAAATTATGTTTAATTAGAGTAGACATTGATGTTGAGGATGTACTGTGAGATTCAAGAAAATTGTATTAGGAAATAAGTTATTGTTTAGTCAGTTTAGAACTTCAATTTCATCCTAAAGATTGTTTAGTGAAGACAATCTGAGGCTATTTGAATAGCGGGTTCATTTTTCCTCCTTTAAAATCCTAATAGGGTAAGCATAACTCCTAACAAGGCTGGAATCTTTTGACACAGATTCAAAGTCGCCTAATAGGGACTCACATGTACATGTCATATTTCATTGGCCTCTAAAAGAGTTCATCCTTCCACAAGGAACTTTTATATTAGTACACCATCTTGTGGGCATCATTCCCACCAAGTTTTTCCTTTTGAGCAAGGGTTTCCCTAGTTAACATATCTAGTGTTATTGTGAATGGTTATATTTCTATGGTTGTTGCATCTATTGTTTACATGTTTCATAATTAATAAAGATATTTAGATTTGTTTTAAATGGATAACTAATTCACAACCCCTCAGTTATCTTGGTGGACTTTATTTTTTAACACTCCTTTGGTAACAATGGACCTTGCTACAAAGAGAGGGATTCTACTTTCATCCTTCTTCTACATTCACATCCTCTTGATGTATTCAATTAGTAAAGTGAGTACATTATGTTCAATTTGAGAAGTCCTAATATTGTAAGGAAAATTTGTACATTTACTTTACATAAGTTTACTTATTTCAATTTCAAGGTTAATTCCTAAACTTAGGTTTGAGTAAGAAAATACCCCCATCAACAAAAAAAAAACATTTTTCTTGGAGGTTTCTAATGTTAGAAGGAAAAAAAAAGTGTAGACTCAAATACCCTTTTTGAAAAACTTGGAAGATTAAAAATTCATTTCAAAATTAGATAGTAAAGGTCAAGGACACAATGCAACCCTAACCCCCCTCCAAATTGACCCCGATCTTCCAGATCAATTGTTAGAAGGAGCTGCAAGATTTCTATGTTTTGGAGATATCACTATTTCAAGTGGAGAACCAAATCTCTTTGATATTTTGTGTTACACATAAGCTAAAAAATTATCTCCAATTTTCCACCCCAATTTTCATGGTCAGTCATTTCATTTATTTCTTCACTTAAAAACATCTACTTTTATTATCTATAATCTTAATTGTATTTCATATCTCTTGCTAAATTAGGGTTTTAAGGATCTTGTATTCTTTCTCTAATTCTATAATAATTATAACATTGGTTGCACTAGTGTTCCTTCCTCATTTGGTGTATACTAATCTTCTTGGATATAGTTAATTTAGGGTTAGAATTAAAAGGATTAATCTCCTTAACTTCCCTTTGAGGTATAAGGTCAACCCCAACAACAAAGTGTGAAGTAAATTAGACTTCTATAATTCCTTTATTATTGGAGTTGTTTGGAATTTTCATTTGATTTTTAGTTAAAGATTTGTAATTCAAAGTTATTGTCTAAATAAGAATATTTATTATCGGTATCACTAAAGAAAAGTTACTATTAGAATATAAGGGTTACTATTAGAGTGTATAAGGTATTATCGGTGAAGTGTATGGTTGATGTTACCAGAACCTTGTTCAAGAGAAGTTTTGAAATGGAATCAATCCTAAGATCTATGGTCAGGATTATATTTAGGGTTAGCATGCAAGACATAATAAAAGGGACTTAGGTACTAAGAAGGAAAGAGAGAGACAAGGAAGGACAAAAAATTGAGAGAATAATGATAGAGAGTGTCAAAGTGAAAGAACGAAGGAACAAGTGGATTTGATAAGCTTAAGGGCCTGCTTGGTAGTTGGAATTTGATGAGAATAAGAAAATTCAACTACTAGAATTCAAAAATTTAGTGTTTGGTTGTGAACACAAAAAGTAGAATTATAATTTATTAATTCTAATTTTAGCCCCAAATGAGCATAGCAAAATTCTTAATCAAAAGGTGGAATAGGAGTAGCCTATTCCTATTCTATTTTTTTAACACCAAATTTTATATCTCGTCGGGTCCGGCCCTAGTTGCATAAGCCAAATTATTGGAGGGAAGTTATTTTTTGGTGAAATATGGTGAGACATGGAATGACAGAGGCATAGTCAGGGAGTTTGAACATTTTTTTCTAAAATGCATTGAGCAAGCCCAACTCCAAAAAGACTCGTTAATGTCATTCAATGCTCAAATTATTGAAATTCTTTTTAAAAAAAATTCCAATTCCAATTTCAATTCTTTCAACCAAACATAGAATTTTCATCTTTTGACTCCTCTTCCAATTCAACCAAATAGGTCCAAATGATATTCTAGAAATCATTTTAAGAATGCATGAATTCTAGAAGTGGGCTTATTCCAACATTACCGAATGTCACATTCAACAATTCTGGCAACCAAACAGATCCTAGGGGAGAAGAATTGAACATGTCAGTTTATCATTTACAAATACTTAATCAGTTTTATATAGGATTTATAAAGCCTTTCACAAGACAATTAAGTTCTTGTATGAAATTTTATTAAATCCTCTAATAATGTGAATGCCTAGACTGGTATGATTAAATCTCTTAGCAAAGTAGTCTTAACATGCTAATGATACAATTAATGTTGTATCAATCAATCCTCATAGGGAGAGTTTATTATAAAGAAACACAATCATATGCCTAATCAACAAATCTTCTTGACTGTAGTGAAAAGGTTATGGGTTTCATCCCAACCACAATTTCTTCATCTGACCAAGGGTTTTCTATGATACCAAATCTATTTGTTATGTGTGTTGATTTCTTTCATGAATTAATATTTACTTTCATGTATATGAATAGTTAATGGTTAATGATTATGTGATTTGTTATATATGTGAGTTATCGGATTAATATTAGAATTTACTATCATTAAAACATTGAGAAAATAAAAGTTTCTTTAAATACTGATTCTATTAGAGTAAAAGGTTGATTTAATTTAATTTATTAAATTACCTTTACTCCCTTGTTAAGATTTCTCTTTATGCACTTGCATTTCCATTTAATAATTAATTAGTAATTATTAAATGTCATTTACCTCTTAGGGTTTCCCTTTTAGCTTTTATAATCTCCTTCTATAAGGATTCATCTTTTGTAAATATTTCTCATTTTTTTCAATTTGATAATATAATTTTCCATATTTTCAAAGCAAAACCCTTGCCTCTTCTTTGTCTTTTCTTCTCTATGACAAATTCTAGCATGTAGGTGTTCTTCAAGTTTTGTGGATTTGTGTTGCTCAAATCCTTCATGGTATTAGAGCTTGTCCTATTGTAACTTATTCTTATTTGCAGAAAAAGAAGAATGAGGGTTTCACAAAACAAATTGGTCTATTTTCAAGTACTTTTGTGTGGAAATAGGGGAGTCTCTAATTTTTGGATCACTTTGAGCCAAAATGGACCTCACCATTGTGCTCATAACATCCAAAAACCCCTAAATCCATATAAGGCACTTCAATTTTGGAGACAACGAAATTATGGGCCTTTGTTTCTGCATACTAGACTATACAGCCTCTACACACATTACAAAGTGCAATTTAAAAAAGAAAACTTTCAAAAATTAAAAATAAAATTTTTTAAAGCACAACTTTAAAAAAAAAATTCTTATAAAATTTTTGAACTTTATAAAAATATTTTTTTTACAAAAAGTTTATTTTAATGCATGGAAAAGGATACCTGCATGTGCTGATGTCATCATATTAGCAAGGTACTAGCATCCTTGATAGCAGTTACTGACACAGGCCTACAATGTGTAGTGCTAATGTAATCTTTGTAGAAGCTAAAATTTGACGTTCATTGAATCATCAAGCATTTGGATTTCTTTGTCTTCTAGAGGCCCTATTGGTTTTTTGGCTCTAAGTTGAGCATATAGAGGTGTTTTTTGGATCCAAAAGAAGCCCTAAAAAGTTGAATTAGAGATGGACATGATGATGAAGGTATTTTTTGGATTTTTTTCTAGTTTTATATGTACTTTTTTCTCGAAGTTAGATGATAGTTTCTATCTTCTAGGGGGTGTAACTTGCTCAATTTAGCTCCATGCTTTGATTCGAAAGAAAATCTAGAAAGCTCTTCTTGAGAACTATCAAAATTCTCTATTATTTTTTTCAATATTTCTCAAAGGTACATGTGATTCTCAAACTGAATCTTGTTTCTCTTTCCTTTGTTACGCATTCCTTCTAGTAGATGGGGTTTAATTTTTGTATTATGGGGGGTGGTTTGTATTATTGTTTTTGTTATTTACATCAGTAAACCAGAAATTTTTCAAATAAAAATCCAAAACCTTCTAAAACAATGGCCAAGACCTCTTCTTATCTAGAACTTCTGACCCCTCCTAACTATTACACATGGAAGTCCCTGATAACAAAACTTCTCTAGTCAAAAGGGTTATGGTCTTGTTTAGAAGCAGTACAACTAGTTTTACATAGGCCTTTGCAGGTCATGCAATACATGAAAAAGACGGATGAGGCAATGTGGTTAATTGTGATGTAGGGATGGACATGAGATAACTAGGGCCAAAGGAACACCTAGCTATCCAAACTAGCTATAAGATTAAAAATAGTGGAAAATAACACAAAAGTGAACACAAGAGATATAGGAGTAAATGCTTCTATTGATTCATCAAATTGTCAAATACATGCCAAGTTATAAGGCCTTTTGGGTTACAACCAACATCACAATTAGATTTCAGTCCTTACAGATAAGCCTCACATTCCAACTTTAACTTTTGCTCCTCCTACTCTACTTCCCTTAATCAATTGATGCCCTAAGACTCAACCCGAAACCTTATTAAATACATGCATGGCCAAAAGATGGCTTGTTGTGAATAATAACTAATTAAAACCTAACATTAAATGCCAAACACGCAACAAGTTGTCTCTTAGAAAATACCTCAAAAAAATTAAATGCAAAGGTTGGATCCAATAACAAATCATACACAAACAACTTGGAAAATGGGAGACCAAGAAAAATGCTATAACTCGATGAACTCAAAAATTAAAGAAACTCGTCAACGCTCAACCAACAAAGGAACTTGACAATGCTCAGCAACCAAAGGAACTTGACAATACTAAAAAACCAAAGGAACTCAACAATGCTTGACAACCAAAGGAACTCAACAACGCTAAGAAGCCAAAGGAACTTGGAAATGCTTGACAACCAAAAGAACTTGGCAACACTTAGCAACAAATGCAAACTCAGCAATGCAAGGCATTGCAACTCAGTAACAACTAAGGAACTCAAAAAAAATGCAAGATAGTAATGTAACCCAAGATGCTCCTACATTAGACAACTGGGGTTGAAAGAAATGATTCTCCTAAATCATTAAGATGTCACAACCTAAGATGAATCCAACTCAAATTGGGAAATCCATGTAGCATCTTTTACTGGCCTGTTCTTCCACTTTATGAAATACTCATGGTAATCTTTTCCTCTTGTAATTTTAGCCACTCTCTAATTCAATATTTTTTCAACTTCTTCAATTTGCTTCTTAGGATAATCATCTAATACATCAACTTCATTATCTAACTCATAATATTTTTACAAATCAGCAACATTGAATATATGAGATATATCCATGTCATTAGATAACTCAACTTCATTAGGATTACCATTGTCAAACTTGTTTAAGATCTTACAAGGTTTAAACTTCTTCGTCTTCAACTCACTGTATATTGCAACAAGAAATCTTCCTTTCTTCAAATGAACCATGACCTCATCACTAACTTCAAAAACATGATATCTTCTAGACTTATCAACATTCTCCTTGTACTTTTGATTACTTTTTTCCAATTTCAACTTCACTTCCTTATGAAAAGACTCCACAAAATTAGAAAATTCTTCCCCTGCAACACTTCTCTTTTCTTCACCAGCAACATCCCTTTAATCCAATACTCCTCTAGACTGCATTCTAGTAACAATCTAATATGGTGTCTTTCCTATACTCCTATTCACAAAATTATTATATGCAAACTCAGCCCGTGCCAATACCATCTCCCAATTATGTGATTCATCTCCAACTAAGCATCTCATCAATTTACCTAAGCTTCTATTCACAGCCTTTGTCTGTCCATTAGTCTATGGATGAAATGTAGAACTAAACTTCAACTCAGTACCCATTTTCTTCAACAAAGTTTTCCAAAAATAACCAACAAACTTACTATCTTTGTCAGAAATAAAACTTCTTGGTAATCCATGCAATCTAACAATCTCTTTGAAGAAAAGTTTTGCAACATTCTTGACATCTGATGTCTTCTTACAAAGTATGAAATGGGCAATTTTAGAAAATCTATCCCTAACAATGAATATAGAATCATACCCTTCACCATCTTAGGAAATCCAAGAACAAAATCCATACTAATTTCACTTCAAGGTTTCTCAAGTACAAAAATAGGTGTATACAATCCAGTAATCTAACTTACTCCCTTTTTAATTTGACAAACTCTATAACTCTTTATAAACTTTTGAACATCCTTATACATTTGTGGCTAATAATGCTTATCCTTCAACAAACTCAATGTCTTATCAATTTCAAAATGCCCAGCCAATCCACCACTATTTTTTTGCTTAATCAAATTCAACCTCATAGAACTCTTAGGAATACACAACTAAATTTCCTTAAATAACATATATTTTTGAATAAAATATCCATCAAACTTACTTGGTTTTTTTGTCAAACTATGTGCTTTGCACTATCTCCACATCTTAGAAAAATTAGGATCAGTATCATACAATTTTTTTATCTCATCAAAACCAATAACTTCAACCATCATCTTGTTCAACAAAGAACACCTTCTATTCAATGCATCAATAAATCAGTTAGTGACTCCACTCTTATGCTTAGTTACAAATGTGTAACTTTGCAAGTATTCAACCCATTTCATATGTCTCTGGTTCAATTTATGTTGACTTCCCATGTACTCTAAAGCTTTATGATCAGTATACAACACAAACTCCTTAGGAATCAAATAATGTCTCCACTTCTTCAAGACTTGAACAACAACATAAAACTCTTGATCATACACATAATACTTCCTTTTAGCATCATTCAATTTGTCACTAAAAAAAGAAACAAATTTACCTTCTTGACTTAATACAACTCCTAATGCACTACCACTTGCATCACATTTAACTTGAAATACCTTATTGAAAATAGGAAAATCCAATACAAGTAACTCAACAACATTTTGTTTCAAAGTCTCAAAACTATTATCAGTTCGATGTGTCCACTTGAACTCCTTTTTATCTCCTCTCACTATCTCAGTCATAGCATTATAAATAGAACTAAAATTCCTTATAAACTTTCTATAAAAACTAGCCAAACCATGGAATGATCTTACCTTACCCACATTCCCAAATGTAGGCCATTCCAAAATTGCTTTAGCCTTCTTAGGATCCATCCTCAAACAATCATCTGAAATCACAATTCCCCTAAACACAATCTCTTCTTTCATAAAAGAACACTTCTTCAAGTTTGTCATCAACTTCTCTTTCAATCTATGTAGTACTTGTCTAGCATGCTCAGGATGTTCTTCCTTAGTCTTATTGAATATCAAAATATCATTGAAATAAACAATCACAAAATTATCCAAGAATCTTTTGAGAACTTCATTCATCAACCTCATGAAATTACTAGGTGCATTAGTCAAACCAAAAGGCATTACCAACCATTCATAGAAACCATCTTTTGTCTTAAAAGTAGTCTTCCACTCATCACCATCTCTAATTTTGATATGATGATAACCACTTTTCAAATCAATCTTGGTAAAATAATTTACTCCACTCAAACAATTCATTGTGTCATCCATCCTCAAGAAAGAAAACCTATATTTCACTATGATCTTGTTAATAGATCTAGAATTAGTATAGATTCTCCATTCTCCATTCTTCTTAGGTGCTAATACAACAGATACAACACATGGACTCAAACTTTCTCTAGTCAAACCTTTCTGCAACAAATCATGCACTTGTCTATTAAGTTCTTCATTCTTTGTAGGTGTCAATATGCATGGTGCTTTATTCAGAAAACTAACTCCAGGAATCAAATCCATACAATGACTTATACTTCTCAATGGAGGTAAACCATTAGGTACATCTTCTAAAACAATATCTTTGTACTCATTCAACAATTTTGTAATTTCTACTAGCACCCAGTCACTACTACCAATTTTTGTTGTCATTGGGTTACTACTAACTAGTACTTGACTAACACTATTTTATGATACTCAGTTGCTACTAGAACAACTCGGTCTCCTAGGAATTATAGAAAAATAGATTTGTTTCTTCTTCATTTCCTTTTCAAATTTCTTTCCATTAACCATGTAAACTTCTATAGTAGTACAATTAACCTCATCTGGACTTTCAATCAAAGACAACAATATTTTCTTTCTCCCATTCACTAAAAGAGTATATTATTTCAATCTTCCATCATGAATAACATATTTATCATATTGCCAAGGTCTACCCAAAAAAATATGACAACAATCCATTGGCATAATATCACACTAAACTTCATAAAAGTAATGTCCAATCTTGAACTTCACAATACATTGTTCACTTACCAATATCTTATCCTCATCTTTGATTCATGACACATGATAGGGTTTAGGATGCTCCAACCTCTACAATTGCAATTTTGTAACCAATTCTTTTGATTCCAAATTTGTACAGCTTCAACTCTCAATGATCACCTTGCATATTTTCCAACCATCTTGCATCTGATTTTGAAAACAATTCTCCTTAGGATAGGTTCCTTTTCACTTCCTTTATTACAAAAGGTTCTTCTCACTATCAAATTTTCTCTAGCCTCAAGTCCACTAGGTGAAGCCTTAGTGTCTCCTTAAACTACAACATTTATGTTGCCTTTCCCACTTTCAAAAGATCTACACTCAAAGGATCTATGCCCTTCTTTACCACATCTAAAATAATTAAAACAAAAACCACTTCTAGAATAAGAATTACCTCTTCCTGGGTAAGAACTAGTACCTCCTCTATAAGAATCACTTGGTCTTGCCTATATCATCATTCTTCCATTCAAATTTGCCCTTATCTTGCACGAAACTGTCAGATCTGCCACCTTCTCCATAAGATCTACCTCTACCTCTCTGGAATCTACCTCCTCTACCTCTTTGTCTATGCTTTTTTCTCAAGATTTCATCACATTTCAAGGAATATTGGTATGCTTCCTCTACACTTTCCAATTTCACAAAACTTATCTCATCTTGAATTCTATATCTCAATCCATTTAGATAAATTGAAATTTTTTCAATATCATCATTCACATGTCCAAACCTGATGTCCAATCTATAGAATTCCTCAATATACTCATTTACAGTCATGTCCCTTTGTCTCAAATTTTGCATCTTTCTCAACAAGCTAACTTGCTAATTAGTAAGAAGGAATTTTTTCTTTATCTTGTTCACCATTTTCACCCAAGTCTTGATCTTCTCCTTTCCTCTCCTTTTTCTATTAGTTTGCAAATGCTCCCACCACAGTGAGGCATGACCCTTCAACCTAGTAACTGCAATTTTCACCCTCCTATTATTAAGAGTTTTTTCATACTCAAATAAATTCTCCATTTTAGAGATCCAATCCAACACAACATTGGTATCCAATTTTCCATCATAAGGAACAACTTCTACAGTAGGATTTGAATGTGCCCTAGATAATACTCTTAATGATCTTGCCTCATCTATATGTTTCCTTAGGTTTTGGATTAGGGTTTGGTGCTATTGCTTCATCATCACTCAGATCATCAAGATGTGCTCATCTCCTCTAGGATGTCTCTACAACATATAACCTAATTGTAATTTGTCTAAATGTATCCAATATGGCATTATCAATAGTTCCTCTATCTCAAACCATCTTCACAATCAGGTTCCTGCAAGATTGTAACCCTCTACAAGTTATAGGTCAAATTCTTGGATCTATAACCCTACAACCAAATTCACTTAGGGTTCTACACAATCCAATCTCCACAAGGATGAACTAGGCTTTGATACCATCTGACACAAGCAGGTACATGAGATAATTAGGGCCAAAGGTAACCTAGCTACCCAAGCCACCTACAAGAGTAAACACAATAGAAAACAACACAAACAAAAATGAACATAGGAGATAGATGAATAAATGCATCTATTGACACATCAAATTGTCAAATACATGCCCAACTATAAGACCTTCTTGGTTATAGCCAACATCATAATCAAATTTCAATCCTTATAGATAAACCTTACATTTTGACTTTTACTTCTACTCCACCTACTTTACTTCCCTCAATTGATAGATATCTTAAGAGTCAACCCAGAACCTTGTTAAATACACACATGACCAAAAGTTGGCCTATTGTGAATAAAAACTAATTAAACTCTAAAATTAAATGCCAAACAAGCCACAAGTTGACTATCAACAACTACCTAACACAAAATCAAATGCAAAGCTTGACTCCAACAAGAAACTCGACAATGCTCGACAACCAAAGGAACTCGACAATGCTCGAAAACCAAAGGAACTCAACAATGCTCGACAACCAAAGGAACTCGACAATGCTCGACAACCAAAGGAACTCGACAATGCTCGAAAACAATTACAAACTTGACATTGCAACTCAGAAACAACTAAGGAACTCAACAAACATGTAGGATAGAAATGCAACCTAGGATGCTCCTACATCATATTTCTTTACAGGGATCCGACAATCTACACTTTCATTTTGATGGGTGCAATACCACTCTAGCTATGTGGACCAAGCTTGAAGGCTTGTTTGGTATAGTAAATGAGTTCAAGGAACTTTAGATTGAGGCAAATCTTACCTCTCTAATACTAGATTCTTTTCCTTCCATTAAGGACTTCTTGATGAAGTTCAAACAGTAGAGATCTTTATTACAGGGTTGTAGAAAAACCAAGATTGACACTAAGTGCATTTACTATTAGAAATGTTTAGAATAAATGAGAAGAGGGTTGAATCAATTACTCAAGGCCAATATGTACCACTTGAACAATTAAAAAATAAACACTTCATTTTTTTTCTTATCTTGCTATTGTTCGGTCTCTATTATTAAACCATCATAAACTTAACTTGTATTACATAATGAAAACACTATCAAATGTAAACATTCATCAAAATTTTGACGCTAGGATATAATGTGGAAACCCAATTTGGGAAAATTCACCAGCAACATGTCAATCTTTTTCTGTCTTTTGAAGTGAGCCCTATTAGGAGCCAACCCTATTAAAGGTTACAAAAAACATTGTTAAATTTGACCTAGTTAAAATATTTAATCACCCTGTTAGGAGTGGCCTTGTAAGAGGACTTTGAACATTAGATTTAGAATGTAACCCAATTAAAGGATTTACATAGACTGTAAAGTCTTCAAATAATTGTTAGGTCAACCTCTGTTAAAAGGATTTTAATACAAAATGTTTACAATGATAAGAAAGAAAACAATATGTTTTTATTTGTTTGATTACAACTCACTTTTGCAGGTTCAGATCTCTGCTCGGTCCTTATGTCGATTTATCGATAAGCCTTCCATTGACATCTCTAATATTTATTTTCCTGGACACCCTTCAAGCAATCAATCTACTCTTCTCATCAACACTTAAGCCTTCTTCTCTAATTCACTTATCAATAACAACATCACCTCTATAAGCTTTCTCCTTCAGCTTCACATTCACTCACTTGTGTGTTTTTGATCAACCTCGCTTGATATGTCTCTCTTCACATACGATCTCGTACATACACACACAACTCACTCTCTATCTTGCTTGCTCTCTTCTCTTTCAAATTATTTAGATTGACATCTCTTTAAATAGGAAATTTATGCTTTAATAGTTTCTACATCCACCATAGATCTTAGGGTTTACGATCAGATTCAATTTGATTGAATGCATCTGTCCATCTTCTTGATCATCCTCTAGAAGATTCTTTAGAATCTATCTGTTAGGTCTTTACCCAATCTTCTACTTGAATTTAATGATCCAA
Source organism: Cupressus sempervirens (assembly GCA_028749045.1). Lineage (NCBI taxonomy): Eukaryota > Viridiplantae > Streptophyta > Pinopsida > Cupressales > Cupressaceae > Cupressus > Cupressus sempervirens. Next base: position 920,090,267 of record CM053792.1, read on the forward strand.
CTCATCAATCTTATCTTCAACATGATTTACTTCTCTTAAGAAATTAGTTGAGTTGACTTGATCTTATAATTTCTTTATATTTTTTCTCTTACTGTCACTTGAAAATCTCTAAATTATGATACTCAGTCAACACTAAAATACTCCAGTGTCGTAAAGCTTTTTGGCTCAGCATAAACTAACTTTATTGGTTGGTGCTAATGCTTGGTCAACATTAGATTTTCTTGGCACTAACTGTGGCTCAGTAGACACTAGCATTACTCAACACTTCTTAGTATTTTACTCTTTTTCTCACCTTGGCTTAATTTTCTTGACATAAACAATTACTTTTCTTTATCAAAATCTATCTAATCAAATGTCCATTTTAACCCCCCCTTTCATAACTTCAACCTTTTATCTAGGTTCTAAAGTTATGAGAAACTTCTCAAATCCTCTTCATTAATAGATTTGACATCAATGAAAAAAAACAATTTCTCCTATTGTAAGTTTTCAAACATTTACTTGATTCTTTTTAAGCTTTGTGGAAACTTTTAGATGTTTGTTTCTATCTTCTATTCCACCAAGGATACTTTGGGTACTAGATTTACTATGCCATCCTTTGAATTTTTTTTGTAATCATTTGAATCAAGAGAAAGATGAGCTATCTCAGTTGAATTCTCTCACAGGATCATAGACTTATGCATTGGTACCTCAACCATCTTTTGGGAAGAAGGAGAAGAAACCAATATCACATCCTACAGAGTCTCATATTGGTTCTAGCCCTCATAGCTCATCAGGACCATCTCCTCCTAAGGAGGATAAACCAAATCTAGAAAGACTGAAGTGTGCTTATTGTAATAAGTCCAATCATGATGAGTTACATTGCTATGAGAAGAAGTTAGATGGCTATGCCAAACATGTTTAAGAATTGACAACCCTCCTTCAAAAGAACAACATCGGTATTCCTTCTACTTCTCAGAAATCTTCTCCATCATTATCATTTTAGTCAAATGGTAAAGACATAGGAAAGGGTCATGCACTATGTGCAACTACTACTCCACATTCTTCTAGATGGTTACTGGATTTAGGTGCTTCACACCATATGACATCTTCTTAGGATTTGTTCTCTTCTTTTGAGGCTTCTCCTACTCCACACAATTTGATGGGGAACAAAACTATTATGATTGTATGTGGGAAAGGTTCTATTGGCATTGATGATGGTGCATTTCATGATGCACTTCGTGTTCCATCTTTTTCCTCTAACTTTCTCTCTATCTATCATAATACACATAGTGGGACAAGGGAGATAGTTGAGTTTGCAAAAGATTCAGTGCACATCAGAGATAGTGAGAGAAGCAATATTGTTGACACATGAATTTTGATCATTTTTCCTACTTATACTCTTTATCTCATTTTGTTCCACCATCTCCACTATCAGAGACTCACTCTCTTTCACAAGAGACTATTGAGGTGAAATCAGGTCACTTGAACTAATATGTTGTTCCTAAGACCAATGTTGTGACTTCTACACCTCCACCTCTTATTTAGATTACATCTATTGCACAAGATTACTCTTCAACATTGCCTAACATTGCAGCTCCATTCATCAACCAACCTAGTGCAGTTGTTGAGGATATACCAGAGGACATACATCTCCTCTCAGATGACAGATTCAACACACTTGTTAACCCACCTCCATTGGAGATTCCATTTCAAGATTCTCATGCACTCTCCTTTGAGGATCAGCTAGGACTCCCAACTTTACCTAACATTCAGGGGTTTCATCCTCCTTCTTTAGTGCCTTTATTTATTTTAGATTGAAGCCACATTGGTTTGTTCATTGACACAAGAGTTCTACCAATCTAGGGGGGCTATGGAGTCTGAAGCCTCTATCATGGGGTTTCATTGTACTTACGGTCTTAAGAGAGTCTCTTGAGACATATCATTTGTATATTTTACTTTGCTATCTCTTTTTTGAGTAAGGTTTTCCCCATGTGGTTTTCCTTATTTCTTTGTTTTATAGAGATTTCCTTGTGATTGGGTATCTCACCAGGCCTTGTTGCCAGGACCCAAGTTTGTTTTCAACATTGTAGTTTCATTATTTTTTCATGCATTGTTACTCATCTTAAGGGTGTTAGAGTTAAAGGTTAATTTCATTCCATTTATTAAATTACCTTTACTCCCTTTTGAAGATTTCCCTTTATGCACTTGCATTTTCATTTAATAATTAATTAGTAATTATTAAATGTCATTTACCTCTTAGGGTTTCCCTTTTAGGTTTTGCAATCTCCTTCTATACAAATTGATCTTTTGTAACTATATCTCATTCTTTTCAATCTGATAATATAATTTTCCATATTTTCAGAGCAAAACCCTTTCCTCTTCTTTGTATCTTCTTTGTGATAGGGTCTTGCATGCAAGTGTTCTTCAGGTTTTGTGGATTTGTATTTATCAAATCCTTTAGATTCACCATTGGCCGCGGCCTCGCCCCCCAAGTACTTAACATTTCCTACCTATAATTAGCAAATGGTTACTGAGCTCAATTCTCTTAAAAGAAGTTTGACAACTTGAGAGTAGATCTAGAAAATTGAAAGGTACAAGAATGAAAAACAAATAAATAAACAAATGACCCTCCAAAAAGCCTTTATTCTTCATCTCTATAAGCATCACCTAAGTGCAATGAATGCTAAGTTTTCCATTCATTATCATGAGAGATGGATTCATGTGAATCACTACTCATGAAATGTAGGTTAATGAGTTTGACTCAAATAAATTACACAATTGAATCTTGATAGAAGTATCACAACTTGACTTGTGGAAAATATCTCCTACTTAGCAATTGATGAGCTTAAATGGATTTCTAATGATGGCTCATAAGGCAAACAATTTGATAAAGGTTTTGCAAATGGGCTTACAAGAAAAGTGTATTTAACTGTGGAGGAAACTCCATAGATAAGCTTGATCGCAATGAAGTAGTATTGGGTAGAGTGACCTCCTACGAAGTCTCACTGCTTTACCTCTACGAGTGTCATGTAGATGCAATGAGTGATAAGTTGTCCATTAATTTTCACAAGAGATGGGTTCTTGTGAAACACTACTCATGAAACATGGATTAATGAGTTTGATTAAAAAATCTATACAATTGATCTTAATAGAAATATCACAATTTAACATGTTGTAGAAATATCTCCTAGTTATTGATTGACAAGCTTAAGACACTTTCTGATGAATGGTTCATAAAGCACACTACTTGCTGAAGGTTTTGCAAATGAGGTTGCAAGCAAAGTGGGTTTAGCTATGGAGTAAGCTTTGTAGTTAAGAAACCTTGAGCTGGAGTAATGTTGGGATAGGTGACTTCCTAGGAAATCCCAATGCTTCACCTCTATGAGAAACACTTACATCCAATAGGTCCTAAGTGTTCCATTTATTGTCATAAGAGATGAGTTCTTGTGAATCACCACTCCTGAAATATGGTTCAATAAGTTTGACTAAAAAAAACCTCTCAATTTGATTATGATATAAATATCACTATTTAACTAGCTATGGAAAATACTCCTAGTTATAACTTGATGAACTTAAGGGGCTTTCTAATGAATGGTTCATAAGGCACAACACTTGTTAGAGGTTTTGCAAATAGGGTTACAAGAAAAGTGAGTTTCAACATTGAGGAAAGTTTGTAATTAGGTGGACTAATCTAGAGTAGTAATGGGATTGGTGACATCCCAGGAAGTCGTGGTGCTTCACCTTTATAAGCATCACCTAGATGTAATAAGTGCTAAGTTTTCTATTCATTGCCATGAGAGAGGGGGTTTGTGATCCACTATCATGAAACATGGGTCAATGAGTTTGACTTAAAAAAACTACACATTTGAATCTTTATAGCAGCCTAACAATTTAACTTGTTGTGAACAAATCTCCTCCTTATCAAGAACTCTATATATCATAAAACCTTTTTTAAATAAATAATATAATAAATATAATGATAACCAATTATAATCAAATAATAATATAATAATAAATATAATAATTATCACACACATATACATATATACATATACTATACATAAAATTAGTTATACCTCTAAATTTGAATTTTAAAATAAATTTATATTTTTAACAAGTATATTAATTTTTAACAAATATATTAGTTTTAAAAAAAGAAATGAATACTCACCAATCTTATTCAACTGAAAATCTAAATGTCAGGCATTATGTTCCACTAGTTCTATGTAGATCGCGGCGAAAGTATTTTACGCTCCATGTGCATGCATATGTAATTGTGAGTGTGTAGGTAAAGAAGAGGGGTCGTTGAATCTCCTCCACTTCAATATTATGAAGCATCATTCATAAAATATAAATAAATAAATAATCTTTTATGTACCCTTTCCGTTCAATTGTAAGCTAATAAGTCGTTAACAGAAACGTGTGACTAATTAAATAAATAAATATTTCGTTGGCCTTTCAGCTCAATAATTAGTTGGCCTTTATTTGCGCGTACGACTTTTAATGATATAAATTTTTAGTCGTAAACATTGAATAAGGGGAACTATATTAAATGTTTTTTCACCAAACGTCAACTTTCTGAAGTTTTTGATTGAAAATTTATTGATCACAAGAAAATATTGGTTGAGAACTATTTTTTGGGGATAAAATATATTTTTCCTAATTAAAAAATATAGGAAAAATACAAATGATAATTATCTATTTAATGCTTGATATTAGCTGATATTTGGGAAAGTCGCGAAAGCGTGTTCAACATTTTATTATTATTTATTATTTAATTTAAAATTATCATACTACTATTTTAATTTCGGCCAGAATCCTCCGTCCTCACATGACCACTGATAAAATCTGAGGAAAGCGTCTGTCCAGGCGACATATTGCCTGTTAAATTATTATTATTTATTTAATATTAATTGTTTAGTAATTTCTAAGAATTAATAAATGAAAATATTCAGTCATTCTGTCGGATTCATAGCCAATTTGACATAGATTAATAAATGCAGTAAAAAGTAAATATATGTCATCTTTACCAAAGAGACTTATCAAAATCTCTTTGGTTAGGGTTCACTGGACATAGGATATATATGGTATTGGGATTCTTAACTCAAAGGCCCACCACTATTCATATACCTCCTTTAACCTCTTTCTATGTGCACATTCATTCATCACACGGGAAATAGCTTTAAAAAATAATCAAACATGAATAGTTGGCTTAGGGTAATGATTGCAATTCTTTGTACCTATTTGGGATGAGGATTGAATTTCATTCATGGTGGTAATGATAAAAGATTATATTTTATAAAATAATTTTTTTAATATGTCATATAAAAATTATATAAATAATAATTATATATATTTAGAATCTTTTCGTAAGACATATTGATATTTGAAAAAATAATTTTAGAATGAATATGTGTAAAAGAAATGATTTAATAATTATATAAATAATAATTATATATATTTAGTTATATATAAACTATAAATATTTTTTAAATGTCTAGTAAACATTTATTTTATAAATTTTATATATTTAAGGGTTGTAACATTTTCTGTAGTTAAAAAACAGTTTTGAAGTAAATTTTTAAGAAGGAAGAATAAAAAGTTTTAATTTCAGCTTGTAAATAAAAGGACTAACTCATAATTTTAATATTTTAAAAATAGGGGCAGGGGCCCTAGCTCGGTTGGCTAAGTCTCCCCCGTCGTGTTTTTGTATTATCTAGTGATTAATTTTTTTATCAATCAATTATAATTTATAATTTTTCTTATTTTATAACAAATTTCATACTAGTATAATATAAATGCAAATATTTTAGGTTTTTAAATTATAAAATTTATTTTTTTACTAATGTGATTGGCTTAAATTAGCTTACCTCTTATATAAATTTTTTTGGGACAACAATTTAATTTACATTTGATATTTTTATGACCACTTTTATAGGCTCTAATTCTATTTTTCCAACTTCTAAATTTCAAAATATAATTATTTTTCACATTTTAATTCTTGCAGAATCTAAATTTTATAATCACATATAATTAAAAACTAAAATGAAGATTTCTAATACAAATAAATTTAAAATAAGTAAGTTATAATTGTTAAATTATTTATAATTAAAATTAAAATTATTTATTGTTATCATTATATAAAAATAAATAATTATAATTATGTAGTTTATTTATTACTTAAACTATATTTAATTAAAATTAATATTATCATTAAAAGAATTCATAATACTTTTAATATTATTATTTAATTTTTAAAATTTTAATATTAATTTTACAATAATTAGAAAAATATAATAATTTATTATCTCTACTTTAATTTTTATTCTATTTTAGTTTTAACTATAACTAAGAAGGCAAGTACTTAGCCACTAAGTGACACTTTTTGCAATACTATTGTATTTACTTAAGTAATGATTAATTCATTTATTTTAGTATTTTTAGTTTTAGTTCAAAGTGTTGAATTTTAATTGAACTTTTAATTTCTAAAGTGATTAAAATTGTTTTACTTAATAATCATCTATACCATGAATCTAAATTTAATGTAATTAAGTTATAATTGTAAAATTACATTTATACCATAGATTAGAAATTATTTTTACTTATAAAATTTTTCTAATATTTTAAAAAACATTTAAATATGTTTCATTTAATAGTATCACATTAAAATTATCATTAAAATTAATTCAATTTATTTTCTTATAATTATTAAATTTTAATCTTTATTTAATTAAATATCACAACTTATTTTAACACTTGTTTGAATTTTCATATTTAAAAAATGAAAGATAAAAATCAACTTTAACGATTGAATACTTATTAATCTTAAACTTAAACATAAATATTATGAAAAATATATAAATATAAAACTATTTAATACTTTTGAATCTTAAACATATACATTATGAAAAAAAAGTCAAATAGGTATAAATATAAAAAGGAAAATGAAAAAACTCAAAATTTCATGAAGGTGACGGAAGCCAAAGTAGGTAGGGGACGGTGGGACTCACCTTGTCGTATTTCTTCATTATTTTGGAGAAGGCCAACAAGTTGAGCGAACTGCAACACGCAGAGACGCAGATCAGAAAAAACAGTAACTGTGCACGTCATAGGTATATTATATCAAATACTGCATTTTTGTTACCTGTAACTTTTCACGAGGATCAGTTTCTCATAAAATTCAATGCACGCAATGCGAACCATTTCATTGCCTCTCCTGAGATCCCTTCTGCTCAGTGTGTGATTTTCTGGATTGTTGAGGATGTTTCGTATGGTAGATCGCGGGGTGTCTGGCGTAATTCTTATTTTCACATCTTTCATTATCTCAATCGGATGTGGTCTATTGTTGCTTCTCATCTTGTGCCGGGTCTGCCTCTCAGCTGGAGCCGCTAGTTTAGCTGGGGGAGGTTCGAACCCAAGACCGGTCATTTCAATTTCGTTATCTGCTTTTGCTTCTGCTCTGGCGTGCATGCTTTCAGTCTCGATAGTGCCGTTGGCGTTGAGCGAGACTTCATTTATCCCTTCCATACGAGAAGGCCCTGCATAGAGAGAAATGAATTAAAAGGGCGCAGATTATGTTCACAGACATATTTTGGCAATTTAAAATCCAAATGAGCTCAAAGAAACTTCATGTAAGGAATCGTAGGGCTGGAATAAAGGAAGTTAGCTTAAATAAAATTGTATATGGAAATCGTAGAAATTGATGAATTTAAGCTGCAAATTTAAAAAAATATTTGAAAGGCATATGCACAAGGATATTGACGCAATTTATATTCCAAAGTTAGCTCGAAGAAAACCTCATATCAGAAATCATGCGTCTCAAATAACGAAGTTAGCTTAAATAAAATTTTATACTGTAGAAATTTGTGAATTTGAGCTGAAATTCACGAATTTTTATAGTCAAAGAAATAATACAAGGTTGTTACGGCAATTTATGATCCAAAATTGTCTTAAATGAAACCTCATATGATCAGAAATCATGCAGCCGAAATATTTAAACTTTGTTTAAATAAATTTGAGTATATGAAAATTATAGAAATTGTTGATCTCAAGTTATAATTTATGATATTGAGGCAATTTATAATCCAGAGTTAGCCCAAATAAAACCTCATATCAGGAATAATGCGGCTGAGATATAGAGAAATTGTAACAATTAAGTTGTAATTCATGACATTTAGTAATCGAAAAAACAATTTTAAACGCATATTATTTTAAAGAATATTGAGGCAAATTATAAACACAAATAAAACTTCACATCAGGAATCAAGCGGCTGAAAAAGGCAAAGCTAGCCTAAGTAAATTTGCATCTGGAAATCGTAGAAACTGATGAATTCAAGCTGTAATTAATGAAATTCTGTAATAAAAATTGAAATTGATAGTCATTTTTTGTTCTTCCATTTTGAAGATTGATCGCAGAGCAGTTGAAGCAAGAGTTTTGCCAAGATTAGGTTCAATGAATTCTTAAAGATCAAACGATTTATTTTTTATAACGTTACTGTGCGGTGTTGTGAAGCTACTGTACTTCAATATTATTAACTGAATAAATCTAAGCTCAAAATGTAATTGATTAATTATAACTCTAAAACATTTAAATATTTGAGATCTTTACCGGAATATTTTCCAGGGTTTGGAGGCGTCTTTCCCTCGATATCAGTGGTCTTAAAAGATTGACCAGGTTTACTGCGCACAATGGCTCTGAAGGCGAGCAGAGATGACATTTGTTTATCCAGCTCAGACGCTTCCTTGACGAGCTCTTCAACTCTGCTACGATAAAATGAATTCACTTTGTTGAGCTCCTCGTCTAATCTTTTGAAGAAAACCACATCATATTCACCCCCTTCCTCCGCAGCCATTAAAAACATCGTTTCATACGAATCCTTTCCGTCCTGTTCCTTACTTTTCACCTGCCAATGAATAATCGAAATCTTTGAACAAGAAATTCAGGCTTTCCGAAATTAAAGATAGTGTACTGAAAACATCTTACCAGTATGATTTCTTCTTCTTCGTTAGGGGAACGAATATAGTCGCTTTCTCGTCTCATTAGACCGCTGAAGGCTCTGAAAGTGATGGCCTTTGCGATCCCTCGGTGTGGAGGATTGCTGGCTTTGAGAGAAGGTTTTGGCCTTTCTTTGTAGCGCATTATCTCTTTTAACACAGATTTGAGGGAGCTGTAATCCATGTAAGCCTCCTTCCATTCAGGCACCATTTGTGCCACAAACTCCTTTCCAAACTTCATCGAACAATAATGAAATCTTCCGAGCTTTCTTTTTCCGGTTTTCTTAGAAAACAAACTGAAAATGGAAGAGTGCACAAATTTCGTTTATGTATAAGAAAATCCATATTAGAGAAGACTGTTCAGCGCTTCAGATCTAGAAATTTGTTGCAGATTAAAGCCTATTATATGTCTATGACTATTTCAAAGCTTGAGCGACAGAGCACTTTCATACAATATTGAATTTCTATGAGAGTTTGACCTTTACATCCGTATTATAAATTGAAGATATTTGGTTGTTTCGAGATTCTTCTTTTCTTAAAGATTTAATGTCAGGATATTTTTTGGAAAGCCGTACTTAAAATTAAACAAATATTTCACACCATCTGCCGAATCTTTCTCGCTATTTTTTTTTTTATGTTTATTTATGAAAGGGTTAATTTTGAATAATAATTTGAGAAAGGAGAGAGCAAGACAAATTGTTTTAGTTTGATATTTGAACTTTTCAATAGGGTGGTAGAGACTTTACAATATTCTAGCAGTTAGGCAATTTAGATTTTTTTAAGGAAAGTTTGACAAGTTTATTTTTTATGTGTCTATGAGGTGTTATTTTAAAATCTTATTAAATGTTTTATTTAGTATTAAATTTATATCAAAGAAGGTTATTCTATTGATTATTTTGTAGATCTTTATCTCGTTTAAAAGTATGATATCTAGTTGGGTGAATATATTTCGATCTCTTATGAGTCAAAATTAGATATTACCGAATATTTAACCATAAGTTTTACCTAGTTCACATTGTAAAAGCTATGCACACCTACTCCTTTGATATGAGTTGCTCCTTTTAAGCTATTTAAACTATAGGATTTTTCTTACTACTCTCTAAAAAGTGAATATATATATTGAATTTATTCTTCCATATGTTTTGCCCTTTTTCTCTAGGATGGTGGTTATTTATTAAGTTTTATTCACTAGTAGAATTTGAAAAATAAATGATTACATAACTAAAACTTTTAGTGAGGTGTCTAAAAAAATCAAATTTCACTTTTTTTAATTTACAAATATAAATGAGTAATTTGATCAAGTACACTCATAAAAGATTTCCTACAACAATTGACTTCATATAGATTAAAACTTTTTCAAATATAATTAATGTAATATACATTTGATATTAGAACACCATAGCAAAAAGTGCAACCTATTGAAAAGTTTAAATTATAATTTTTTTTATAGAATAGTTATAATTTAAATTTTAATCATGCATAATGTATTATATTTTTCTACTATAAAACCATTATATATATATACAACAAGCATTCTACAATGGTAGATGTGAGCGTGTTAATGTAACTTTTATTCTTATAGGTTAAATTTGATAACCATCTACATGACAAAAATTTAAATCTTATTATAAATTATACAATATAATTTTTAAAATTATTTAATAAATACCACATAAAATATTTGTTTAAATTATAATATTTGGAGATATAAAGCATCCATTTTTTTAGAAATTAAAAAAAAAAAAGTTTTAAGTAAATAAATAAATAAATGGAGATAAAGGAAATATAAATAATTTTAGATGTAGTAAATTAAATTATAATTATTTTGTAGTGGATATCTATCGGCATTTTCTTAGATAGATTTATTTAAGATATCTATACTAGTCTAATTACAATTGTAATTTATTTTATATAATTATAATACAAAATTTGAGATGTTAACTAGTATAAATTTGTAATTTTAAGTTTAATAAATTTAATAAATAAATTAAATTATAAACTAAAAAGATAAAATGTAATATGATTGTGTTCAATATTATTAGTATAAAACTATTAGGTTTGAAGGTGTAATGACTTTGTATATATTACTTTGTTATTGCACTTTTCTCTTATGCACCAATGCCTTTCATTGTTGTCAAAGACATTATACTAGGTCAAAATAATTTAGCTTCTGAATATGAATTTTTCTATCCATGTAATCATCCACACAATTAGCAACATGCTCTAATGGGGTCATCGATCAAGTGTTGATGGTTCAAAATATTGCAAGTGCACAACTAGAAGCAGTTGGAGATGTGACTAAACATCAACATGAGTCAACTTCAACTCATACTACTTTTCTTAGTTGGCAAAAGGAGGAGTTTTGTGGAATGAATGGTGACCCATCGACACAATCTATACTTAAGAAAAGGAAAGATATTTAGAGATAGAACAAGCTCCAAAAAAGGGGAAATAACATGCAATCAATGAGTCACCATCCACCCAAGAATATGTGCCACCAAGTAATCATTTCCTCAACTAAAGAGAAACCACAATCATAATAAAAAAGGATGATGCCAAGGCACATCCCAAGGTACTTTTAGTTGTGCCTTACAACATAGTTGATAATATGAAAAAAATTAATGTCAACATGTCTTTGTAAAATTTATTAGAAATTATGGGGCAAGCTAATTGATGCAAGGGAGGATGATAGCTAGGCCCAAAGGCTCACCTAGTTGCCATGTAATCTCACTGACTTAACATAGAAAAAGAAAATCACCCAACAGACAACATTGAGAAGAGATTGAACAATAGATATTTCTTGATTCAACAATTTAATGCATACATGCTACGTTGTAAGTGTAGACACCTAAAAACCTTTATAAAATAAAGTATTTTTATTTTCTGAAAAATTCTTGATGACATCATCATTTATTAATTAATTAATTAATTTATTTATTTTTATGCCATTAAATCCCTTTATCTTAATTAAAAATATTTAATCAAGGAATCCCTCCCAAAAATGTTTAAATCTTATTTAAACATTATTTTCTTATTTATTAATTATTTAATTAATAAATTGACCAAAAAACCTAAAATAAATAAAAAATTTATTTTTTGCCCAAAACTTGGCCAATATCCTTAAGATCACTAACCTCTTCCAAAATCTTCTAATCCTTCTTTAATTTTGATTAAAGGCTAATCCCATCATTTCCTACCCCTAATCCCAATTCAAAATATTTAATTAAGATTAAATATTAATCCTCATGTTTATTAAAAAAGTTTTAATAAATATCTCCTCAACCCAAACCCTTGAAATAAATAAAACTTTATTTATTTCTTAAAAATCTAATTTATCCTCATCCTAAGAAATTCTAGACTCTTTTAGAAAGTCTTCATCCTCATCCTAGGAAATTCTAGACTATTCTAGAAAGTCTTTATCCTCATCCAAAGTCTAGACTCTTCTAGAAGATGTCTTTAAACCTAATCCTAATCCCCTCCTAACCTTGTCACATTCTCTAAACATGGGTTAAGACTTACTAACCCAAGCAAAAGTTAACAAATATCTCCTCCTTCACCCACCATCATTAAATGCCATCCACTTGCCTATCCCTAAGCTAATCCTAAACCATCCTAATCCATCCTCTAATCATTTGCACAATCCTAAGCAAGCTTAAAACCCTCCTAATCAAGCCCAAGTCGAAATTGCTCTCATCTCCCTCAAAATATCTCAACCATAAAACTTTATGAAGCCCACTAGGCCATAAATGACTCTTCCAAGCCCTTTTATTGCTCTTACAAGCCATTATGAGGGTTTGTATGAAGATTTTATCTCTTGAGCCTCCTTTGTTGACTCATCCTTCCCCTTTCCTCCATCCTCTCACCCTGTGACATGTGTCACTCCCTAATTGGCTGTAAGGAAGCACAATCCATGTGCTCTCCTCTCATGCAATCTGAGCCCTCCATGAGCTTTTTCCCATCCTTGCATCTTAGCCCTCAATCCCTCAAGCCTCTTGCCTATAAATTGGATCCTTCCCCTTTGCAAAACAACACAATCCATGAAGTAAAGTCATAATGCCATTTTAAGAAGCCATTTTACATCAAAACCATACAATCACACCCAAATTCCAACTCCATTTGAAGCCCTTTTTGAAGCATAAGCTTGAGCATACATCCTATCTATTTAGACAAAGCCACTCAACAAGAGAGCTTCTCATTGAGAGATCCCATTAACGGCTCATATTCTCAATTGAGAGCTCATCTTATTCTATCTTGACGTTTATGAATTTTGTTTAGTTTGTAGAAGCTTTATTTAAATTTGGTTTCTATTAGCATACTAACATTGCTCATATACATTTTGGCACGCCCGGTGGGACCCCGCATGGGTCATCTTCATTAGCTTTTTTAGTCAAGTTTTGTATGTCATTTGCTAATTTTGGCTAATTTTGCTTGTTTTTGTGATTGGTAGGATTGTATAAATTGGTTTTGTAGGTCCATGTGAGCATGAAGAAGACAAAGGAACTCATAGTCTATCTCATAGTATTTGCAGATTTTTCAAGCTTATAGGTGGACAAAGCACTTGGAATTCTTCTTCCTCTTCTTGTCGATATTCTTCTTATTCCATCTACTTCTTCTTCTTCTTCTTGTGGGAGATCTTGGTCATTTTTTTTTAGGAAGCAAAATCATACACTTCTTTTTAGTACTTAAAATGAACCCCCAAATCATACTTAAATCCATTAAAAAACTAAAAATTTGCAAAAAAGAAAAAATCTTTTAACAAGTGAAACTAAACCAATCCAATCATTTGCATCCTTGCAACATCAAGGTTTTAGATGCATTCATGCAAAGTTAGGAACACTTCATTTTTGGGAATTTAAAAAGAACTTCAAATTTCCATTTGAAAAGGTTCAAAATCAACACTAAGTGCACACTAAAATCTAAATCAAACTCAAAGCATCAATCAAGAATAAAATGAACCTCATTTGCAAATATTTTAAAGTTCTTTTAAAAAAATCTCATGAAAACTAAGAGTCCTAAATGGTTGCCAAAAATTGTCCTAAAAGCTTTGTTATTTGTTCCAAACAAATGTCTCGTTGCAAAATCTTGAATGTTTCTTAGGTTTTTCATGCATCAAAACAATTTAGGAATATCATTTTTGGGCTTAAAATATGCAAACTAGAACACAAAATCTTGAATGAAAACCAAAGTCCAAAGAGTCATTTTCACTTTTGAGTCCAAAAAAATCTTGAATGATCTAAGGTTAAAACAAAGCACTTCAAAGTTCTTAAAACAACACACAAAATCTCAATCTTGAATGCTCAAAGGAAAAAACTTGAATGTTTAATCACTTGTCTTTGAATGCATGTTGCTAAACACACTCTTGAATGCCATGGATTAAAATCAAATTTTCCTTGAATGCATGATTAAAACAACAAATCCAATTTTGAATGCCAAGGATCAATCAACCATTGCAATATCAAACACTTTATTTGGAGCTTCTAAAATTGAACAAAACAAATCTCTTTTCCACATGCAATTTAGGTAAAGTTTGATTTTTGGACATTTAAGTAACTTTGTTAAGTTAAATACAAATTTGCAAAAATTAATTTGAGTAGTTCCTTGGCCTCACCTCTTTTCTAATCACCCATCAATTCAACCATTGGTTGCAATCTCAGCACCATTTATGGGGATGGGTCTACTTGAAAAAGGTGTTAAATGTTCCACAATCTAACTCACTCACTTGGTCTTTGAACGTTTGCTTTAACTTTATCAAAAATTTTAAATGACCAAAACTCTAGATTAAATCGATCACACTTCAAGTTTGGGCACTAAAATTGAACAACTATTGACGTGGAGGGCCTCCGGGTGCGCGCTTGACAAATCGAGTCTCACACATCTTTGCTTTGGGCTTAAAACAAAATCACACCAACTCTTGAATGCTTTAAAGGAAACTAATAGATGCTTGACGTGGAGGGCCTCCGGACGCGCGAGTTTTCTTTTGTTGACCCTATCTCTTCTTCTTGTTTGCATTCTTCGATCAATTTACTTTTGTTGGCGATTCAAGTTGGAATTGAACATTGTCTCTTAAACATGAGTGTTTGCAAAGTCTAGATTAGCACACATAAGAGTCAGTTGGTAAAAGAACAAGCGTGCTTTTTTTTTAGCCCAAGGTCATCCAAGTCTTCTCTCCCCTTGTCCTCTTTCGAGGCCATCTTGGGTGCATAAGATTAGGATCCAAAACCTTGTTTCTTTTAGGAGGCCTGCTTGGGGATTTCATCACCCCTTGGACGACCTCAACTCCAACATTCTAGCGGAGTATAAGAATCAGGAGGTGAATCAAAAGACACCTCTCTTAGAATCAAGATTTTTGTCACTCGGGCTAAGCCTCAAGGAACTTTATACCCTTGAGAAGTGAAAGAGGAGAAGTGGGTTACCGCTCCTCTCGGCTGTGTGACATCTTGTTGAGTAGCTTTGTCTAAATAGATAGGATGTATGCTCAAGCTTTATGCTTCAAAAAGGGCTTTAAATGGAGTTGGAATTTGGGTGTGAGTGTATGGTTTTGATGTAAAATGGCTTCTTAAAATGGCATTATGACTTTACTTCATGGATTGTGTTAAAATGGTTTGGGAGAGGATTCCTTAAATAGGCAAAGGGCTTGAGGGATCAAGGGCTAGGATGCAAGGATGTGGAAAAGCTCATGGAGGGCTCATATTGCATGAGAGGAGAGCACATGGATTGTGCTTTCTTACAGCCAATTAGGGAGTGACACATGTCACAAGGTGAGAGGATGGAGGAAAGGGGAAGGATGAGACAACAAAGGAGGCTCAAGGGATAAAATCTTCATAAAGACCCTCATAATGGCTTGTAAGAGCAATAAAAGGGCTTGGAAGAGTCATTTATGGCCTAGTGGGCTTCATAAAATTTTATGGTTGGGATATTTTGAGGGAGATGAGAGTAATTTTTACTTGGGCTTGATTAGGAAGGTTTTAAGCTTGCTTAGGCTTGTGCAAATGATTAGAGGATGGATTAGGATGGTTTAGGATTAGCTTAGGGATAGGCAAGTGGATGCCATTTAATGAGGGTGGGTGAAGGAGGAGATATTTGTTAACTTTGGCTTGGGTTAGTAAGTCTTAACCCATGTTTAGAGAATGTGACAAGGTTAGGAGGGGATTAGGATTAGGTTTAAAGACATCTTCTAGAAGAGTCTAGACTTTGGATGAGGATAAAGACTTTCTAGAATAGTCTAGAATTTCCTAGGATGAGGATGAAGACTTTCTAGAAGAGTCTAGAACTTCTGAGGATAAATTAGATTTTTAACAAATAAATAAAGTTTTATTTATTTCAAAGGTTTGGGTTGAGGAGAGATTTATTAAAACTTTTTAAATAAACATGAGGATTAATATTTAATCTTAATTAAATATTTTGAGTTGGGATTAGGGGTAGGAAATGATGGGATTAGTATTTAATCCAAATTAAAGAAGGATTAGAAGATTTTGGAAGAAGTTAGTGGTCTTAAGGAAATTGGCCAAGTTTTGGGCAAAAAAATTTTTTTTTATTTATTTTGGATTTTTTGGTCAATTTATTAATTAAATAATTAATAAATAAAGAAATAATGTTTAAATAAAATTTAAACATTTTTGGGAGGGATTCCTTAATTAAATATTTTTAATTAAGATAAAGGGATTTAATGGCATAAAAATAAATAAATTAATTAATTAATAAATGATGATGTCATCAAGAATTTTTCAGAAAATAAAAATACTTTATTTTCTAAAGGTTTTTAGGTGTCTAAATTTTGCCCCTCTTTGATGTGATGCCACAAGTGGCATGGCATCAAAGATAAGAAAATAAGATGCCCAAGGCTAGAGCAGAAGAGGAGAGAATGGACTGTGAGATGCCCCCTCAAGAAGGCGGTGGGGAGAGAAAGCGAGGCTCGATGGCTTCTTGAAAAGTACAAGAATCTTGGTAGCTGGGAGGACGAAGAGTGGCTTAAGAGAAGAGGTTTAGTTAGATCAAACTATCACTATGGGAGAATGATAAAGGGAGAATCAGAGGCACAAGAGGAAGCAAGATTAAGATCTCAAGGATTGCAAAGGATGAAGGAGAGGAGTGCTATAAAAGGAATCCAGGATAGGGAGATGGATGAGGGGATTATAAAGCTGATGCAATAGGATTTCAAAGAGTCAGATTGGCAGAAGATGGGTTTCGGAGATCCCTAGGACTAGGATTGTGGATCTCGAAAGATGAGGCTTGGTGGATCCCTAAGACTAGGATTGTGGATCCCTAAAGCTAAAGGTGAGGAGTGATTCAAAGAGATACTGATGCATAAGCTCGGGTAGGAGAGACGAATGTTGGATATGGATGGGGGATAATGGAGATGAAAGAAAACCATTGAAGCTTTTTGAGCGGGGGGATAGTTCAAAGAGAAGTACCACCATGTAGTTGAGCACTAGATTTGCTATAGGACTGTTGGTTAATTGCCAAAGTTACCAAGAACATCAAGGCCTTTTCACCAACTGTCCAGAGGACTGATGAACTGACTCAAAACAAACATGCAAGGATTGCCCCAGTATCACACATGAATCCCAGAGGAAGCAGTGTGGAAAAGACACTGGGTAACCCACAAGTAGAAAAGAAAACAAGAAAAAGACATGATCAAGACCTTACGCTTTGATTGCCCCATTCGCAGTATACCATGATATGGAAGATTGTGGCAACCTTGAGGAGGGAACAAGGAGATTGCTTGGAAAAGATATTTCAAGACCCAACAGGGAAGAGTCCAAATCAAAAGAAAGTGAAAATCCAAAAGAGAACCGTTTGCCAACGAGATGGGTAGGACGAGGTACTAACGGACCAAGATCAGACATGAGGAAAGCTATATCCTGCAAGGACCTATCAGAGAGCACCTAAGCTGGTGGATTTGGATGAGTGATGCGTCTAGCAAGCTGAACTAAGAAAGATAACACTTTGGTGATAGGAAATCTAGCTAAAAGATGCATTAGAATAGCTAACCAAGATGTGTGATAGGTGCAAGATGCTGATCAAGGATGAACTGACATGAACGTTGGATAGATACAATGGTACTAAGCTAAAGAGGATGTACAAGTTGATGGACCAAGATATGTTACAAATGTACAAGGTTGTTCATGTTTTGGTTTCTGTGAGATGGAAATGTTTGTGAAGGATGGGATGTCTATAATAGGTGATAGGTCGATATGTAGATGGTTTGCGAAAAGCTTAAGTGAAAATGGGGTTTTGTGTGTGCACATGATAGTATACAAGCTAGGAAACAAGATTATTTACAGGCTGAAATATGGTACAAACTTTGGACAAGATTCGGATATACAAGGTATGGTACAAGATTTACAAGGTATAATACAAGCTTTGGTACAAGATTTTACAAGCTGTACAGGAGGTATTTACAAGCTCCATTAGATTTTGGATATTTGGTTGGAACACCAAGGGAACAAGCAGTTGTTTTATGGGATGGTGGGTGAATGGATGAGGGATAGGATAGTGATAGATAATGGATTAGTCTTAGTACACAAGGCGCCTGAATTACTAGGTTTTCACCAAGGTACCTATCCAAGGCGCTTGAATTGCCAAGTTTTCACCATTGGATGATTATTTCTCTTTACTATTTTTTTTTGTATTTTTCAAAAGTTGGGTATACCAAGGATCTTCAAGCATAGAACTTCTTGAAATCAATGATGTTAGTAGGATTATTCAAGAGTTCTCCTTCCAGTGTAGATAGCTGATAGGCTCCGGAGCCAAAGGAAGCAATGACAACATAAGGACCAAGCCATGTAGGTTCAAACTTGCCTTTCTTTTCTCGATCTGCTTGGACTTTCATGTTTTCTTTGAGGACCATGTCACCTGGCTTAAAGTGTCGTGGAAGCACCTTCTTGTTGAAATTCCTTTTGAGATGAGTTCGATAGACTGTGAGATGATCATAGGCTTGTTGTCGCTTCTCGTCTAAGAGATCTAGCTGGGTGAGTTGAGCTACTCTGTATTCTTCATTTGATATTTGCCCTTGCAAAGATATGCACAAGGAGGGAAGTTCAACCTCTATAGGTAGTACCGCTTCAACACCATAGACTAGGGAGTATGGAGTTGTGCCTGTGAATGTACAGAAGGAAGTTCGATAGGCCCATAGGGCTGGATTTATTTGTAGGTGCCAATCACAGCTGGAATCATTGACAACTTTCTTTAGGATTTTGAGAAGGGTTTTGTTAGTTGCCTCTGCCTGGCCGTTACCTTGTGGGAAATATGGGCTAGAAAAGCGATGATGGATGCAGAGGGAAGTGCATAATTCTTCCATGTTGAGATTTTCAAAGTTACCTTCATGGTCGGTGAAGATGGTGGATGGAATGCCGAAGCGGCAAACAATGTGGTACAAGATGAACTTGGAGACTTGAACTCCTGTAGCTGAGACTAGGGGGACTGCTTCCACCCATTTAGTGAAATAGTCTATAGCTATTATTATCCATTTATGTCCATCAGATGAGAGGGGTGTGATAGTTCCAACTAGATCAAGGCCCCAACAAGCGAAAGGCCAAGGTGGTGCAATAGGCTGTAGATCCTGTGCTGGAGCGTGCACAAGATTTGCATGCTGCTAAGATGGGAGACACTTTCTGACAAAGTCACAAGAGTCTTCTTCAATGGTAGGCCAGTAGTAGCTTTCTCTAAGGATTTGTCACACTAGGACAATACCAATCATGTGGGCACCGTAAAGTCCAGAGTGTACTTCCTTTAACACCATCATGGCCTCATTTTGGTCTAAACATCGAGAGAGAGTATCATGATAACCCCGACGAATAGGGTATTGGCTATGATAACATAGCGGGATGATTTTTGGATGAGGTTCTAGTGTTGGGTACGTGTGAGGTGAGGGGATATGATAAAGTTACCAATGAAGCACTTCAAGAGGCTTCACCTTAGAGTCATCTTTGTAGAAAAGTCAGCCATCTTAGGTTATCCCCTTAAGCATTATTAGCTCATCCATATCATTTAGGACTAAACCATCTAGCCAGCAATCCAAAATCTTCACATCCAAGCCTTCAAAAATTGTTGTCACCTTGCTAAAAGTTTGCCATTCCTAAAATCTTTCAAAACCACCAATCTCACCAAGGTTATCCCTTTGACAAAGCTTTGTCTAGGGTAATCTAGCTTTTCCACTTGTTATCCCTCATCACCTTGAGCTAAAGGTTGGGATCCACAAGTGGTCAATCTCGTGTTCTTCCTAAAGGATCATCAGTCTATCCTTAAGTTGACACAATCACCACCAAGCTTGCACATAGGAAAGCAGACCTTTTGTGCTTTGGAAACATATCTTTGAAGTTAGAATCCCCAACCCAATCCTCCTTAGGTTTTTTCATATAGCTTTGCCTCAACCTAGGAAATCATTTGCATAGAAAAGTCTTCCTCCCTTTTGCATCCACCAACATTTGTTGCATCTCATCCCTAGGAGCATTTTTCATGCCACCCGTCACTCGCTTAGCCAAGAAGAAAGAAAAAATGGAGCCCTATCATTTGGATTGAACAACCTCACCCCCCTTGAGCACTCGGCCATCCTTCAGCCCATAGAAAGCTATGCCATCATCTACTGACATTGAAGATTTCATGAACCAACCAGGAAATGCAGTATTGGTAAATGCCATTATAGACAAGAACAAAGAGACAATCATGGCTAATTTTCGAAGGGACAATGTAGGAACCTCTGACTTTGGAAGACCCCCTCCATTATCAAATCCATCTCACCCATTGTTTGGGCAGCTGCCACCACCCATAGGCTCTTATGATCCAAATTATCCTTAATATATGCCAAAAAAATAGCCTCCAGCCAATCCATATGATCCAATAGACCCAAACATACCATCATCCACCCAAGTTGAAATTTCCATGCTGCAAGCCAACCCAGCCACCACCACTCCATCTTTGGTTCATACCTCTCTGCTCCAAACCTCCTTTACCCAAAATACCTCACCGTTCATGCCCTTCACTATTGTTGTTGCTGCTCCCCAACCCAGCCTTCCAAATCCACCCATCTCCGAAATCAGTGCTAGCATCTTTGGCCAACCTCAGCAATATACAATAGGGATGCCACCCATGGGGCCAAGTAATCAACCTTTCATCACCCCCAACTTGTTGACCATAGCCCAAAGCATAATCCCATCATTTCCATTAGGTCTTGGGAGCTCAGTGCCATCAGCCACAAATCCACAAGCTACTACCCTCACTCCACAAAGCTATCAAACCCCACAAGCTACTACCAATGTTCTGCCTAGCTCTCAAGTGACCCAAGCTCCGGCCACCACTCTACCAAGCTTCCAAATCCAGCCACCAAGCTAACAAACCCCATCAATTCCATTTCCTATCTTTCAATTCCCACCACCTCCACCACCAACTAATCCATTACCTCCTATTACTAACTACTTTTCAATTCCACTTCTAGGAGGTAACCCACCAATCCAGCCAACCACCAATTATTTGCAAGTACCATCCCAAATGGGGGTGCAGCCCACATACCTTGGTCAAACCCCACAAGCCCCCCGATCCTTTCCCCAAGGTTCACAACCATCTTATACCTTACCTCCACAAAGCAATTCATTTATCCCACAGCCAGCTTATGTACCTCAATCCCAACCTCAAATCCCATATCAACAGCAAGCCTCGCAGCACATGTAGCACTATGCGCCACCTCACCCTCAGCAAACTGTCATCCACCATGCAGCTGCCCAAACAATGTACAATCCCTATCAGCAAATCCCTTACAGCCATCCATATTCAGTGGCCCCATCTAGTGCATACCTACCTCAAGGCACTCCTACATTGGGGGCACCCCAGCCATCACCCATTAATTTAGAATGGGAAGCCATGAAAACAACTTTGAAGAACATCCAAGAGGGAAATGATCCAAAAAATTTCAAGTTTGAGAATGTGTGCCCTTACCCATTTGACAAAGCCATTACCATGACACCATTCCCCAAGCATTTTGAGACACCCAAATTTAACAAATTTAGAGGAAAAGGAGACCCTGTCACACATATCAAAGAATTTTACATGCACTGCCAAGAAGTGGCATACGATGACGTCTTCCTCTTGCGTCTCTTTCCCAAAAGCTCGGCCGGACCAGCTCTTGAATGGTTTTATAGAATCCCCTATGGCACAATTAAAAATTTTGCTGAATTATCTGAGGCATTTGTAGCCCAATATGCCCATCTTGTTGAAACAGAGCTATCAGTAGTTGATCTTGTCCACACCAAGCAAAAAGGTGGAGAAAGCCTTCCCGAATATCTGCAAAGATCGCAAACCCTTACCACCCGCATATCTTGCACCTTGCCAGAGCGCCATTTGGTGAAAATGTTTATTGATAATGCCCATCCTAGCTTGGCTCACCACATGACCATGAACTGCTTGCAGACCTACAAAGATATCAAAGAGAAAGGAATGATCCTTGAGCAAGGACTCATTAAAGATGGTGTGGTTAAGATTTACAAGGAAGCCAACCAAAATCAATCACATTCCAATGACAAGTCTAGGTAATGGAAAAAAAACAAGCATGTTGCAACAAATGGCATCACTGACACCAGACATGTGAATATTGTTGGTCCTTCTCACAACCAGTCCAACCCACCCTATCAACCAAACAATCAGCAAGCTATCAACTACCAATAGTAGAATAACCATAGCTATCAAAACCACAATCCAAGACCAAACTTTCAAGGGTCTAGCAATCAAGCTAATGCCATCAATGTAGCTGCAGGACAAAAGCCCAGATTCCAACCTACACCTAGAAACTATACACCCCTTGGTGAGCCATTAGATGTCATTTTTGAGAAATTAGTCAAGGAAAACCTCATCAAATTTCCTCCTACCCAGCAAATTGACACAAGCCAATCCAAAGCTGCATGGTACAAAGACAATGAGTACTGCAAATTTCATAGGGTAAAAGGTCACACTACCCTCAAATGCATGAGACTGAAAGACTGTGCAGGACCTCATTGATCGGAAGGGAATCACTGTTGGTGCCGAAACCTCTCCCAATGCAGGCTTACAGATCTATCAAAATGCTTTTCCTCCTCACAACAATCAAAATCCTGGAAAAGCACCTATCCAAACCAACAACAACAACACCAACAATCGTCAGCCAAACCAACAGCATGGGAAGAACAATGACCACACTTCATCCTATATAGACTATGGTAGCCTTATAGGTTGTATATCCAAGAAAGAGCCTTCTGTCAATGTTATCAATATCCAAGGACCAAACAATGAGTGTGAAGTCACCACTCGAAGAGCCCGATTTAACATCGCAGGCCCACCCGTTTCACCAGCACCATCAGCTCCATCAAAAAGCTAGTACAATATCTTGGAACACCTTGGGAACATGCTAGCCCAAATCTCCATTTTAGACCTTCTTCGCACTAGTCTTGTGTACAAGAACATCCTTGACAATGCTCTCATAGAATCCCTTGTCCCTTCTGATATCAATGCTACTGATTTTCATAATCTTGTTGGACACCTTTCATCCTCATGTGCCCTATTGTTCAAACCCACCAACATACCCATGGTCGAGCCAGATCACACCCTTCCGCTTCGCATAGCCATCATGGTATCCAATTTTGCCATGAAAAGAGTAATGATAGATAATGGATTAGCCTTGAATATTGGCACCCTAAAATTCATAAAACAAGCTGGGTATACTGAGGCAGATATCATCAGTGAGGTTATCACCATCAAAGCTTATGACAACTTGGAAAGAACCACAGAAGGAACTATTTTGCTGCCAATCAAGGTTGGGCCAGTCATCCAAGAAACACTCTACCATGTTATTGATCTAAACCTACCATTCAACATCCTCCTCGTTCGCCCATGGATTCATGCCATGAAAGCCGTTCCATCCACTTACCATCAGTGCATCAAATTTTTGCATCAAGGCACTGAGGTAACCATCCATGCCGATCCAGAACCCTTTGCTTACTGCAATGTGGTTGAAGCTTCATATATAAACCATTGCCCTGGAATTGATATCAGCACATCCATCGCCAGCTCATCCCACACTTGTAATGACCCAAAAACCATCCTCGCCTCTACCTTGTCTACCATGAAGATCAATAACAAGGGTTGTGGAGAGTATAGTCAGTTGGATCCATTTGCTATCGGGGCACTCCCACTTGATCCACATGCCCATGGATGACTGACATATCACAAAGATAAGGAGATTCCACCTCCTCGATACAAATAGTTTGGCCCAACAACCTTTGTATCCTTGAAAATCCCTCTTCATGAGGAGCTCACTCTGGATATCAGCAATTGGTTACATAAGGATGCACCTCAAAGGAATTAGGCACGCCTTGATCACTTCAGCCAGAAGTATCCCCAAGAACATAAGCTCATCACTGACAAATGGAACTATCAAGGTGGTGGTCTAGGACCAGAAGAAAGAGGCATGCAGTGCCCCATCGACGCACACAAGTGGGAATCGAGGTCTGGTCTTGGCTTTGGCATACCCACAACTGAGGGCACCAATACGGACGGTCACGCTTTTTTGAACATTCACTGTGACCTTGTCAAAATCCAAGACATTCCTGAGGAAGTTGAAAAGAGAGCCTACGATGATATCCTAGACCAAATATCCCTCGGAGACTCTGTTCTCCAAGAACTATCCATCCACCTCATTGACCTACCACTTGCACATTCACAACTCATAGATTGAGACCAACCAAGTGTCATACACATTGATGAGTTCACATCAGAGGAAGCGCTTCTGAGATTCATGGGAGCTAAAACACCTCACAAGAAAACAAAGCCAGATTCTGCCTATATCTACAAGCTAGATCCCAAGGGGTATTTTGGAGAAAATCCCCAACCTAGTTCCGATGCACCCAAAACTGGAACTAAGGTGAATCTAAGACTAGCTAAGGCAGCGAAGAGAACCCCTTAGCAAGAACATCCAGAGCCACAATTAGAACATGAGGATTTAGCATTACCTCCTCAAGATAATCGACCAGAGATATCTTCTATTCTAATTGAGGATAATAGGGAAGTCAACATCGGTTCTTCATAGATCCCTAGGATTGTTCACATTGCTGCATCCCTGTCACAAGACCAAGCTGATCTCCTCTTTGAGGTCTTAAGAGAGAACATTGGCTGATTTGCATGGTCATATCAGGACATGCCAGGGCTTGATCCAAAGCTTGTAGTTCATCATCTTGCAGTCAATCCACAGATCAAGCCCGTCAAACAAAAGCTTAGAAAAATGCACCCCAAGGTGGCATTACTAGTCAAAGCTGAGTTAGAAAGAATTTTAGCTGCTAAGGTTATCTGACCTATCGACTATTCAGAGTGGATCTCCAACATAGTCCCCGTTTCTAAGCCTTCTGGTGACATCAGAATCTACACTAATTTCAGAGATCTTAACAAAGCTTGTCCAAAAGATGATTTTCCCTTGCCCAACATAGATATGATTGTAGATCTTACAACTAGACATGTAATTTTTTCCCTCGTGGATGGATTTTCTAGGTATAATCAAATCAAGATTGCAGAAGAGGATCAACATAAGACAACATTCACTACCCCTTGGGGAACCTTTTGCTACAACATGATGCCTTTTTGCCTAAAGAATGCTGGGGCTACCTATCAAAGAGATATGACAGCCATTTTTCATGATCTCATCCATAGCATTTTGGAGGATTATGTGGATGATTTCTTGGTCAAGTCTCATACCTTCATGGATCATCTTGCTGACCTGGAGAAAGTCTTTGATAGGTTAGCCAAATATCATCTCATGCTGAATCCTAAGAAATGTGTCTTTTGGGTCACATCTGGCAAGCTTCTAGGCTTTATAGTTTCTAAACAAGGTATAGAGATTGACCCCAAGAAGGTGAAGGCTATCTTAGACATGCCTCCTCCCCAGACACTGCGACAGCTTCATTCTCTTCAAGAAAAGCTTCAATCTGTTTGGCGCTTCATCTCCCAGCTTGCAAATAAGTGTACACCATTTTCACATTTACTGAAGAAGGATGAGAGCTTCAAGTGGGATCCTTTATGTTAGCGCAACTTCAACCATCTCAAGCAGTATCTCATCAATCCCCCTATCTTGGTTCCACCAGTTCCTGGTCGTCCCCTAATTTTGTACATATCAGCAACACCTACTGCTCTAGGGGCACTTCTAGCACAGCTCGATGACTACAGCAGAGAAAGAGCCATCTACTACATTAGTAGAACCCTACTTGGTTATGAACTCAATTACACTCCTATGGAAAAAGCTTGTTTGGCAGTTGTTTTTTCAACTCAAAAGCTTCGCCATTACATGCTAAGTCATACCATCCAACTAGTCTCCAAGATTGACCCTCTCAAGTATATGCTCTCTAGAATAACACTTACAGGCCATTTGGCCAAATGGGTTATGCTCCTTAGCGAATTTAACATCCAGTATGTGGATAGAAAGGTGATCAAAGGGCAAGCTATAGTAGATCACCTAGCTGATGCACCTCTAATAGATGCTTATCCGTTGATCATAGAATTTCCAGATGAGCATATCTGTCTAATTGAAGAACAACCCCCATGGAAACTTTATTTTGATGGCTCATACACATCTCATGGATTAGGGGTAGGAATATTGTTGGTCACACCTCAAGGAGATTACATTCCAAAATCCTTCAAGCTACAATTCTCTAGCACCAACAATATAGCTGAATATGAGGCCCTCATAGCAGGATTAAAGACAGCTACAGAATGGAACATTGTTGAGCTACAAATCTTTGGTGATTCTCATCTCATCATCAAGAAAGCCCTAAATGAATATAAAACCAAAGATGAAAAGCTATTACCCTACAAAGAGCTAGTTGATCAGCTAACCCAGCATTTTACAAGGCTTCAGTTTACACAAGTGCCTCAAATACAGAACAAAGCAGCAGATGCTGTGGCTACTATAGGCTCACTCTTGGAAATTCCCCAAGCAGCTACACAGTATGAGTTTTTAGTGGAGTAGCTCCTCACACCCGCCTATGCGAATGAGGATTCAAACTGTGTTTGTATTTTGGTTGGTCCCCAATCCCCCTGGTACCATGAGATTCATGCTTACCTTAACGATGGTATCATATCCCCTCACCTCACACGTACCCAACGCCAGAAGCTCATCCGAAAATCATCCCGCTATGTTATCATAGCCAATACCCTATATCGTTGGGGTTATCATGATACTCTCTCTCGATGTTTAGACCAAAATGAGGCCGCGATGGTGTTAAAGGAAGTACACTCTGGACTTTGCGATGCCCACACGAGTGGTATTGTCCTAGCGCGACAAATTCTTAGAGCAGGCTACTATTGGCCTACCATTGAAGAAGAATCTTGTGACTTTTTTAGAAAGTGTCTCCCATCTTAGCAGCATGAAAATATTGTGCACGCTCCAGCACAGGATCTACAGCCTATTGCACCACCTTGGCCTTTCGCTTGTTGGGGACTTGATCTAGTTGGAACTATCACACCCCTCTCATCTGATGGACATAAATGGATAATAACAGCTACAGACTATTTCACTAAATGGGTGGAAGCAGTCCCCCTAGTCTCAGCTACAGGAGTTCAGGTCTCCAAGTTCATCTTGTACCACATTGTTTGCCGCTTCGGCATCCCATCCACCATCTTCACCGACCACGAAGGTAACTTTGAAAATCTCAACATGGAAGAATTATGCACTTCCCTCTCCATCCATCACCACTTTTCTAGCCCATATTTCCCACAAGGTAACGGCCAGACAAAGGCAACTAACAAAACCCTCCTCAAAATCCTAAAGACAGTTGGTGAAAAGGCCTTGATGTTCTTGGTAACCTTGGCAATTAACCAACAGTCCTATAGCAAATCTAGTGCTCAACTACATAGTGGTACTTCTCTTTGAAGTATCCCCCCGCTCAAAAAGCTTCAATGGTTTTCCTTCATCTCCATTATCCCCCATCCATATCCAACATCTGTCTCTCCTACCCTAGCTTATGCATCAGTATCTCTTTGAATCACTCCTCACCTTTAGCTTTAGGGATCCACAATCCTAGTCTGAGAGATCCACCAATCCAAATCAATCCACCAAGCCTCATCTTTCGAGATCCACAATCCTAGTCCTAGGGATCTCCGAAACCCATCTTCTGCCAATTTGACTCTTTGAAATCCTATTGCATCAGCTTTATAATCCCCTCATCCATCTCCCTATCCTAGATTCCTTTTATAGCACTCTGCTCCTTCATCCTTTGCAATCCCTGAGATCTTAAGCTTGCTTCCTCTTGTGCCTCTGATTCTCCCTTTATCATTCTCCCATAGTGAGAGTTTGAGCTAACTAAACCTCTTCTCTTAAGCCACTCTTTGTCCTCCCACCTGCCAAGATTCTTGTACTTTTCAAGAAGCCATCGAGCCTCGCTTTCTCTACCCACCGCCTTCTTGAGGGGGCATTTCACAGTCCATTCTCTCCTCTTCTGCTCTAGCCTTGAGCATCTTATTTTCTTATCTTTGATGCCATGCCACTTGCGGCATCACATCAAAGAGGGGCAAAATGTAGACACCTAAAAACCTTTAAAAAATAAAGTATTTTTATTTTCTGAAAAATTCCTGATGACATCATCATTTATTAATTAATTATTTATTTAATTAATTTATTTATTTTTATGCCATTAAATCCCTTTATCTTAATTAAAAATATTTAATTAAGGAATCCCTCCCAAAAATGTTTAAATCTTATTTAAACATTATTTCCTTATTTATTAATTATTTAATTAATAAATTTACCAAAAAACCCAAAATAAATTAAAAATTTATTTTTTGCCCAAAACTTGGCCAATTTCTTTAAGACCACTAACCTCATCCAAAATCTTCTAATCCTTCTTTAATTTGGATTAAATACTAATCCTATCATTTTCTACCCCTAATCCCAACTCAAAATATTTAATTAAGATTAAATATTAATCCTCATGTTTATTAAAAAGTTTTAATAAATATCTCCTCAACCCAAACCTTTGAAATAAATAAAACTTTATTTATTTCCTAAAAATCTAATTTATCCTCAGAAGTTCTAGACTCTTCTAGAAAGTCTTCATCCTCATCCTAGGAAATTCTAGACTATTCTAGAAAGTCTTTATCCTCATCCAAAGTCTAGACTCTTCTAGAAGATGTCTTTAAACCTAATCCTAATCCCCTCCTAACCTTGTCACATTCTCTAACCATGGGTTAAGACTTACTAACCCAAGCCAAAGTTAACAAATATCTCCTCCTTCGCCCACCCTCATTAAATGCCATCCACCTGCCTATCCCTAAGCTAATCCTAAACCATCCTAATCCATCCTCTAATCATTTGCACAAGCCTGAGCAAGCTTAAAACCTTCCTAATCAAGCCCAAGTCAAAATTCCTCTCATCTCCCTCAAAATATCCCAACCATAAAACTTTATGAAGCCCACTAGGCCATAAATGACTCTTCCAAGCCCTTTTATTGCTCTTACAAGCCATTATGAGGGTCTTTATGGAGATTTTATCTCTTGAGCCTCCTTTGTTGACTCATCCTTCCCCTTTCCTCCATCCTCTCACCCTGTGACATGTGTCACTCCCTGATTGGCTGTAAGAAAGCACAATCCATGTGCTCTCCTCTCATGCAATATGAGCCCTCCATGAGCTTTTCCACATCCTTGCATCCTAGCCCTTGATCCCTCAAGTCCTTTGCCTATTTAAGGAATCCTCTCCCAAGCCATTTTAACACAATCCATGAAGTAAAGTCATAATGTCATTTTAAGAAGCCATTTTACATCAAAACCATACACTCACACCCAAATTCCAACTCCATTTAAAGCCCTTTTTGAAGCATAAAGCTTGAGCATACATCCTATCTATTTAGACAAAGCTACTCAACAAGATGTCACACAGCCGAGAGGAGCGGTAACCCACTTCTCCTCTTTCACTTCTCAAGGGTATAAAGTTCCTTGAGGCTTAGCTTGAGTGACAAAAATCTTAATTCCAAGAGAGGTATCTTTCGATTCACCTCCCGATTCTTATACTCCGCTAGAATGCTGGAGTTGAAGTCATCCAAGGGGTGATGAAATCTCCAAGTAGGTCTCCTAAAAAAAAACAAGGTTTTGGATCCTAATCTTATGCACCCAAGATGGCCTCGAAAGAGGAAAAGGGGAGAGAAGACTTGGATGACCTTGGGCTAAAAAAAAAATATGCTTGTTCTTTTACCAACTGACTCTTATGTGTGCTAATCTAGACTTTCCAAGCACTCATGTTTAAGAGACAATGTTCAATTCCAACTTGAAGTGCCAACAAAAGTAAATCGATCGAAGAATGCAAACAAGAAGAAGAGTTCGGGTCAACAAAAGAAAACTCGCGCGCCCGGAGGCCCTCCACATCAAGTATCGATTAATTTCTTTTAAAGCATTGAAGAGTTGGTGTGATTTTGTTTTAAGCCCAAAGCAAAGATGTGTGAGACTCGATTTGTCAAGCGCGCGCCCGAAGGCCCTCCATGTCAATAAGTGTTCAATTTTAGTGCCCAAACTTGAAGTGTGATCAATGTAATCTAAATTTTTGGTCATTTAAATTTTTTGATAAAGTTAAAGCAAACGTTTAAAGACCAAGTGAGTGAGTTAGATTGTGGAACATTTAACACCTTTTTCAAGTAGACCCATCCCCATAAATGGCACTGAGATTGCAACCAATGGTTGAATTGATGGGTGATTAGAAAAGAGGTGAGTCCAAGGAACTACTCAAATTGATTTTTGCAAATTTGTATTTAACTTAACAAAGTTTCTTAAATGTCCAAAAATCAAACTTTATATAAATTGCATGTGGAAAAGATATTTGTTTTGTTCAATTTTAGAAGCTCCAAATAAAGTGTTTGATATTGCAATGGTTAATTGATCCTTGACATTCAAGATTGGATTTGTTGTTTTAATCATGCATTCAAGAAAAATTTGATTTTAATCCATGGCATTCAAAAGTGTGTTTAGCAACATGCATTCAAAGACAAGTGATTAAACATTCAAGTTTTTTCCTTTGAGCATTCAAGATTGAGATTTTGTGTATTGTTTTAAGAACTTTGAAGTGCTTTGTTTTAACCCTAGATCATTCAAGATTGTTTTGGACTCAAAAGTTAAAATGACTCTTTGGACTTTGGTTTTCATTCAAGATTTTGTGTTCTAGTTTGCATATTTTAAGCCCAAAAATGATATTCCTAAATTGTTTTGATGCATGAAAAACTTAAGAAACATTCAAGATTTTTCAACAAGACATTTGTTTGGAACAAATAACAAAGTTTTTAGGACAATTTTTGGCAACCATTTAGGACTCTTAGTTTTCATGAGATTTTTTTAAAAGAACTTTAAAATATTTGCAAATGAGGTTCATTTTATCCTTGATTGATGCTTTGAGTTTGATTTAGATTTTAGTGTGCACTTAGTGTTGATTTTGAACCTTTTGAAATGGAAACTTGAAGTTCTTTTTAAATTCCCAAAAATGAAGTGTTCCTAACTTTGCATGAATGCATCTAAAACCTTGATGTTGCAAGGATGCAAATGATTGGATTGGTTTAGTTTCACTTGTTAAAAGATTTTTTCTTTTTTGCAAATTTTTAGTTTTTTAATGGATTTAAGTATGATTTAGGGGTTCATTTTAAGCACTAAAAAGAAGTATGTATGATTTTTCTTCCTAAAAAAAAATGGCCAAGATATCCCACAAGAAGAAGAAGAAGTAGATGGAATAAGAAGAATATAGACAAGAAGAGGAAGAAGAATTCCAAGTGCTTTGTCCACCTATAAGCTTGAAAAATCTGCAAATACTATGAGATAGACTATCAGTTTCTTTGTCTTTTTCATGCTCATGTGGACCTACAAAACCAATTTATACAATCCTACCAATCACAAAAACAAAAAAAATTAGCCAAAATTAGCAAATGACATACAAAACTTGACTAAAAAAGCTAATGAAGATGACCCATGCTGGGTCCTACGAGGCGTGCCAAAATGTATATGAACAATGTTAGTATGCTAATAGAAACCAAATTTAAATAAAGCTTCTACAAACTAAACAAAATTCATAAACTTCAAGATAGACTAAGATAAGCTCTCAATTGAGAATATGAGCCATTAATGGGCTCTCTCAATGAGAAGCTCTCTTGTTGAGTGGCTTTGTCTAAATAGATAGGATGTATCCTCAAGCTTATGCTTCAAAAATGGCTTCAAATGGAGTTGGAATTTGGGTGTGAGTGTATGGTTTTGATGTAAAATGGCTTCTTAAAATGGCATTATGACTTTACTTCATGGATTGTGTTGTTTTGCAAAGGGGAAGGATCCAATTTATAGGCAAGAGGCTTGAGGGATTGAGGGCTAAAATGCAAGGATGGGAAAAAGCTCATGGAGGGATCAGATTGCATGAGAGGAGAGCACATGGATTGTGCTTCCTTATAGCCAATCAAGGAGTGAAACATGTCACAGGGTGAGAGGATGGAGGAAAGGGGAAGGATGAGTCAACAAAGGAGGCTCAAGGGATAAAATCTTCATAAAGACCCTCATAATGGCTTGTAAGAGCAATAAAAGGGCTTGGAAGAGTCATTTATGGAAAGTTTTATGGTTGAGATATTTTGAGGGAGATGAGAGCAATTTCGACTTGGGCTTGATTAGGAGGGTTTTAAGCTTGCTTAGGATTGTGCAAATGATTAGAGGATGGATTAGGATGGTTTAGGATTAGCTTTGGGATAGGCAAGTGGATGGCATTTAATGAGGGTGGGTGAAGGAGGAGATATTTGTTGACTTTGGCTTGGGTTAGTAAGTCTTAACCCATGTTTAGAGAATGTGATAAGGTTAGGAGGGGATTAGGATTAGGTTTAAAGACATCTTCTAGAAGAGTCTAGACTTTGGATGAGGATAAAGACTTTCTAGAATAGTCTAGAATTTCCTAGGATGAGGATGAAGACTTTCTAGAAGAGTCTAGAATTTCTTAGGATGAGGATAAATTAGATTTTTAAGAAATAAATAAAGTTTTATTTATTTCAGGGGTTTGGGTTGAGGAGATATTTATTAAAACTTTTTTAATAAACATGAGGATTAATATTTAATCTTAATTAAATATTTTGAGTTGGGATTAGGGGTAGGAAATGATGGGATTAGCCTTTAATCAAAATTAAAGAAGGATTAGAAGATTTTGGAAGAGGTTAGTGATCTTAAGGAAATTGGCCAAGTTTTGGGCAAAAAGAAATTTTTTAAATTTATTTTAGGGTTATCGGTCAACTTATTAATTAAATAATTAATAAATAAGAAAATAATGTTTAAATAAGATTTAAACATTTTTGGGAGGGATTCCTTAATTAAATATTTTTAATTAAGATAAAGAGATTTAATGGCATAAAAATAAATAAATTAAATAAATAACTAAATAATTAATAAATGATGATGTCATCAAGAATTTTTCATAAAATAAAAATACTTTATTTTCTAAAAGTTTTTAGGTGTCTACAGTTTGTCCCATCTTTGATG
Source organism: Cupressus sempervirens (assembly GCA_028749045.1). NCBI lineage: Eukaryota > Viridiplantae > Streptophyta > Pinopsida > Cupressales > Cupressaceae > Cupressus > Cupressus sempervirens. The sequence goes on from CM053792.1 coordinate 920,123,717, forward strand.
TGATGCCGCAAGTGGCATGGCATCAAAGATAACAAAATAAGATGCCCAAGGCTAGAGCAGAAGAGGAGAGAATGGATTGTGAGATGCTCTCTCAAGAAGGCGGCGGGGAGAGAAAGTGAGGCTCGATGGCTTCTTGAAAAGTGCAAGAATCTCGGATGAGCAAGGAAACTTAGATTGGCAAAGAGAAGGGGTTGAATTAGCTCAAACTCTCACTATGGGAGAATGATACAGGAGAATCAGATGCACAAGAGGAAGCAAGCTTAAGACTTTAGGGAAGGTGGAGGATGAAGGAGCGGAGCGCTATAAAAAGGAATCCAGGATAGGGAGATGGATGAGGGGATTATAAAACTAATGGAATAGGATTTCAAAGAGTCAGATTGGCGAAAGATGGGTTTCGGAGATCCCTAGGACTAGGATTGTGGATCTCGAAAGATGAGGCTTGGTGGATTGATTTGGATTGGTGGATCCCTAAGACTAGGATTGTGGATCCCTAAAGCTAAAGGTGAAGAGTGATTCAAAGAGATATTGATGCATAAGCTGGTGTAGGAGAGACAAATGTTGGATATGGATGGGGGATAATGGAGATGAAGGAAAACCATTGAAGCTTTTTGAGTGGCAGGATACTTCAAAGAGAAGTACCACCATGTAGTTGAGCATTATATTTGCTATAGGATTGTTGGTTAATTGTCAAGGTTACCAAGAACATTAAGGCCTTTTCACCAACTGTCCAGAGGACTAACGAACTAACTCAAAACAAACACACAAAGATTGCTCTAGTATCACACATGAATCCTAGAGGAAACAATGTGGAAAAGACACTGGGTAACCCACAAGTAGAAAAGAAAACAAGAAAAAGACATGATCAAGACCTTACGCTTTGATTGCCCCATTCGCAGTATACCATGATATGGAAGATCGTGGCAACCTTGAGGAGGGAACAAGGAGATTTCTTGGAAAAGATATTTCAAGACCCAACAGGGAAGAGTCCAAATCAAAAGAAAGTAAAAATCCAAAAGAGAACCATTTTCCAACGGGATGGGTAGGACGAGGTACTAATGGACCAAGATCAGACATGAGGAAAGCTATATCCTGCAAGGACCTATCAGAGAGCACCTAAGCTGGTGGATTTGGATGAGTGATGCATCTAGCAAGTTGAATTAAGAAAGATAACACTTTGGTGACAGGAACTCTAGCTAAAGGATGCATTAGAATAGCTAACCAAGATGTGCGATGGGTGCAAGATACTGATCAAGGATGAACTAACACGAACGCTAGATAGGTACAATGGTACTAAGCTAAAGAGGATGTACAAGCTGATGGACCAAGATATGTTATAAATGTACAAGTTTGTTCATGTTTTGATTTTTGTGAGATGGAAATGTTTGTGAAGGATGGGATGTCTATAATAGGTGATAGGTGGATAGGTAGATGGTTTGCAAAAAGCTTAAGTGAAAATGGGGTTTTGTGTGTGCACGTGATAGTATACAAGCTAGGATACAAGATTATTTACAGGCTGGAATATAGTACAAACTTTGGACAAGATTTGGATATACAAGGTATGGTACAAGATTTACAAGGTATAATACAAGCTTTGGTACAAGATTTTACAAGCTGTACAGGAGGTATTTACAAGCTCCATTAGATTTTAGATATTTGGTTGGAACACCAAGGGAACAAGCAGGTGTTTTATAGGATGGTGGGTGAATGGATGAGGGATAGGATAGTGATAGATAATGAATTAGTCTTAGTACACAAGGTGCCTGAATTACTAGGTTTTCACCAAGGTACCTATCCAAGGTGCTTGAGTTGCCAAGTTTTCACCATTGGACGCTTATTTCTCTTTACTATTTTTTTTTGTATTTTTCAAAAGCTAGGTATACCAAGGATCTTCAAGCGTAGAACTTCTTGAGATGAATGATGTTAGTAAGATCATTCAAGAGTTCTCCTTCTGGTGTAGATAGCTGATAGGCTCCAGAGCCAAAGGAAGCAGTGACAACATAAGGACCAAGCCATGTAGGTTCAAACTTGCCTTTCTTTTCTCGATCTACTTGGACTTTCATGTTTTCTTTGAGGACCATGTCACCTGGCGTAAAGTGTCATGGAAGCACCTTCTTGTTGAAATTCCTTTTGAGACAAGTTTGATAGACTGTGAGATGATCATAGGCTTTTTTTTGCTTCTCGTCTAAGAGATCTAGCTGGGTGAGTTGAGCTACTCTGTATTCTTCATCTGATATTTGCCCTTGCAAAGATATGCACAAGGAGGGAAGTTTAACCTCTATAGGTAGTACCGCTTCGGCACCATAGACTAGGGATTATGGAGTTGTGCCTATGGATGTATGGAAGGAATTTTGATAGGCCCATAGGGCTGGATTTATTTGTAGGTGCCAATCACAGTCGGAATCATTGACAACTTTCTTAAGGATTTTGAGGAGGGTTTTGTTAGTTGCCTTTGACTGGCCGTTACCTTGTGGGAAATATGGGCTAGAAAAGGGGTGATGGATGTGGAGGGAAGTGCATAATTTTATTCCATGTTGAGATTTTCAAAATTACCTCCATGGTCAGTGAAGATGGTGGATGGGATGCCGAAGCGGCAAACAATGTGGTACAAGATGAACTTGGAGACCTGAACTCCTATAGCTGAGACTAGGGGGACTGCTTCCACCCATTTAGTGAAATAGTCTATAGCTATTATTATCCATTTATGTCCATCAGATGAGAGGGGTGTGATAGTTCCAACTAGATCAAGGCCCCAACAAGCGAAACGCCAAGGTGGTGCAATAGGTTGTAGATCCTGTGCTGGAGCGTGCACAAGATTTGCATGCTGCTGACATCGGAGACACTTTCTGACAAAGTCACAGGAGTCTTCTTCAATGGTAGGCCAATAGTAGCCTACTCTAAGGATTTGTCGTGCTAAGACAATACCACTCATGTGGGCACCACAAAGTCCAGAGTGTACTTCCTTTAACACCATCACGGCCTCATTTTGGTCTAAACGTTGAGAGAGAGTGTCGTGATAACCCCAACGATATATTGTATTGGCTATGATAACATAGAGGGATGATTTTTTAATGAGGTTCTGGCGTTTGGTATGTGTGAGGTGAGGGGATATGATACCATCATTAAGGTAAGCGTGAATCTCATGGTACCAAGGGGATTGGGAACCAACCAAGATACAAACACGATTTGAATCCTCATTCGCATAGGCTGGTGTGAGGAGCTACTCCACTAAAAACTCATACTATGTAGCTGCTTGGGGAATTTCCAAGAGCGTGCCTATAATAGCCATACCATCTGCTGCTTTGTTCTATATTTGAGGCACTTAGGTAAACTAAAGCCTTGTAAAATGTTGGGTTAGCTGATCAACTAGCTCTTTGTAGGGTAATAGCTTTTCATCTTTGGTTTGATATTCATTTAGGGCTTGCTTGATGATCAGCTGAGAATTGCCAAAGATTTGTAGCTCAGCAATGTTCCATTCTGTAGCTATCTTTAATCCTGCTATGAGGGCCTCATATTCAACTACATTTTTGGTGCTAGGGAATTGTAGCTTGAAGGCTTTTGGAATGTAATCTTCTTGAGGTGTGACCAACAATATTCCTACCCCTGATCCATGAGATGTGTATGAGCCATCAAAATAAAGTTTCCATGGGGGTTGTTCTTCAATTAGACAGATATGCTCATCTGGAAATTCTGTGATCAACGGATAAGCATCTATTAGAGGTGCATTAGCTACGTGATCTGCTATAGCTTGCCCTTTGATTGCCTTTTTGTCCACATACTGGATGTCAAATTCGCTAAGGAGCATAACCCATTTGGCCAAACGGCCTGTAAGTGTTGTTCTGGAGAGCATATACTTGAGAGGGTCAGTCTTGGAGACTAGTTGGATGGTATGACTTAGCATGTAATGGCGAAGCTTTTGAGTTGAGAAAATAACTGCTAAACAAGCTTTTTCCATAGGAGTGTAATTGAGTTCATAACCAACTAGCGTTCTACTGATATAGTAGATGGCTCTTTCTCTGCTGTAGTCATCGAGCTATGCTAGAAGTGCCCCTAGAGCAGTAGGTGTTGCTGATATGTACAAAATTAGGGGATGACCAGGAACTGGTGGAACCAAGATAAGGGGATTGGTGAGATACTACTTGATTTGATTGAAGCTGCGCTAACATAAAGGATCCCACTTGAAGTTCTCATCCTTCTTTAGTAAATGTGAAAATGGTGTACACTTATCTGCAAGCTGGGAGATGAAGCGTCGAACGGATTGAAGCTTTCCCTGAAGAGAGAAAAGTTGTCGCAGTGTCTGGGGAGGAGGCATGTCTCAGATAGCCTTGACCTTCTTGGGGTCAATCTCTATACCTCATTTAGACACTATAAAGCCTAGAAGCTTGCTAGATGTGACCCCAAAGAAACACTTCTTGGGATTTAGCATGGGATGATATTTGGCTAACCTACCAAAGACTTTCTCCAGGTCAGCAAGATGATCCATGAAGGTATGAGATTTGACCAAGATATCATCCACATAATCCTCCAAAATGCTATGGATGAGATCATGAAAGATGGTTGTCATAGCTCTTTGATAGGTAGCCCCAGCATTCTCTAGGCCAAAAGGCATCATGTTGTAGCAAAAGGTTCCCCAAGGGGTAGTGAATGTTGTCTTATGCTGATCCTCTTCTGCAATCTTGATTTGATTATACCCAAAAAATCCATTCATGAGGGACAAAATTTCATGTCCAGCTGTAAGATCTACAATCATATCTATGTTGGGCAAGGGAAAATCATCTTTTGGACAAGCTTTGTTAAGATCTTTGAAATCAGTGCAGATTTTGATGTCACCAGAAGGCTTAGTGACGAGGACCATGTTGGAGATCCACTCTGAATAGTCGATAGGTCAGATAACCTTAGCAGCTAACATTCTTTCTAACTCAGCTTTGACCAGTAATGCCACCTTGGGGTGCATTTTTCTAAGCTTTTGTCTGACGGGCTTGATCTGTGGATTGACTGTAAGATGATGAACTACAAGATTTGGATCAAGCCTTGGCATGTCCTGATATGTCCATGCAAATTGGCCAATGTTCTCTCTTAAGACCTCAAAGAGGAGATCAGCTTGGTCTTGTGATAGGGATGTAGCAATGTGAACAAGCCTAGGGATCTCTAAAGAACCGATGTTGACTTCCCTAGTATCCTCAATTAGAATAGAAGATATCTCTGGTCGATTATCTTGAGGAGGTAATGCTAAATCCTCATGTTCTGATTGTGGCTCTGGATGTTCTTGTTGATGGGTTCTCTTTGCTGCCTTAGCTAGTCTTAGATTCACCTTAGTTCCAGTTTTGGGTGTATCGGAACTAGGTTGGGGATTTTCTCCAAAATACCCCTTGGGATCTAGCTTGTAGATATAGGTAGAATCTGGCTTTGTTTTCTTGTGAGGTATTTCAACTCCCATGAATCTCAGAAGCACTTCCTCTGATGTGAACTCATCAATGTGTATGATGCTTGGTTGGTCCCAATCTATGAGTTGTGGATGAGCGAGTGGTAGGTCAATGAGGTGGATGGATAGTTCTTGGAGAACAGAGTCTCCGAGGGAGATTTGGTCTAGGATATCATCGTAGGCTCTCTTTTCAACTTTCTCAGGAATGTTTTCGATTTCAACAAGGTTGTAGTGAATGTTCAAAAAAGCGTGACTGTCCGTATTGGTGCCCTCAATTGTGGGTATGCCAAAGCCAAGACCTGACTTTGATTCCCACTTGTGTGCGTCGATGGGGCACTGCATGCCTCTTTCTTCTGGTCCTAGACCACCACCTTGATAGTTCCATTTTTCAGTGATGAGCTTATGTTCTTGGGTATACTTTTGGCTAAAGTGATCAAGGCGTGCCTGATTCCTTTGAGGTGCATCCTTATGTAACCAATTGCTGATATCCAGAGTGAGCTCCTCATGAAGAGGGATTTTCAAGGATACAAAGGTTGTTGGGCCAAACTATTTGTATCGAGGAGGTGGAATCTCCTTATCTTTGTGATATGTCAGTCATCCATGGGCATGTGGATCAAGTGGGAGTGCCCCGATAGCAAATGGATCCAACTGACTATACTCTCCACAACCCTTGTTATTGATCTTCATGGTAGACAAGGTAGAGGCGAGGATGGTTTTTGGGTCATTACAAGTGTGGGATGAGCTGGCGATGGATGTGCTGATATCAAGTCCAGGGCAATGGTTTATATATGAAGCTTCAACCACATTGCAGTAAGCAAAGGGTTCTGGATCGGCATGGACGGTTACCTCAGTGCCTTGATGCAGAAATTTGATGCACTAATGGTAAGTGGATGGAACGACTTTCATGGCATGAATCCATGGGCGACCGAGGAGGATGTTGAATGGTAGGTTTAGATCAATAACATGGCAGAGTGTTTCTTGGATGACTGGCCCAACCTTGATTGGCAGCAAAATAGTTCCTTTTGTGGTTCTTTCCAAGTTGTCATAAGCTTTGATGGTGATAACCTCACTGATGATATCTTCCTCAGTATACCTAGCTTGTTTTATGAATTTTAGGGTGCAAATATTCAAGGCTGATCCATTATCTATCATTACTCTTTTCACAGAAAAATTTGATACCATGATGGCTATGCAAAGCAGAAGGGTGTGATCTAGCTCGACCACGGGTATGTCGGTGGGTTTGCACGATAGGGAACAAGGATGAAAGGTGTCCAACAAGATTATGAAAATCTGTAGCATTGATATCAGAATGGACACGGGATTCTATGAGAGCACTGTCAAGGATGTTCTTGTACACAAGACTAGTGTGAAGAAGGTCTAAAATGGAGATTTGGGCTGGCATGTTCCCAAGGTGTTCCAAGATATTGTACTGTCTTTTTGATGGAGCTAATGGTGCTAGTGAAATGGGTGGGCCTGCGATGTTAAAGCGGGCTCTTTGAGTGGTGACTGCAAACTCATTGTTTGGTCCTTGGATATTGATAACATTGACAGAAGGCTCTTTCTTGGATATACAACCTATAAGGCTACCATAGTCTATATAGGATGAAGTGTGGTCATTGTTCTTCCCATGCTGTTGGTTTGGCTGACGGTTGTTGGTGTTGTTGTTGTTGGTTTGGATAGGTGCTTTTCCAGGATTTTGATTGTTGTGAGGAGGAAAAGCATTTTGATAGATCTGTAAGCCTACATTGGGAGAGGTTTGGGCACCAACAATGATTTCCTTCCGATCAATGAGGTCCTGCACATAGTCTTTCAGTTTCATGCATCTGAGCGTAGTGTGACCTTCTACCCTATGAAATTTGTTGTACTCATTGTCTTTGTACCATGCAGCTTTGGATTGGCTTGGGTCGATTTGCTGGGCAGGAGGAAATTTGATGAGGTTTTCCTTGACTAATTTCTCAAAAATGACATCCAATGGCTCACCAAGGGGTGTATAGTTTCTAGGTGTAGGTTGGAATCTGGGCTTTTGTCCTGCAGCTACATTAATGGCATTAGCTTGATTGCTAGACCCTTGAAAGTTTGGTCTTGGATTGTGGTTTTGATAGCTGTGGTTATTCTGCTATTGGTAGTTGATAGCTTGTTGATTGTTTGGTTGATAGGGTGGGTTGGACTGGTTGTGAGAAGGACCAGCAATATTCACATGTCTGGTGTCAATGACGCCATCTGTTGCAACATGCTTGTTTTTGTTCCAATACATAGACTTGTCATTGGAATGTGATTGATTTTGGTTGGCTTCCTTATAAATATTTACCACACCATCTTTAATGAGTCCTTGCTCAAGGATCATTCCTTTCTCTTTGATATCTTTGTAGGTCTGCAAACAGTTCATGGTCATGTGGTGAGCCAAGCTAGGATGGGCATTATCAATAAACATTTTCACCAAATGGCGCTCTGGCAAGGTGCAAGATATGTGGTTGGTAAGGGTTTTCCATCTTTGCAAATATTCGAGAAGGCTTTCTCCACCTTTTTTCTTGGTGTGGACAAGATCAACTACTGATAGCTCTGTTTCAACAAGATGGGCATATTGGGCTACAAATGCCTCAGATAATTCAGCAAAAATTTTAATTGTGCCATAGGGGATTCTATAAAACCATTCAAGAGCTGGTCTGGCCAAGCCTTTGGGAAAGAGATGCAAGAGGAAGATGTCATCGTATGCCACTTCTTGGCAGTGCATGTAAAATTCTTTGATATGTGTGATAGGGTCTCCTTTTCCTCTAAATTTATCAAATTTGGGTGTCTCAAAATGCTTGGGGAATGGTGTCATGGTAATGGCTCTGTCAAATGGGTAAGGGAACACATTCTCAAACTTGAAATTTTTTGGATCATTTCCCTCTTGGATGTTCTTCAAAGCTATTTTCATGGCTTCCCATTCTGAATTAATGGGTGATGGCTGGGGTGCCCCCAATGTAGGAGTGCCTTGAGGTAGGTATGCACTAGATGGGGCCACTGAATATGGATGGCTGTAAGGGATTTTCTGATAGGGATTGTACATTATTTGGGCAGCTGCATGCTGGATGACGTTTTGCTAAGGGGGAGGTGGCGCATAGTGCTGCATGTCCTGCGAGGCTTGCTGTTGATATGGGATTTGAGGTTGAGATTGAGGAACATAAGCTGGCTGTGGGATAAATGAATTGCTTTGTGGAGGTAAGGTATAAGATGGTTGTGAAGCTTGAGGAAAGGATCGTGGGGCTTGTGGGGTTTCACCAAGCTATGTGGGTTGCACCCCCATTTGGGATGGTACCTGCAAATAATTGGTGGTTGGCTGGATTGGTGGGTTACCTCCTAGAAGTGGCATTGAAAAGTAGTTGGTAATAAGAGGTAATGGATTAGTTGGTGGTGGAGGTGGTGGGAATTGAAAGCTAGGAAATGGAATTGATGGGGTTTGATAGCTTGGTGGCTAGATTTTGAAGCTTGGTAGAGTGGTGGTGGGAGCTTGGGTCACTTGAGAGCTGGGCAGAACATTGGTAGTAGCTTGTGGGGTTTGATAGCTTTGTGGAGTGAGGGTAGTAGCTTGTGGATTTGTGGCTAATGGCACTGAGCTCTCAAGACCTAATGAAAATGATGGGATTATGCTTTGGGCTGTCGTGAACAAGCTGGGGGTGATGAAAGGTTGATTACTTGGCCCCATGGGTGGCATCCCTGTTGTATATTGCTGAGGTTGGCCAAAGATGCTAGCACTAATTTGGGAGATGGGTGGATTTGGAAGGCTGGGTTGGGGAGCAGCAGTAGCAATAGTGAAGGGTGTGAACGGTGAGGTGTTTTGGGTAAAGGGGGTTTGGAGTGGAGAGGTATGAACCAAGGATGGAGTGGTGGTTGTTGGGTTGGCTTGCAGCATGGAGATTTCAACTTGGGTGGATGATGGTATGTTTGGGTCTGTTGGATCATATGGATTGGCTAGAGGCTCTTCTTTTGGAATATATTGAGGATAATTTGGATCATAAGAGCCTATGGGTGGTGGCAACTACCCAAACAATGGGTGAGATGGATCTGATAATGGAGGGGGTCTTCCAAAGTCAAAGGTTACTACATTGTCCCTTTGAAAATTAGCCATGATTGTCTCTTTGTTCTTGTCTATAATGGCGTTTACCAATACTGCATTTCCTAGTTGGTTCATGAAAGCTTCAATGTTAGTAGAGGATGGCATAGCTTTCTCTGGGCTAAAGGATGGCTGAGTGCTCAAGGGGGGTGAGGTTGTTCAATCCAAATGATAGGGCTCCATTGTTTCTTTCTTCTTGGCTAAGTGAGTGACGGGTGGCATGAAAAATGCTCCGAGGGATGAGATGCAACAAATTCTGGTGGATGCAAAAGGGAGGAAGGCTTTTCTATGCAAATGATTTCCTAGGTTGAGGCAAAGCTATATGAAAAAACCTAAGGAGGATTGGGTTGGGGATTCTAACTTCAAAGATATGTTGCCAAAGCACAAAAGGTCTGCTTTCCTATGTGCAAGCTTGGTGATGATTGTGTCAACTTAAGGATAGACTGATGATCCTTTAGGAAGAACATGAGATTGACCACTTGTGGATCCCAACCTTTAGCTCAAGGTGGTGAGGGATAACAAGTGGAAAAGCTAGATTACCCTAGAAAAATCTTTGTCAAAGGGATAACCTTGGTGAGATTGGTGGTTTTGAAAGATTTTAGGAATGGCAAACTTTTAGCAAGGTGACAACAATTTTTGAAGGCTTGGATGTGAAGATTTTGGATTGCTGGCTAGATGGTTTGGTCCTAAATGAGATGGATGAGCTAATAATTCTTAAGGGGATAACCTAAGATGGCTGACTTTTCTACAAAGATGACTTTGTGGAACTTTTGTTTGGGTTTGGGTTGCTTTGACATCAATTCTTGAATCTGCTTGGCTTTGAGAGACCTCAATTATTTTGCTTCAACTTGTTTCGATCATTCACTTCAAACACATTAACACTCTAGATGGTTGTCTACAAGGCTAATAGTTGGTTTAGCTAGGGAGTCCTCGATATACCCAAAGGTACGTGAGGCCCAAATCCATAGATGAAACAAACAAGATGTCACATAGCCGAGAGGAGCGGTAACCCACTTCTCCTCTTTCACTTCTCAAGGGTATAAAGTTTCTTGAGGCTTAGCCCGAGTGACAAAAATCTTGATTCCAAGAGAGGTGTCTTTCGATTCACTTCTCGATTCTTATACTCTGCCATAACATTGGAGTTGGGGTCTTCCAAGGGGTGATGAAATCCTCAAGTAGGCCTCCTAAAAAGAAACAAGGTTTTGGATCCTAATCTTATGCACCCAAGATGGCCTCGAAAGACGACAAGGGGAGAGAAGACTTGGATGACCTTGGGCTAAAAAAAAATGCTTGTTCTTTTACCAACTGACTCTTATGTGTGGTAATCTAGACCTTGCAAGAACTCATGTTTAAGAGACAATGTTCAATTCCAACTTGAAGTGCCAACAAAAGTAAATCGATCGAAGAATGCAAACAAGAAGAAGAGTTAGCGTCAACAAAAGAAAACTCACATGCCTGGAGGCTCTCCACTTCAAGTATCAATTAATTTCCTTTAAAGCATTCAAGAGTTGGTGTGATTTTGTTTTAAGCCCAAAGCAAAGATGTGTGAGACTCGATTTGTCAAGCGCATGCCCAGAGGCCCTCCACGTCAATAGTTGTTCAATTTTAGTGCCCAAACTTGAAGTGTGATCAATTTAATCTAGAGTTTTGGTCTTTTAAATTTTTTGATAAAGTTAAAGAAAATGTTCAAAGACCAAGTGAGTGAGATTGTGGAACATTTAACACCTTTTTCAAGTAGACCCATCCCCATAAATGGCACTGAGATTGCAACCAATGGTTGAATTGATGGGTGATTAGAAAAGAGGTGAGTCCAAGGAACTACTCAAATTGATTTTTGCAAATTTGTATTTAACTTAACAAAGTTTCTTAAATGTCCAAAAATCAAACTTTACCTAAATTGCATGTGGAAAAGAGATTTGTTTTGTTCAATTTTAGAAGCTCCAAATGAAGTGTTTGCTATTGCAATGGTTAATTGATCCTTGGCATTCAAGATTGGATTTGTTTTTTTAATCATGCATTCAAAGAAAATTTGATTTTAATCCATGCCATTCAAGAGTGTGTTTAGCAACATGCATTCAAAGACAAGTGATTAAACATTCAAGTTTTTTCCTTTGAGCATTCAAGATTGAGATTTTGTGTGTTGTTTTAATAACTTTGAAGTGCTTTGTTTTAACCCTAGATCATTCAAGATTGTTTTGGACTCAAAAGTTAAAATGACTCTTTGGACTTTGGTTTTCATTCAAGATTTTGTGTTCTAGTTTGCATATTTTAAGCCCAAAAATGATATTCCTAGATTGTTTTGATGCATGAGAAATCTAAGAAACATTCAAGATTTTTCAACAAGACATTTGTTTGGAACAAATAACAAAGCTTTTAAGACAATTTTTGGCAACCATTTAGGACTCTTAGTTTTCATGAGATTTTTAAAAGAACTTTAAAATATTTGCAAATGAGGTTCATTTTATCCTTGATTGATGCTTTGAGTTTGATTTAAATTTTAGTGTGCACTTAGTGTTGATTTTGAACCTTTTGAAATGGAAACTTGAAGTTCTTTTTAAATTTCCAAAAATGAAGTGTTCTTAACTTTTCATGAATGCATCTAAAACCTTGATGTTGCAAGGATGCAAATGATCAAATTGGTTTAGTTTTACTTGTTAAAAGGCTTTTTTTTTTTTGCAAATTTTTAGTTTTTAATGGATTTAAGTATGATTTAGGGGTTCATTTTAAGCACTAAAAAGAAGTGTGTATGATTTTGCTTCCTTCAAAAAAAATGGCCAAGATCTCCCACAAGAAGAAGAAGAAGAAGTAGATGGAATAAGAAGAATATAGACAAGAAGAGGAAGAAGAATTCCAAGTGCTTTGTCCACCTATAAGCTTGAAAAATCTGCAAACACTATGAGATAGATTATGAGTTTCTTTGTCTTTTTCATGCTCATGTGGACCTACAAAACCAATTTATACAATCCTACCAATCACAAAAACAAAAAAAATTAGCCAAAATTAGCAATTGACATACAAAACTTGACTAAAAAAGCTAATGAAGATGACCCATGCGGGGTCCCACCGGGTGTGCCAAAATGTATATGAGCAATGTTAGTATGCTAATAGAAACCAAATTTAAATAAAGCTTCTACAAACTAAACAAAATTCATAAACTTCAAGATAGACTAAGATGAGCTCTCAATTGAGAATATGAGCCATTAATGGGCTCTCTTCAATGAGAAGCTCTCTTGTTGAGTAGCTTTGTCTAAATAGATAGGATGTATGCTCAAGCTTTATGCTTCAAATGGAGTTGGAATTTGGGTGTGAGTGTATGGTTTTGATGTAAAATGGCTTCTTAAAATGACATTATGACTTTACTTCATGGATTGTGTTAAAATGGCTTGGGAGAGGATTCCTTAAATAGGCAAAGGGCTTGAGGGATCAAGGGCTAGGATGCAAGGATGTGGAAAAGCTCATGGAGGGCTCAGATTGCATGAGAGGAGAGCACATGGATTGTGCTTCCTTACAGCTAATCAGCGAGTGACACATGTCACAAGGTGAGAGGATGGAGGAAAGGGGAAGGATGAGTCAACAAAGGAGGCTCAATGGATAAAATCTTCATAAAGACCCTCATAATGGCATGTAAGAGCAATAAAATGGCTTGGAAGAGTCATTTATGGCCTAGTGGACTTCATAAAGTTTTATGGTTGGGATATTTTGAGGGAGATGAGAGGAATTTTGACTTGGGCTTGATTAGGAAGGTTTTAAGCTTGCTTAGGCTTGTGCAAATGATTAGAGGATGGATTAGGATGGTTTAGGATTAGCTTAGGGATAGGGAAGTGGATGGAATTTAATGAGGGTGGGTGAAGGAGGAGATATTTGTTAACTTTGGCTTGGGTTAGTAAGTCTTAACCAATGTTTAGAGAATGTGACAAGGTTAGGAGGGGATTAGGATTAGGTTTAAAGACATCTTCTAGAAGAGTCTAGAACTTCTGAGGATAAATTAGATTTTTATGAAATAAATAAAGTTTTATTTATTTCAAGGGTTTGGGTTGAGGAGATATTTATTAAAACTTTTTTAATAAACATGAAGATTAATATTTAATCTTAATTAAATATTTTGAGTTGGGATTAAGGGTAGGAAATGATGGGATTAGCATTTAATCAAAATTAAAGAAGGATTAGAAGATTTTGGAAGAGGTTAGTGATCTTAACGAAATTGGCCAAGTTTTGGGCAAAAATTTTTTTTTAATTTATTTTGGGTTTTTTGGTCAATTTATTAATTAAATAATTAATAAATAAGGAAATAATGTTTAAATAAGATTTAAACATTTTTGGGAGGGATTCCTTAATTAAATATTTTTAATTAAGATAAAGGGATTTAATGGCATAAAAATAAATAAATTAAATAAATAATTAATTAATTAATAAATGATGATCTCATCAGGAATTTTTCAAAAAATAAAAATACTTTATTTTCTAAAGGTTTTTAGGTGTCTACAATGTGAAGCTGTGAAGTTTTTGGCACTAATTCAGGCATACCCAATTTGGGTTTTATTGAGAAATTGGTGGATCTTTGAAATATTTGGTTGTTTGGTTTTAAAATCTGATTAGAGGCTTTAAATATCATATAAAATTAGAAAAGAGATATTTCAATGGTATCAGAGCTATGATCTTGTCAGCCTGAGGGTTTGTAGAAGTTTGCATGCAACTAAGTGAAAGAGAAAAGAGATATTTGCAGCGAGAAAAGAATAAAGAAATTTTGATTAAACCTCTAGTTGAAAGTAAAAGTACAAAATCCAAGGAAGGAAAAAGTATAGCTGATCCAGATGAGATAGCAAAGAAATTTTTTCAACACATCTAAAATACTCAGAAGCAAACAGTGGATAGTTTGGTAGAAACTAGAGAGGCTTTGCGGATATTGATAGAAAAATTGCAAGGAGTTGCATCTATTAATGAGAAAGGGAGCACTTTAGAGGAGCCAAGAAATCTGAAACCCACACTCTCTAAATCAAAAAAAACTATTTTCCTACCTGCAGATGAGCCACCAGCACCAAATCCAACCCTTAATCCTGTGGAAGAGGTTACAGGTAACTTGATTGCATTAAGAGCTACTTACAATGGCTTAAATGATGACTTTCATAGTTTGGTTCCTTTTAGAGAATATGTGGATATGTTGAACACTTTGATGCCCAAGAAAGAGTACAGGAGGGAGCATGACATAAGTGGAAGAGAGCTCAAAAATAAAATAAGTAAGTTTACAGCACCTACTTTTGATGGAACAAATAAAATTTCAGCTAGAGCATGGCTACAAAAATTATAGACCTTATTCACACTTAACCCCATGAAGGAGAGTGATGTTGTTCAATTTGCAAGTCTACACTTGGAAGATGCAGCCTATGATTGGTGGTATCATGGAATGTCTACTCAAGGTCATGATTAGGTAATTACATTTGATGATTTTAGTCAAAGAGTGATAGATAGATTTGACCTCAAGGATGATGAAGAGTATTTTAAAGAATTTTCAAAGTTGAAGCAAACCAAATTAGTTAATGAGTATAAAGAAGAGTTTCAAAAAGTGGCTGTTATGGTACCTGATATGAGTGAAAAGAGGATTGTTTATCTTTTTCTTGATGGTTTAGAAGATTCTATTAAGGGTTTGGTTAAGACTTTCTCACCCTCAACCTTACAGGAAGCTATCAAAAGAAGCTTGCAACTTGAAACTTGTGTGCCTATGAAACCAGTCACTAATTAAAAACTTCCAAATCTTAGGCAACATAAGGGGAATTTTCAGAAAAAGACTTTTCCAACACTATCACCAAAAAATGTGATAAATATGGCAAAAAAGAAGGTAGATGAAGAGACTAGGAGTGAATTACGAAGGAAAAAGCTTTGTTTCACTTGTAGAGAACCATGGGTTCCAGGACACAGATGTTTGGGGAAAGGTCAAGTGCACTATATTGAAGTTGCTTCAAAATTTGATTTAGATGAGCATGAGGAATTTCATGACACTAAGGAGGTAGAAGAAGAGAAAGAAAAGTAAATCAGCAAGGATGGCACTGTAGCAACATTATCAAGAGTCCCAAGATACCATCCCTTTCGAATTCGAGGGGTACTAGCAGGGCAAAGGTTGACAGTTCTTCTTGATAGTGGGGCAACTCATAATTTTATTGATGAGGGATTTGTCATGAAAAGAGGACTTAAAGCAGAAGATTTTGAGGTATTCAATGTTACTGTAGCTGATGGATTCACTATGCCTTGCCCACAGGTGGTGAAACAACTCAAGATGACCTTAGGAGATTATGAGTTATGTGATGACTTCTATGTTGTTGGCATTGGGGAGATAGATCTTGTATTGGGTGTTCAATGGTTGCACTCTATTGGAGGCTATTACATGAACCATCAAACTATGGAGTTTAAATTTCATTCCAATGGGAAAGAAGTCTTATTGAGAGGCTTATTGAATGGAGCACCTAAGGCGGTCTCTGCAAAGAGGATGGAGAGGGCTTTTCGAAGAGGACAAGTAGCATGGGAAGCAGGAGTCATAATCCATCCAACAAGCTCTCCAAAGAATCAAGGTAATTTCCATTTTGAAATTTAAAATATTCTTTATAAGCATAGTATAGTTTTCAATAACTTGCCTCTAGGATTACCACCATATAGAGGTTTTGAGCATGTTATAGAGTTAGAACAGGGTGCCAAACTAGTTATAACAACCCCATACCACCATCCAATAGGTTATAAGGAAGAAATTGAAAAAACTATTAAGGAACTCCTGGACATGGGATTCATAAGGCCTAGCTCTAGTCGATTTGCATCATCTGTGGTACTTGTCAAGAAAAAGGATGGCACAATGAGAATGTGTATAGACTATAGGGCTCTAAACAAGAAGACCATAAAAAATAGGTATCCCATACCACGCATAGATGAATTCATTGATGAGTTACATGGTGTTGTATACTTCTCAAAAATTGACTTAAGATTAGGGTACCATCAAATCTGAATGAGGAGTGAAGATGTGGAAAAGACTACTTTTAGATGTCACTATGGGCACTTTGAATTTTTTGTTATGCCATTTGGCCTCACTAATACACTTGCAACATTCCAATCTTGTATGAATAAGGTATTCAGCCAGCATCTTCAAAATTTTGTTTTGGTATTTTTTAATGATATCTTGATTTACAATAAAACATGGGAAGAGCATCTAAAGCACATAGACACTATTTTGGGAATTTTGGAGCAGCAATCCTTCTATGCTAAGCTATCTAAATGTGAGTTTTTTTTGACAGAGATCCTATATTTGGGACATATTATAAGTTCTAAATGAGTACAAGTTGATCAACAAAAAATCTAGGCAATTTTGGATTGGCCTCCACCCACTAATCTTACACAGTTGAGAGGTTTCTTTGGGTTGTGTAGCTACTATAAGAGATTTTCCAAGGGATTTTCTCAGCTTGTTACCCCCTTGACTAATTTGACAAAAAAAGGAGCTTTTGTTTGGACAGAAGAGGCACAAAAAACATTTGATAAGTTTAAGGAGGTAATGAGTTCATGCCCTGTGCTTGCAATTTCAGATTTCTCTTTACCTTTTGTTGTTGAATGTGATGCTTCTAGAGAAGGTATAGGGGCTGTCCTAACTCAAAGGGGACATCCAATAGCATTTGAGAGTAGAAAACTAAATCAATCAGAGAAAGGTTACTCCATCTATGATAAGGAAATGTTGGCAATCATGCATGCACTTCATAAGTTTAGACAATATTTGGTATGTGGGAGATTCATTGTAAAGATAGACCATAATAGCCTCAGGTTCTTCTTGAACCAAAGGGATTTGAATGATCGTCAACAAAAATGGGTAAGAAAATTGCAAGCTTATGATTTTGATATTGAATACATGAAAGGAAAGAATAATGTGGTTGCTGATGCTCTCTCAAGAAAGCCCACTGTGTGTTCCTTAACATCTATTTCTGTTGATTGGAAAGTCTCCATAATTTTAGAGTATGCTAAAGATTCCTTTGCCACCAAGATTTTGGATAAGTTAGTGGATGATAACAAGTACAAGGTTGTTGATGAATTGATTTATTACAAGAACATGATCTTCTTAGTGCCAGGATAAAAAACTAAGGAGAGGATATTGAGGACCTTTCATGACACACCTTTGGCTGGTCATTAGGGATACTTCAAGACATACAGGCAAATTTGAGAGCAGTTTTCATGGAAGGGTATGAAGGAGGATGTCCCTAAACACATTAAGGAATGTATGGTATGCCAACAAAGCAAGAGTGAGCAAAATGTTTCTGCAGGGTTGTTGCAGCCACTTCCTATTCCTGGAATAAAATGGGAAAGTATTGCTATGGACTTCATCACTAGGTTGCCCAAGGTTCAAGGTAAGAATTTCATATATGTGGTGGTAGATAGACTAACTAAGTGTGCACATTTCTTTCCCATCACATCTGATTTCAAGGGATCACAAGTGGCTGAATTGTTCTTCAAGGAAATTTTTAGATTACATGGCTTGCCTAAAAACATTGTTAGTGATCGGGACAGTAGATTCCTCAGCTCTTTTTGGAAGGAGCTCTTTCATTTGATAGGAACTGAACTCACTCCCAGTACTAGCTATTACCCTCAAACTGATGGACAAACAGAGATAGTTAATAAATGGATAGAGGGATATTTGAGGAACTATGTTTCAAATCAACAACATGCTTGGGTGAAATGATTGCACCTAGGAGAGTATTGTTACAATACATCTCATCACATGTCTATTGGTATGCCTCCTTTTCATGCTCTTTATGGTTATGATGCCCTTTCCTTTTTTGATCTAGTACTTTCAGATAGCAGAGTACCTGCAGCAAGTGATTTCCTCAAGCAAAGCCAAGACATAATAAGGTCCCTCAAGGATAATCTACAATATGCACAGAACCAACAAAAGTTGTATGCTGATAGGAAAAGGACAAAAAGATCTTTTGAGGTGGGAGATTTAGTATTTGTTAGGTTGTAGCCATATAAGCAAAGCACCTTGAAGAGGAGTGGGGCAGAGAAACTCAAGCCAAGGTTATATAGCCCTTATAAGATCACCAAGAAGGTAGGAGAGGTAGCTTATGAATTGGAGCTCCCACCAAAGAGAAAAATACATAATGTTTTCCATGTATCTTTCCTTAAGAAGGTTCTAGGCTATAAAAACATAGTATCTATATAATTACCACCTCTTGATGATGAAGGAAAATTAGTTTTGATACCAGAAGAGATTTTGGATACAAGAGAGAAAAGATTGAGAAATAGGAGCATCACAGAGCATTTGGTCAAATGGAAAGGATTACCACTAGAGGATGAAACTTGAGAAGGAGCACATATTCTTGAGAATTATAATCTTCATTTATTGAGGACAAGCAATATTTGGGAGGGGAGGACTTGTCATGTTCCCTTTTCAAATAATTAAAAATAATAATCTTTGCTAAGGCAGGCAGGCCCAAAAAGGTGAAGTTTCAGAAAAAGGGGCTAACCTTTGGAAACCAATGGACTAATAAATAAAAATTATTATTAAAATATATTTTATCAACCCCTCTTGGATGTGAGCTAGGGTTATGCCCTCTTTTAAGGGATTTGGAGGCATTTTGGGCTCATTGGAGAACTTGATTTTTGCTTATTGCTTGTTGTTCTTCAGATGCTGCCAAACTTGTGGAGAAGGAGACCCAAGGATGGGAGTTTAAAAGTTTCTAGGAAGGCTAAGGATGGGATTTTAAATCCATTCCATGTGCAAGCTCATGCAGAGTTTGTCGTTGTGCTGAACAGTGCAAATTTGTGGGTTTTCAAGTGTGTTTTTTTGTAAGAGTTTGGTGTTTCTGATTGAGTATTTCATATCAGTTTGGGTTGCTGCTGTATTTTAGACATTTAGATGTTAAAATAGAGATGAATATATGTATTTGGTCATGATTATAATTTTGTGATAGATTATTAGTGTTTTTTGGTGTTTTCGAGCATTTTTGTGTTAATTTCGGGAGCCCGATGAGCATGGTTTTTGTCCTACATTTGGAAGCTATTGTGTAAATGCTATAGAGATTTTGAAATATCATTTTTATCCCATTATGTTGGTGAAATTTCTATAAAAATGTCTACTTCAAGATTTTTAATAATATGTGAAGCTGTGAAGTTTTTGGCACTATTCCGGGCATACTCGATTTGGGTTTTATTGAGAAATTAGTGGATCTTTGAAATATTTGGTTGTTTGGTTTTAAAATATGATTAGAGACTTTAAATATCATATAAAATCAGAAAAGGGACATTTCAAAAAAATTCTTCGTCAGATACATAATACACATACAAATCAGCAATATTGAATATAGGTGGTATATCCATGTCATCAAGTAACTCAACTTCATAAGCATCACCACTATCAAATCTTCTCAAGATCTTACAAAGACCAAATTTCTCCATATTCAACTTGCTATATGTGCTAGTGGGAAATTTACCCTTCTTTAAATGAACCATCACTTTATCATCAACTTCAAAAAATGTCATGTCTCCTTGATCTATTTGAATTATCCTTGTATTTCTAGTTACCATGTTCCAACTTATGCTTCACTTCCTCTTTCCAAGACCTCATAGCTTCAAAAAATTATTCTCCTTTAGAATTTATCTTCTCTTTTCCACCAATATCCCTCAAATCTGATATACCTCTACAATGCATTCCTGTAACAATCTTGAATGGTGTCTTTCCAACACTCCTATTCACAAAAAATATTAGATGCAAAATCTTTTTGTGCCAATTTAAATCCCAATTACTCAATTTATCTCCAAGTAAGCATCTCTAAAAATTACCCAAACTTTTATAAATACAACTTATATCTGTCAACTAGTCTATGGATGGAATGTTGAACTAAAATTCAACTGAGCATTCAATTTATTCTACAAAGTCTTCCACAAATATCCAACAAACTTAGTGTTTCTATCAGAGATGATGCTCCTTAGTAACCTATGCAATCTAACAATATCCTTAAATAAAATATCTACAATGTGCACAACATCTAATGTTTTCTTACATGGTATAAAATGTGTCATCTTAGAAAATCTATCCACAACAACAAATACATAATCATTACCTCTTTCTTTTGTCGATAAGCTAAGAAAAATATCCATGCTGATATCACTCCAAGTTTTCCACAACTCCTTACAAACTTCTAAACATCCTTCCACAACTAAGGTGAATAATGCTTCTCCTTAAGAAAACTAAATGTCTTATCAATACCAAAATGTAAAACCACTCCAATACTATTCTTTTCATTTATCAAATTAACTTCCATGGATCCCCTTGGTATACATAACTGAATTCCTTTGAACACCATAGCTTTTGAATAAAATAATATTCATACTACTTTTCAATGAAATAATATTCATACTTACTCAACTAATCTGAAATATTTGGTCTTCTACATGTTCTCCATAGCGCAAAAAAATCTTGAGGATCAGTTTCATATGAAGCTTTCATCTCCTCAAAAGAGATAACCTCAACCTTCATCTTGAAGAACCAATATCTCTTCTACTAAATGCAACTGCAACCCAGTTAGTGACTCCACTTTTAAGCTTGATCACAAATGTGAACTTCTTCAATTACTCAACCCACTTCATATGCCTCTATTTTAATTAATGTTGACTTTCCAAATACTATAAAGCCTTATGATAAATAAACAACACAAACTCCTTTGGTACCAAATAATGTCTCCACTTCTTCAAAGCTTGAATAATAGCATATAATTATTGATCTCACACAAAGTAATTATTTTTAGCATCATTCAACTTCTCACTAAAGAGAGTAATAGGTTTTCTAAGGAAACTCAGGTGCGGAAACAGCTTCCTACGCTAGTCTCATAAGGAAAGTATGATGCAAATCCTATTAAAATCTTCTACACTTTCAAATTTAATATCATGTAAACAACAATATTGCAGCCAACCATGCATACAGAAAATAGACAGAGAAAGGAACACGTAACACAAGGATTTTCTAGTGGGGAAAAACCTTTTGGTAAAACAACCCCACCCCTTCAGAACCTACACAATGTATTATCTTCAACACAAGGTTACAATACACTTGCAATGCAAGTTCAACATCAACAACAGAAGACTCCAGTAGCTACTTGCAGTATCAACAATACACCTTTTTACACATCGCATCTCTTCGCACCCCTAAAAATGCTTATAACATGTGCTTCACTTTAGGGCTACTCCCAAAGGTAAACCGTATTAGGGTTTTACCATTCTCTAAGAAAATAGGATCCCTGAACCCCACTATTGGGGTAGAGTGTACAGTACTCAAATATCTTAGTTGCCACATGTCTTCACCTGTCATTGAATCTTCCTAACATAGCTCTTACATGTCATAGGAATCTATCATAACCGTTTTAGTCATGATCTCCTTACACACAATTCAAGATGTCGACACATCAACATTATTTGCAAGAAATACATTTTACAAAACAAATAATAATGAATAGGAATTATAAAAGGTTGAGACATCTTATTCCTAACATTCTCCCACTTGTTGAACACCTTGTAACAGCAACAAGAACATAACAGGAACTAACCGCTATAGTCCAAAAGGCCCATAGACTCCGAACACCACCTAAACTTCTCAGTGCCCACTGGTTTTCTTAATGCATCTACAACATTCTTCACAGTATCTACCTTCTCCAAATTTACCTTTCCATCTTCCACCATATCTCTCACAAAGTGATACTGCACATCAATGTACTTCGTTCTAGCATGGAAAGTTGGATTCTTCGCAAGGCAAATAGCACTCTGACTGTCACACCAAATAGTAATCTATTCTGCATCAACACCAACATCAAAACAAAATCTCTTAAGCCAAACGGCTTCCTTACAAGCATGAGTAGCAGCCATGTACTCAGCTTCTGTAGTGGACAAAGAAACCACAGGTTGTCGCTTGCTCATCCAACTAATGGCACCACCAAACATAGTGAACACATAAGCACTGGTGGATCTCCTGCAATCAATATCACCTACCCAATTTGAATCCACAAACCCATGAATACAAACTAAATGCAGAGATCCAGAAGAGTTACCATGATAACATATGGAGTAATCTAATGTACCCCTCAAATATCTAAATACTCACTTAACTGCATCCCAATGTATCTATCCAAGATGAGCCATAAATTGACTTAGAAATCCCATTGCTTGGGCAATGTCTGGTCTAGTATAGACCATAGCATACATAAGACTGCCAACTACACTAGCATAAGGTACTCTACTCATGTCCTCCACCTCACCAGGAGATTTTGGACAATCATCTATAGATAACTTTGTTCCCATAGGAATAGGAACACATAGTGGTCTACAATCTGCCATGCTGAACCTGTCCAACATAGACTTCACATACTTACTCTGACTCAACCAAAGTTTTCTGTTAGACCTGTCTCTACTAATTTCCATACCCAAGATGTACCTAGCTGCCCCAAGATCTTTCATCTCAAATTGTGTTGACAACTGAGATTTAAAATCAAAAAGCATACCCTTACCCTTCCCAAATAGCAACATATCATCAACATATAATGCAACAATAAGAAGGCAATCATTTTCAACGCTGAAATAAACACAATGATCTAATTTCAATCTTACAAATCCAATTGACAACACAAAGGCATCAAACTTAAGGTACCACATCCTAGGAGATTGCTTCAAACCATATAGAGATTTCTTTAATCTACAAACTAAGGATTCTTTACCTTTAAACTTGTAATGCTCAAGCTGTGACATATAAATCTCTTCCTCCAAATCACCATGAAGGAAAGCTATCTTCACATCCATCTATTCTATCTCTAAATCATATGATGCAGCAAGAGATAACAGAAATCTAATGGATGCCAAATTTGCAATAGGAGAGAATATTTCATCATAATTTATTCCCTCTACCTATGAATACCCCTTTGTAACCAATCTAGCTTTGTACCTTTCAACACTGCCATCTAAATAGAATTTCTTCTTGAACACTCATTTACAGCCAACTAATTTTCTCCCTTTAATAAAAGGTACAAGGTCCCAAGTTTTGTTTTTCTCTAATGAAGCCATCTCATCATCCATAGCCTCAATCTAGGAACCTGCATCTTCCATGCCCAAAGCCTCTTTCACAGATCTAGGCTCATTAGTGTTAGTAATCAAAGCAAAAGTACAACTAGAATCTAACATAGAATAACCAAACCTTTCTGGTTGCTTTCTTTCTATCGTGGATCTCCTCAAAGGCTAAGGTTGAGGTTTTTCTTCCTCTTCTTCTGAACTATCAGAGTTGCTAGAGCTCTCCTCATCATTAGACCCAATATGGTCTCTCTGTTCAGTCTTCTCAGGGGTAGGAGGAAACTGAACAACATCTTTTTCCTTTTCTTTTTCATCTAGTTGTAGCACAATAGGAGAAGATGTTATCTCTCTAAAAATAACATTTTTGCTCTACAACACCTTACTAGTCACAGGATCCCAAAGCTTGTATCCTTTCACACCAGCACCGTACCCGATGAAAATACATTTAACAGCTTTGTTTTCCAACTTAGATCTTTTATCCTTTGGAACATGTGCATAAGCTTCACAACCAAAAACATGAAGATGTCTAATTGAAGGCTTCTTACCAAACCACACCTCCATGGGTGTCTTACCAACAAGAGCTGATGTAGGAGATCTGTTAACCAGATAGCAACCAGTGGCCACAGCTTCGGCCCAAAACCTTTGTTCTAAACTAGCTCCACTAAGCATACTCCTAGCCTTCTCCATAAATGTCCTATTCATTCATCTGCAACTCCATTTTTCTCTAGGGTATAAGGAGTTGTCTTATGCCTCTCAATACCTTGTTCTTTACAGAACTGTTCAAACTCTGCTGAGCAAAACTCACCACCATTGTCAATTATCACATACTTAATCTTCTTACTAGTCTGATTCTCTACAAGGGCTTTAAATTCCTTGAATCAACTAAAGACTTGTGTCTTACTTTTAAGGAAATAAATCCATGTCCTTCTACTGTAATCATCTATGAAAGATACAAAAAATATAGACTTGGAGATTGAAGGAACTTTTACAGGACCAAATACATCAAAATGAATAAGATCCAAAACATCAGAAGATTTGTGAGAACTAGAGTAAAACTGAACACGATGTTGTTTACCATATACACAGTGTTCACAGAAGTCAAACTCGAGATTGCAATCATTTAACCCCTCAATAAGATTTTTATTTTTCAGGGTTTTGAGACTCTTCTCACCAATGTGACCAAATCTCAAATGCCACAACATTGTCTTTTCTGCAGGAAGCTTTCCTTCCAAAGTGTTTAAACCCTTAGGTACACTTGTTGCACTACCATCAGAACCACTAACAACAATCTTCTTTACTGCTCATTCAGATGGTGGGGATGAAGTGATAGCTGCTCTCTTCTTTGAAATAGAAGAACTATTACACTAAGAAATTTGTGCATCAAGCTGTAACAAATTACCTCTTCTAGTACCCTTAGCAAGCACCATAGCTCCTCTCATCATCTTACATCCATCTTTAGAAAAAACAACTTGCACACCTACATCATTCAGCATACTTACAGATAATAGGTTTTGTGCCAAACCTGGAATGTGCATAACTCCATTGATTCCCTTTACTCGTCCATCAGGAAATTTGATAGTGACCCTTCCACGTCCAACTATCTTTAGGTGAGAATCATCACCCAAGTACACCTTTCCACCATCGAACTCTTCATATCTTGAGAACTAGTTTCAATGAGAGGTCATGTGAAAAGATGTACTCAAGTCAACCAACCACACATCATCAGATGCATGGGCTGCCAAAGTTACGATGAATGCATCGCCATCTTCTTGAGATTTTTCAGAACCAGAATCTGAGGCTTTCTTCTTCTTCTTAGGCTATTTACAGTCTTTACAGAAGTGCCCAGTCTTATCATAGTTCCAACATTTTGCCTTGGACTTATTGTAAGTCTTTGACTTCCCACGGCATTCGGATCTACCCTTATTGTCAGACTTATTGTCATTTTTCTTCCCTCTTTCCATGGATCTCCCACAAATAGCAAGGGCATCTTTTTTCAAAATAGAAGCCTTTCTCCGCATCTCCTCTAATAATAGCGAAGACACCACATCATCCATTTTGAAGGTGACTAATGTGCTTCCGAGAGCCATCACAAGATGGTCCCATGAATCCGGTAAAGAACACAAAAGTGTGTTGCAACGATCCTCCTCCTCTAACTTGACACCAGCTGATGTCAACTATGTAGCCAACAGATTAAATGCATTTAAATGATCTGTTAAGGATCCACCTTCCTCCATTTTTAGAGAATACAACTTCTTCCTCAGGAACAACTTGTTCACCAAAGATTTGGCCTGATACACGACCCCAAGTCTCTCCCACAAACTATGTGCAGTTTTCTCATATAGAACATTCAGAAGGACTGCATTGGTTAAACAGAGTCTAATGAGACCCTTAGCTTTACGGTATTTGATATCCCAATTTGCTTGAGCTATAGTTGTTGGTCTTGTAGCACTTGTAGTCGCTTCCCATAGGTCACGATCTTCCAACATGTCTTCCATCTTGAGTTTCCACAACTCGAAATTAGTGCCATTAAATTTTTCCACCTCCATTCTTCCATTTGATGAACTCGCCATCTCAATCTACAAATAAGATTGAGGATTCTCTGCACAAGACTCTGTCTCAACTTGAGATTAGCTCAAAAAACCATACCCAACAACTAGGATCAAAAGTTGATCAAGCTCTGATACCACTTGTAAGGAAACTCAAGTGCGAAAATAGCTTCCTACACTAATCTCATAAGGAAAGTATGATGCAAATCCTATTAAAATCTTCTAGACTTACAGATTCAATATCATGTAAACAACAATATTGCAGCCAACCATGCATATAGAAAATAGATAGAGAAAGGAACACATAACACAAGGATTTTTTTGTGGGGAAAAACCTTTTGATAAAATAACCCCACCCCTTCAGAACCTGCACAATGTATTATCTTCAACACAAGGTTACAATATACTTGCAATGCAAGTTCAACATCAACAACAGAAGACTCCAGTAGCTACTCGTAGTACCAACAATACACCTTTTTATGCATTGCATCTCTTCGCACCCCTAAAAATGCTTATAACATGTGCTTCACTTTAGGGCTACTCCCAAAGGTAAACCGTATTAGGGTTTTACCATTCTTCGAGAAAATAGGAACCGTGAACCCCACTATTGGGGTAGAGTGTACAGTACTCAAATATCTTAGTTGCCACATGTCTTCACCTATCATTGAATCTTCCTAACATAGCTCTTACGTGTCATAGGAATCTGTCATAACCATTTTAGTCATGATCTCCTTACACACAATTCACGATGTTGACACATAAACATTATTTACAAGAAATACATTTTACACAACAAATAATAATGAATAGGAATTATACAAGGTTGAGACACCTTATTCCTAATAGGTTTACCTTCCTCACTCAACATAGCTCCAATGTCACTACCACTTGCATCATATCCCACTTGAGATTCCTTTTTAAAATTAGGTAATTCAATAACCTTCTGCTTTAAATGTATAGTCCACTTCAATTCCTTTTTATCTCCTCTCCTTGTCTTAGTCGTAGCTTTATAGATTGAATTAAAATTCCTGAGGAACTTCATATTGAAACTTGCCAATCCATGAGATGATCTAACTTATCCAAATTTATTAGGTGTAGTCCAATGAATAATTACCTTGACCTTCTTAGGATCCATCTTCAAACCATCAAAAAAAATCACAAACCCCAAATTCACAATCTCTTCTTTCATGAATGAACACTTTCTAAAAAAATTCAACAACTTCTCTTCTTTCAATCTTCCCAGCACTTTCCTAATATGTAACAAATGTTCTTCTCTATTCTTACTGAATATCATAATATCATTAAGGTAGACACTTACAATATTACCCATTAATTTCATTAAAGCCTCATTGATCAACCTCATGAAAGTACTCAACACATTAGTTAAACCAAAGTGCATAACCAACCACTCATACAAACCTTCCTATGTTGTATGTACTCTTACATTCATCACCTTATCTAATTCTAATCTAATGATAGCTACTCTTCAAATAAGTCCTAGCAAAATATCTTTCACCACTTAAACAATCTATTATATCATATATTCTTGTCATAGGGTACCTATATTTTATTATTGTCTTCTTCATTACATTGGAATCAATACAAATTCTCCATTCTCCATTCCTTTTAGATGCCAATATAGAAAGTACTGCATATGGGCTCAAACTATCTCTAATCAAACCTTACGACAATAATTCATGTATTTACCTATTAAGTTCTTCTTTCTATGTTGGTGTTAATCTATAAGGTGCTTTGTTTGGAAAACTAGCTCGAAGAATTAGGTACATATAGTGACTTATCCTCCTTATTGGTGGTAAACCATTAGGTATATTCTAAAATAATTTCCTTATACTCGATGAGTAACTCTTCAACTTTTGCTAGATCTCGGTCAATACTATCACTACTTGATTTATTAAGAATTATAACATAGCACACATTCTGCTCCTTCACATCTCTGAAGAATTGTGTTTTATTCACTAGGAAAACCCTAACTATTGTGCAATGATCCTCATCTAGTTTCTCTATCAAAGGTAACAACACTTTTCTCTTTTCATTAGCCCAAATGGTATACTAATTCAATCTTCCATTATGCACTACTTGTCTAGCACACTACCAAGTCCTACCCAAAGTTATATGCCAACAATACATAGGCATGATATCACCAATAAATTCATCATAATATCTCCCAATATCAAATTTTACAAGGCATTTTTCACTTACTAATAACTTATGCTCATTCTTGATCCAATCAATATGGTATGGTTTAGGATGTCTCAACCACTGTAACTACAATTTGTTAACAAATTCCTCTAATGCCAAGCTATCTCAACTGACACTATCAATGATTATCTTGTGACATCTATCTAGAATCTTGGATATAGTCTTGAAAAAACTTCTTATGACAAGTTTCTCACCATCTTTCATATTCCACAAGATTTTTCTCATCATCAAGTTTCTTCCATTTTTAGGCTCAATAGGTAAACTCAAAGTAGTTCTACTACTACTGCCAATCTTTTTTCCATAGTGAGTACACTAAAAAGCACTATATTATTCTTCTCCACACTTAAAAAAAGTTCCACAATCTCTACTATAACTACCTTGTTAAGAACTACCTCTTCCTTAATGTGAACTACCACCTTTCCACTCGGCCATGCCTTTATCTTCATTTTCCTATTCACTTTTCCCTTTATCTTGCTCTATACTATTAGATATACTATTTTTTCCATAAGATCTACCTCTAACTCTCTAAGATCTTCCTCTTTGTCTTTTCTCCTACCTCTTTTTCAAAAATAATCAACTTTCAAGGCATACTAGTATGATTCCTCTACACTATCCATTTTTACACAATTTATCTCATCCTAAATCGCAGTCCTCAATCCATTCAAGTCTCTAGAAAATTTCTCAATATTGTCATCCACTTGTGTAGATCTGGTATCTAACTTGGAGAAATCATTAGTATAAGACTTCATAGTCATATGCTTCTGCCTTAAGTTTTGTATGCCCTTAAACAATTACCCTATCAATTTGTAGGGATGAACTTCTTTAATTTACATATCATCTTTACCCAAGTTCTAGTCTTCTCTTTTCCTTTCTCCTGCCTATCTATTTTCAAATGTTCTCACCAAAGTGAATCATGACCCTTTAATTTGGTGATTTCTATTTTCATTTTCCTTTTATCAAGGGTTACTTCATACTCAAAGAACTTCTCCAACTCAAAGATCCAATCAAAAAAGGCATTGGCATCCAATTTACCATCATAACTAGAAAATTAAACAATAGGTTTATCATTATCCCTAGTCAAAACCATTAAAAGAATTTCTTCATCTTCTTCCACTTCAAGTTCATGATTAGGTGCCACCACTAGTTCATCATCACTAACATCACTTAGATGTACTCTTATCCTTAAGTTTGTCTCAGTAACATCCAATCTCACTATAATTTATCTCAACATATCCAAAATAGTATTGCCAAGATTTCCTCTACCTCAAACCATCTTAACAATAATTCTCTTCAAGATCATACCCTTTGCAAGTTACAGGTCAAAA
The DNA here is from genome assembly GCA_028749045.1 of Cupressus sempervirens. Classification (NCBI taxonomy): domain Eukaryota; kingdom Viridiplantae; phylum Streptophyta; class Pinopsida; order Cupressales; family Cupressaceae; genus Cupressus; species Cupressus sempervirens. The sequence continues at coordinate 920,153,384 of CM053792.1, forward strand.
AAATTAGATCTGCCACCTAAAATTAATCCAACTCAAATTCTTGAAGATCCATAATTTACAAGGACAAAAAACTCAATCTAATACCACTTGTAACAAGGAAGGATGATAGCTATTATAATTCTTGAAAATAACTAAGAGGGGGTGGGGGGAGGAGGGGGTGAATAAGTTATTCAAGGTCCAGATGTACAAATAAAAGTTTTCACTTAGCTTAGTGAACCCATTAAACATTCATATATTAGCATGCATCTAAGCTTATCATTAAAACTTACAAGTTACTATTAAATCAACTTGCAACAATATAAACATGAAACATAAAGATTCATCAACACACTTGACACAATGATTTAACATGGAAACCCAATTTGGGAAAAACCACCAGTAACATGCTACTCCTTTTCGCTCTTCTGAAGTGATGCCCTATGAAAGGCCAACCTTGTTAAAGGTTACAACACACACTGTTAAATGTGACTTGATTAAGGGATTTCAATCACCATGTTAGAAGTGAGCCTTATTAGAGGACTTTAGGCCATTCACTTGGAATACCACCCTGTTAAAGGATTTTCAGATGAATATTAAGTCAACCTTAGTCCAAAGGATTTTACCCTAAATTGATACAATTGTTAGAGAGTAATAGTAGAGCTTTGGTATGATACAACTTACAACTTCTCTTGTAGATTTTAGATCACGGTTCAGTCCTCAATTTTTCTTGGCTTTCATTCTTTGCAGTTCTGGCAGCTTGTTCACCCTTCAAGCATATATCTCCTTAAGCCTTCTTGCTTGGTATGTCAATGCTGTCACGTTTTTGGTCAGTTGATGAAGTAGAGTCCTTGACTTCCTATCTTCCTTGTCTTTTTGACCTTATCCTCTCTCTTGCTTCATGACTAGACATTCCTATAAATAGGAAATTAAGATACTTTTCCATTTTCCATTGTCCATTTTAGTGTTTGGACAGATTAGGTAGGATACAATGCATTTATTTACCTCATACTCCATATTTATTCTAAAAAATTCTACTAGAATCTATTTGAATTTTCCTAGAAATAGTTTACCTCAAATTCTATGCCATCGACTCATCAATCTTATCTTCCACCTAGTTCATAGACTTCAAGAAAATAAACTTGTCAACTCAAATTTGATGAAACTTTAACTTTTCTAATAATGTAGCAGCTTGACATTATCAATCTTTTGATGCTCAACACATACTACATTGCTCGACATCAACTATGAGTTCACTCGACATCAACTAAAGTTTATTGATGCTCAACACATATTGTGTTTCTCATCATTAATTGTTTTACTCAACATCAATTGTTTTAGTTGGCATACACTAGAATTTACTTTTACTCAGCTCCAATTGATTTTGTACTCGACTTGTACTAACTTTTATTACACCTACTATCAAATCGGTCAAGCTTGGTAGACAATCTTTGTGTAACTTTTTCTTCTAGATTTTCTAAGTGTAGCCAACCTTTGTAACCTTAAGTAGATTATCAATACATCATTTTTTCATTATCTTAACTGATCCTTGTATTTCATTACATAACCATAACTCAACCTTTCCTCTAGGTGATATTATTACATCTTATTGATCAAATCCTCTTCATCAATCAACTAAGTGATAGTACTTGAATCTTATAAGCAATTGTCTTACCACCAAAATAGAAGGTTTCATATTAGTGACAAAACAATGGTTGAAACACATTTTGTGCTTCAACAATATCCCTCTTTGAATAATCTCTTTTAGCAATGATCTCTTCAATTAGATCTCAACAATATCCCTCTTTTTCATTGATTGCAAACCAAACTAGTCAACTAAGTCACCTAAGTGGTAAAACACTTTGTTTGACCAAATTGACTAAGTTAAAATAGTAAGACAATACCAAAAAGAAAATTTGTATAAAAATTTCTCCCTCTATCAACAAGTTCCATTAGGTTACAAAATTCTTTCTTATGACTCCCTCTGAGTTTCTTCTTGTAACTCCCTCTTACTAGGTAGACTAAGAGTTCTCCAGCAATTAACTCCCTCTAAGATAACAATATCTTGATGTCTTCCTCTGATATACTTTCTCCCTTATGATCAGTAGAATATCTCTTTCTCCCTTTGATGATGATTAGTTTAATACTCTTTATCCCTCTTTGACAACAATGTGAAAGACATATCATATTTTCATCTTAATATGTAGATATAGAACTTTGCAATATCTCCAATTTCTCCCTCTGTCACCTTGCTAGTGAATGATTTAGAATTTCAATAATTTGATTACTTTAGGTAGCACCTAAAGTAAGATCCTCTGCATTAATTTGTGACATTTAGAAATCAAGTTATTTGATGCAAGGAAGTCCTCATGTTACTTAATAGACTTTGATAAGAGTATCACCCCTAATTTACCTCTTAGATATTCATGTGCATCCTTAGGTAATGGTTTTGTGAAGATATTGTTGGCGCTAAGCTACATTTTCCATTAGTGATAGAAATTATTCAATTCTATGAAGCTATCAAGCTCATCATTCAATTTCTAGTACTTACCAAGCATTCTAGTCATAAACAAATTTTGCAGTTCACACCGAGCATTTCAGATGCTACCGAGTGAATGTAGATAGTGTGAAGTCTAGTAGTTATCACCAAGCAGTTCAGTTGCTACTAAGCTTTGCAGTGTCTACCAAGAAAATAGTCTGTCTGATGAGAAGCTAGTGTAAATTAAGTGATGGATAAGTAACATTTATCGAGTGTAGCAAGGTAAACTCAATGTTCAGTATCTACCGAGTGACATTATATCTATTGAGTCTCCAATGGTCATCAAGTTCGAAGCTCCACTATGTGATTAGTATGGATCAAGCCTCTAATTCTATCAAGTGCATGATGATGATGAGTCATGCAGTGGACGCCGAGTATTAGAAGGTCACCAAATCATCTTACAGAACCTGAGTTGTCTTCTATTGGGCCAACTCATGTTTTGTTTACTTATTTTTTAGCCAACCTTGTAATTGTAAGAATTGGAATGATATGTGTGTGTGTGTGTGTGTGTGTGTGTGTGTGTGTGTGTGTGTGTGTGTGTGTGTGTGTGTGTGTGTGTGTGTGTGTGATGTATTGTATCATTACCAATATGTATCAATGTAATGTAATGAATGTATGAAGGATTGTAAAGAATGCATGTGAATGTGTATTAGCAGTAGAATAAGGAATTCAACAAGGTAAACATAGTACCACAAAAGCTTTATCAATCACATGAGGTGATTAGTACATCAAGGATCTAATCAAAAAATTAAGTTGTAAGTGAGATCCTCTGTTTCATCCTAATAGGTGAATCAGTTCTAAAATTCTTTAACAGGGTAGACTTAATAGTCTTTTCTTAAATCTCCTAACCAAGTGCATACTTCATTGTATGTTTGTAAATCCTCTAACAAGGTGGACCTAGTAGTCCTTTTTTCTCCTAGTAGGGCAAATCACCAAAAGTTGTCAATGTAAGCCTTAACTGCCCAACTTTATGTTGTAGTAGTGAAATTTAGTGGGTATCATCCCCACCCCAAGTTTACTTTCTATTCGAAAGGTTTCTGGGTCACCAAAATTATGTGTTCCATGTGTTATGAATGTTTATATTTCAATTTCTTATGCATGCAGTAAAGTAGATGAATCAATGGTGAATGATTTATATTGTTAAGTGATGAATGAATGAAAAGTTTTGAAGTTACCGATTAACCCCTCCCCTCTCAGTAACTTAGCAAGTCTTGATTATTTCCAACAATTGTTATCAGAGCTTTGTGGTTCTCAGGATAAATTTTAATATCTTGAGCAAAGATCAAAGGACAATGGAGATATTTAGACTTGATAAAGCAATTGAAAATGAAAAGCTAGATCTGGAGATGGCCATAGTTCAACTCAAAGAAGTAAAGGAGCATCTTTATCAATCCCTAAAAAGAAGGAAGGAACTTGCAAATTAGATGAATGACCTTAAGTATGTTGAAGAAAAGATTGAAGACTTTTTCCCTTTAAGCAGTTCAGATGAAGCAAACAATGCAATCAAAGAACTCCTAGAAAAGAATGGATCATTGCAAGAAGAGGTAAGGAAACTTAAAAGATAACATGAAATTAAATCAATAAGATTATGTGAAATTTTGGAACAGAGAAATAAGGAAAAAGAAGACTTGGAGGTTAGAAACAATGAAGATCAAAATCAATCCCTTCTGCATGAAGACCTTATTGATCAAATCTCTGAAGAAAATAAAAAAATCAGGATTCTCAAAGCAAAAAATGAAAGAATAAGAAATGATCTAAATTTTTAAAGACAAATCAATGAAAGAACAAGGAATGAGTTGAGATCTAAAAAAAAAATCAATGAAAGATTGACAAATGACCTAAACACTAAAAACAAATCAATGAGAGAATGGTGAAATCTCAAGCAAACATGAATCAATTGAATCAGCAAAATGAGAAAAATATTCATAGGAAAAAAGGTAAAGTAGGACTTGGATATGAGGAAGAAGTTGAAGCTTCCAAACAAGGTGCTAAAAGGAATAAAAAACCTACTTGTAATCACTGTGGGGAGATAGGTCACACTTCAAACAAATGTTGGAGTAATGGAAAGGAAAAATTCAATGGAAAGTGCTACAACTACAATCAACATGGTCACAAGACTAATGAATGCAAGGAAAAACCAAAATTTGAAGGTAAATGTCACAAATGAAAGAAGAAAGGTCACAAGGCATCTGAATGCAACTCAAAACCATTCAATCTAGCTTAACAATTTGTAAAGAAAATATTTGGTTGGGACTACAATACTTGGTGCAGATGTCATTATTGTGGAGAATATGGACACATTGGCATAAATTGTGCAAGGCATCACTTGAGGAAGAAAGATACTACAATAAGATGTTATACATGCACCAAACTTGGTCATATAGCTAAAAATTGTATAAATATAGGCAAAGTTGAGGATAAAAAGAAAGCAAGAGCAGACAACATCAGAAAACAAATGAGGCAGTAGTAGATTCCTAAATCTACGAAGGAAACAAGTTCAAATCATGGTAGTGAAGTCACTTAAGAAGTGGGCGACTCCATCATTTCTAATTAAGTTCTTAAGGAATAACTGGAACTATATTCATAAAGGGAGATCATAAGAAATTCTAATAAAAGGAAGCAAAATATCTAATTAGTATTTTAGATACAAAGGGATCACAAGAATTCAGCTTTCATTGAGTTAGATCAGACTCTACCAAGCAAGGTTAGTTATAGGCTCTACCAAGTGAGGTCGGGAGTAATAAAGCTTTGTTCACTAAGTTACAAACTTTTATTGAGCTTAGTCAGTGGATGATAGTCTATCACACACTATTTCATTATGACACTGAGTATTAATAGAATTTTTTCAACAAAAAAGGGTAGAATTCAACTTCATTCTTCACCACAATTTTAGTATACACAGAGCAGAGTGATTTGTAGAGCTTCTAAGTGTTTTCGAGAAAATTTGTAGCAAGATCATCAAGGAATTTAGTATTTACCAAGCAATAATGGCATCAGGAAGTGGCAATAGTACCAAGGCTAAGAAGGGTTCTGAGATGCTAGTTAAGGGGGTGGAGTGGAAGGCACCAAACTTCAAGCTTATACCAGTTGTAGTAGAATCACTTGACCCCCATGAAGCTCAATCTCAGATTCCTCATAAGGTACTCCTAATTAATGACATTCACACACATTTCAACTCTACTATGCAAGAATTAGGGACTCTTGAAATGGATAGTGCCCTAGCAGAAATGTGTGTAGATAGGTCTTTAAAACTAGAGCACAAACATCTAGAGATCAAAGGGTTAACCCACATCCCACACTTATCGAGGAACTTCCAAGTTAAGTGGATTAGGTATATACTAAGTCATGTGCACAATGGGAAATTATGGTTAGAGCAACCTGTCCTGATCACAAAAAAGATGATTCATAAGATCATGGGTCTCCTAATGTTTATAAAGTCAAAACCATAAAAACCCTAGGTTGGGATGAATTTCTAAGGAAAACCCTAGTCGAGTGGGATGGCAGAGGTCTAAAGATTAATAATGTGACTGATGTAGAGCTAAGGTTTGGAATACATATCATTGCACACAAGATTTACAGCTCTAGCCAATTAAATAGTGTGCCATGTGAGGCTGTAGATTTGGCTTACAAGGTTGTAAAGAAAAACTTAAAATTTGATTTATCAAATTTACTATTGAAACAATTGAACAAAAACATGGATAGCATCAAGACATCCAAAAACAACCCATGCAAATTTGGTTCATTGCTGATATGTCTTTTCTTCTATGTGCAAAATTTTTTCCATCTAAAGGTTCTGTTGTATGGAGGAAAGACACTCCAATTTTGTATCAAATCAATGAATTCATTGCAGAGATGGGTGAGAACTTTGAAAGAGTTATGGATAATTATTTTGAAGTATTCAAAGAGAAGATGAACAATAGGTTCTAGATTCCCCCCAAACTTGTTGAAGACTATAAGGACGATGTTTTTTCATGGTTGACTGTGATAGATTGTATATCTAGGCAGTCAGGCCTAAAGTGGCATGGGTGAAACCTTTTTCCATATGAGGTTAATATTGATGAAACCAGGGACATCATTGAAGCCCTAGTTAATCAACTAGTTGATCCAAAGCTTCTTGCCTTTGGAACATATGATGAGGCTAAGAGCATAATTGAACTAGGTATCAAGATTCCTCAAGCTCTTAGCAGAGGTAAGAAGAGGGTGGCAAAGTTGAAAACTGTAGAAGCACCTCTTATGCTTACCGAGGGTAAGGGAGAAGATGAGGAAGAGCCTAATGATGTAGAGGAGGAATTAGAAAAAGAGGAGGATCCAATCATAAAGAAAGGCAAGATGATCATCACCAAGCCTCCTAAATCTGCTACTGTTGTATTCACTAGGAGGTCTAAGAAGAAAGGTGGAAAAATGACAATGAAGTTGAGTTTTATCGACCTCCACCTACATATGAAGGGAGGTTCAAACAATTAAGGGTTGGAGTAGGTATAAACAACTTCAAAGAATTAAATTATGAGACAAGGACTCCTGTAAAGAAAAAGGAGATGGAGAATTTGATTATGGAGAAGCGAGGAACATGGAAGTTCTCTCCTAAACAATTTGCTCAACAAGTGCCTGCAGTACTCCATCATTGAAATTGTTAAAGATATATTTGGTCAAACTCTAAAATAGTTGGTGCCCAACCTAAAGGAGGAAAAAGTACAAAAGGCATTGAAGGAACATGAAAACAAAATGATACTTAAGTTCAACACATGCCTTATTCTAATGAAAAATGTGGAATCAGTAGTAAAGAATGCCACTGATGTGTGGAAAGATGTTTATCATCTACATATGCCAGCTAAGGATCTAGTGGAGATCAAGGATGATGACAATGACAAGGAAGAGGATGATGAAGAAGAAAACACACCTTCAATCACAGTCATAGCTAAGGAAATGCAAGATCTAATGAAGGATAGAGAAGAAGAAAAGAAGGTAGAAGCTAAGGAGGAAGACAAGTAGGAAGAAGAAGATCCAATGAGGATTATTGTAGAGGTTATAGCATCCCTTCCTAAATCTCCACTAAAATCTACCATATCTTCAGTGGAGATAGCTTCAACAAGCACGGTTGTGAGCACAATAGCTACATCAGCAACTCAATCACCCATTGCTACCTCCCAACTCTAGGTATCATCAATGGAAGTATCAAGCACTTCATCTACCAAGTTTTAGCCATCAAGTCAACTACTTCAGTATCATGTCTACTACAACATTAATTGCACCTACTTTTGTTCCTGTAAGTTCTTCTACTGGAAATACTTCAGTGAGTATTCCATTGATTGTTACATCAATTTTGGGAAGCATTTCAGTTTTGGATTCAGTTAGCACTCCTATCAGTATTCCTTCAATTGGTCCTATTCAAATTTTCACTACAAGCCCTACTATCTCAACTATTGTCTCTATTCCTAAGTTCAAGTTAGTAATGGTAGAAGTAGAACCCAAGCCATCTCTAAATTTTTTTATTACTGGTAAGGAAATTGATGAACATATTGACTTGGATAATGAGATTGAGATGTTGGCATAAAGTTATTTTCCATTAGTGACAACACTTTTCTCACAGTATTAACCGAGTAAAGAAGAACTCAGTGTTAACCGAGTTCAGTCGGTTAACATAGAACTTAGTATTAACTGAGTTCAGTCAGTTAACTAAGAACTCAGCATTAACCGAGTTCGGTCAGTTAATTAAGAACTCAATATTAACCAAGTAAAGACGGATGCAGTATTAATCGAGTTTGGTCGGTTAACATAGGACTCAGTGTTAATCGAGCTCAGTCGGTAAACAAAGAAGTTTGTTCTACCGAGTTTGTTTTGCTATTTGGCCAACTCAGTTAAATTTTGTCTACTTTTATTCAGCCAACTATTGCATGTAATTTTAAATTGGATGGTATATATATGTAATATATTGTATCATTCTAAAAGGAATGTGAAGTATATGAAGTATGTGAAGAATGTGTGCGAAAGCATGTAAGCTGAATTTTGAAGGTTTTCAGCAAGGTCAGCATTGGAGCAGAAATGTTTTATCTGTCATATCAAGGACAATCAGAGTGTAGCGGATCTTATCAGCAATCAGTTGTATTTAGATCCACTGTTTCATTCTAATAGGTGAATCAGTTTTTATAAATCCTTTAACAGGGTAGACTTAACAGTCTTTGTACTAAATCTCCTAACAGAGTGCATACTTATGAAGTATGTTTCAAATCCTTTAACAAGGTGGATATAACAATCCTTTATGCTCCTAACAGGGCAGATCACCAGAAGTGATCATTGTATGCCTTAACCGGCTAACTTCTTACTGCAGTAAAGAAGATTTGTGGGTTTCATCCCCACCCCAGTTTTACTTTCTATTTTGGAAGGTTTCTGGGTCACCAAAATCTCTGTGCTTATGTGTTATGAATATCTACATACTGCAAATTAGGTGATTAAATATTTTACTGGTTAATATGAATTGATTTAAGATTTTATGTTTACTGATTCACCCCTCCCCTCTCAGTAAACTGTTATATCTTGAATATTTCCAACAATTGGTATTAGAGCTAACTTGGTTCTCAGGACAAAGCTTGACAGCTTGAGCAAAGATCAAAGTCAATGGAGATATTCAGATTGGAGAAAGTTATAGAAAATGAAAAGTTAGATCTTGAAATGGCCATGGTTAAACTTAAAGAAGTAAAGGAACATCTTTCTCAATCCCTAAAAAGAAGAAAGGATCTTGCAAAACAAATGAATGATCATCAGTATGTTGAAGTGAAGATTGAAGACCTGTTACCATCAAGCAATTCAGAAGAAGTTGACCAAGCAATCAAAGAACTTCTAGAAAAGAATGGATCTCTACAAGAAGAGGTAAGAAAGCTTAAGAGAGAACAAGAAATACAGTCAATCAGGCTATGTGAAGCTTTGGATCAAAGAAACAAAGCACAAGAAGAGCTAGAAGATAGAAGTCATGAAATCCGCAATCAAACTCATCAGTATGAAGATCTCATAGACCAACTCACCAATGCAAATGAAGAAATCAGGATTCTCAGAGCACAAAATGAAAGAATAAGGAATGATTTGAACATTGAAAAGCAAATCAATGAAAGTCTACAGAATGACTTGAGAACAGAAAGACAAATCAATGAAAGCTTGGAAAATGACTTAATCTCTGAAAGGTAAGTCAATGAAAGGATGATGAAATCTCAGGTAGATGTAAATCAATTGAATGAGCAAAATCTTCAAAGACAAACAAGAAAAGTTGGTCTTGGATACAAGGAAGCTGGTGAATCCTCCAAGCAAGGTGAACAAAGGAATAAAAGATCCACTTGTAATCATTGTGGCAAGATAGGTCATACATCAAACAAATGCTGGAGCAATGGGAAAGCAAAATTCAATGGTAAGTGCTTCAACTGCAATCATCATGGTCACAAGGCAAATGAGTGTAAAGAAAAACCAAAATTTGAAGGCAATTGTTACAAATGCAAAAAGCATGGTCACAAGGCATTCCAGTGCAAATCCAAATCATTCAATCCAGCTGAACAACTTGTCAAAGCCATATTCGGATGGGACTAAAACACCTGGTGTAGATGTCACTATTGTGGAGAGTATGGACATACTGGCATGAATTGTGCCAGACATCACCTAAGGAAAAAGGACACAACTGTAAGGTGCTATACATGTACAGAACTCGGTCATATAGCCAAAAACTGCATGAATATCAAAAGAATTGAAGATGAAAAGAAAATCAAAGCAGATAACATTCGAAAGCAAATGAAGCAGCAATGGATTCCAAAATCTACCGAACAAGATAAGTCAGATAGGAGTGTCACTCAAGAGGTGGGTGACTCTACCATTTCCAATTAGTATTCATATAAGAAACATTGGAACTGCATCTTCCAAGATTTATCCTATGCAGCTCCAAAGGAAGAAGATGGATCAAATTAGTATTGTAGATACACTCTGACTCCAGGACGGTTCAATACTTTACCAAGTTTGGTTGGATGTAACAAAGCTTCATTAATCGAGTAGCAGTTACCGAGTTGAGTCGGTAAGAGACTTTGCCGAGTTTGGTCAGTCACAACTAAGTTTCATTGACCATGTTGTGTCAACCGAGCAAGGTCGGTTCGTGACCTAACCAAGTAAGGTCGGTACTTCAATATTTTCTTTCGATAGCCGAGTTGATAATATCTACCGAGCTAGTGGATGACAACCTGTCATTTCTTCAGCCATCGTACCAAAACATTTATGACAATTTTTTTATCAAAAGGGGCAAAATTTGATCTAAATTTTTACTACGAACAAAGAGCTAAGGTATTTTTTGCAATTTCAGAGCGAGCTTAAGACATTTCCGAGCGAATTTTTCAAAAGAGCGAAAGAATCAATTCAAAATTTTTCTACACCTACCAAGTAACAATGGCATCCGGAAGTGGAAGCTCTAAGACTAAGAAAGGCTCAGAAATACTGGTTAGAGGAGAGGAATGGAAGACGCCGAACTTCAAATTAGCACCAGCTATTGCAGAATCACTGGACCCTAATGGTGCCCAATCTCAAATTCCTTCAAAGGTACTTCTTATCAATGATATAAGATCTCATTTTAAATGCTCTATTCAAGAACTTGAAAACCTAGAAATTGATAATGCCCTAGGTGAAATGAGCATAGATGGAAACCTAAAACCCGAACATAAGCATCTTGAAACAAAAGGGTTAACCCACATTTCGCACTTGCCAAGGAAATTTCAAGTTAAATGGGTTAGGTATGTACTCAGTCAAGTTCACAATGGCCAATTGTGGTTAGAGCAACCAGTGCTCATCACAAAGAAAATGATTAACAAAATTACTGGACTCCCCATGTTGAGCAAAGCCAAGACTACCAAAACCCTAGGTCGGGAGGAATTGCAGAAACTGACCCAAGTAGAATGGGATGGTAGGGGACTTAAGCTGAATACTGTAGCTAACGTCGAATTGAGATTTGGCATTCACGTCATTGCTCACAAAATCTATAGTTCAAGCCGTCCAAACAGTGTACCCTGTGAAGCTGTGGATCTAGCGTACAAAATAGTGAAGAAGAATTTAGAATTTGATTTATCAGAATTACTTTTATCCCAATTCAATAAGAATATGGAAAGCATTAGAACCTCCAAGAACAATTCCTGCAAATTCGGTTCGCTTTTGATTTGTTTATTCTTCTATATTCAGAAATCTTTTCCATCAAAGGGATCAGTAGTATGGAGAAAAGATATACCAATTCTTTATCAGATAAACGAGTTCATTGCAGAACTAGGTGAAAATTTTGATATTATTTTGGATAACTATTTTGAAGAATTTAAGGAAAAGATGAATCATAGGTTCCAAATTCCACCCAAACTAGTTGAAGGATACAAGGAAGACATATGCTTCATGGTAGATTGCGACAAGGTATACATTCAGGCAGCCAGGCCTCGAGTAGCATGGGTGAAACCTCTTCCCTATGAGGTAAAAATTGACGAAGCCAGGGATATCATAGAAGCACTGGTGAATGAACCAGTAGACCCAAGGCAACCAATTTTTGGCCAATAATGTTTTGTTTATTTATGTTTTAGCCAACCTTGTAATTGTAAGAATTGGAATGATGTGTGTGTGTGTGTGTGTGTGTGTGTGATGTATTGTATCATACCAGTATGTATTAGTGTAATATAATGAATGTATGAAGGATTGTAAGGAATGCATGCAAATGTGTATCAGCAAAAAAATAAGGAATTCAACAAGGTCAACATAGGAGTAGAAAAGCTTTATCTATCACATGAGGTGATTAGTACATCAAGGATCTAATTAGCAAATTAAGTTGTAAGTGAGATTCTCTATTTTATCCTAATAGGTGAATCAGTTCTAAAATCCTTTAATAGGGTAGACTTAATAGTCTTTGCTTAAATCTACTAACTGAGTGCATACTTCATTGTATGTTTATAAATCCTCTAACAAGGTGGACTTAGCAGTCCTTTTTGCTCCTAACAGGGAAGATCACTAGAAGTGGTCAATGTAAGCCTTAACCCACCAACTTTATGTTGTAGTAGTGAAGTTTTATGGGTATCATTCCCACCCCAAGTTTACTTTCTATTTGGAAAGTTTATGGGTCACCAAAATTATGTGTTCCATGTGTTATGAATGTTTATCTTTCAATTTCTTATGCATGCAGTAAAGCACATGAATCAATGGTGAATGATTTATATTGTTAAGTGTTGAATTAATGATTTTTTTTGAAATTCTTGATTCACCCCTTCCCTCTCAGTAACTTAGCAAGTCTTCATTATTTCCAATAGATATCAACAATTTGTTCCTTTGAGTTGACATACTCCATGTTCACCTCTGTATCTTCAACTAGCTCTCTCAAGTAATGATACTTGATGGCAATGTACTACACTAGTGTTATCACAATAAAGTGTCACTAGTTCTATTATTTTATCACAATAAAGTATCAAAAGTTCTATTATTTCTTCCCTCATTCATTTGAGTAGATGCTTGTGCAGTTTATAGTAGCAGCATCATATTAAATTTCACTGGTAGATTGTGAAGTATAACTTTGTTTCTTATTAGTCTAGGTAACTAGTCTCTTGCCTAATAAAAGTGCTCCTCCACTGGTGCTCTTTCTGTCATCTATGTTTCTAGCCCAGTCAACATCAGTGTATGCTCTTAAATCAATCATTTCATTCTTCTTATAGTATAGGCCAAATTCTTTTGTTCCTTTCAAGTATCTCATGTTATTCTTTTCACAATATTAAATGATTCTCCCTGGGATTCATAGAGAATCTTACAACTATCCTTACAAATAATGCAATATCAGGTCTACTATATACAACATCTAACATCTAGCCAATCATAGACTTGTATAGTGTTTGATTCACTTTAGTAGAATCATCATTCTTTGATAGTTTGTGTCTTGTTATCATAGGTGTGCTTACTGGTTTTGAGTCTTCCAATCCAAAGGTTTTCAATATATCCTTGATGTATTTTGACTGAGTGATAAATATACCATACCCCAGTTGATATACTTGCAGTCCCACAAAGAATTTGATCTCTCCAAACATTGATATTTCAAGTTCATCTTTCATCTAATTAGAAAAATCCTTGCATAAAGCATCTTGTCCTCCAAATATTATACCATCAATAAAAAATTTAAATAACATAATACCTTTACCATTTTTTGTCTTCATGTACAGATTGTTGTTATCATCAGTTCTTTCAAATCCAATCTTCACAAGATATTTATGAAGTTTTTCATACCATGCTCTTGGTGCTTGTTTCAAACCATAAAGATCTTTGTGCGGTCTACATGCCATATTCTTACTATTTTCATAAACAAATCCTTTTGGCTATTCTATATAAACTTCTTCTTCTAGTATGCCATTTAGAAATGGTGACTTAACATCCATCTGATAAACTTTGAATCCTTTTTATGCAACATAAGAAAGTAGAGTTCTTACTCCTTCCAATCTTGCAATAGGTTAAAGGTCTCTCCATAGATAATTCCTTCCTCTTATGCATATCGTTTGCAAACTAGTCTTGCTTTGTTCCTTGTGATTTCACCATTTTCATCTAACTCATTCCTAAACATGTACTTGGTGGCAATTACATTTTTGTCTTCTAGTCTAGGAACTAGACTCCAAGTTTTGTTTTTTTCTATCTACTCAATCTCTTCTTCCATGGCTTTGCACTAGTCAACATCTTCTAATGCATATTTTATTGTCTTGCATTCTTTCATGCTCTGCAAACATGATTCACTTTTCAGTCTATTTCTTGTCATTGGTCTAGCATCTTTGTTTCCAATGATTTGATTAACATGATGGTGTCTTCTAACATATTTGGACAATCTTGCCTTAGTTCTTGTTTCTTCAATTTGTCTTTCAACTTCAGAGTCACTATGTATATTTCTGTCAAGTATCTGAGCATTTCTTTCATATACACTAACCTCAAAATTAGAATGTACAATTCCTTCATTCTATAACTTGGCATCTAAATGCAACTTAGTTCCTAAATTCAATTAAGCATTTGCAAGCTGTGATTCAGCCATTTCTGAAACTTGTTGATCTCCAACTTGAATTTTAGCTTCTTCTTCAATAGGTATTCCTTCATAGAAGTATACAAATAATTTTTATTCTTTGGGCTTTTTGATAGGTTCAACATCATGTCAAACTGTTGTATGTTCATCAAAATTCACATTTGCACTTTCCACAATTTTGTTAGTGTTAGCATTCAAACACTTGTATGCTTTACTTCGTATGTAGTAGCCAAGAAATATACCTTCTTCACATTTTGCATCAAACTTACCATTTCTAGCATCTTTAAGAATGTAACATTTTCTCCAAAATACCTTAAAGTATTTTACATTAAGTGAGTATCCATACCATAGTTCAAAAGGTGTTGAATGAGTACCTTTCTTGATTTACACTTAGTTCAAGGTATAAACAGTTGTGCTTACATCTTCTCTGCAATATTTTAGAGAAACATTCTTCTCCATCATAAGTGTCTTGGCATAGTCCATTATTGACTTGTTTCTTCTTTCAACAATTCCATTTTGTGGAGGGGTTCTAGGTGCAGATTTATTTATTTTTATTCCTCTATCATTACAGAATATTTCAAGCTCATTTGATGTGAATTCTTCTCCTCTATCTGATCTCAAAGATTTCAAACTTTCACCTTCTTCTTTTTTAACTCTTGCCAAGAACCACTTAAACATTTGAAGAGAATCAGACTTTTGCTTCAAAAACATGGCTGCCATTATTCTAGAATAATCATCTAGAAATAACATTATGTACTTCTCTCCCTTGTAGCTTTGAACTTCTATTTGTCTACACAAGTTAGTATGAACAATCTCTAGTATCTCTTTAGAGGTATAAGTTTAGATCTTGAAGCTTGACTTTGTCATTTTTCTTAGCTGACATTGTTTGCATATCACATTATTAGGCTTTTCCAGCTTGGGCAATCCTCTAACTTTCTCCAGGTTATTGATACTAATAAAATTATCAAAGTTAACATGACTTTACCTTTTGAGCCATAGTCATACATCATCATATTTCACAACAAGAAAAGTAGCATCCTCTCTATCAACTTAAAATAGATTACTTCTTGTTTGATCCACTTTTTCTATCAATTTCCCATTTGTGTCATATATCTTAGCAATCTTGTTTCCAAATTCAATTTTGCATCCCAAATTATTTAGTTGTGACACACTCAATAGATTATAATTTAGTCCTTCAACATAGTGAGCATTGTCACATGAGATCTTTTCTATGAGTTTAATCTAGCACTATTTCCATCATAATAGTTTAATGTAATGAACTTACTTTTATCTCCTATCATGTGATGTGAGAATCCACTATCAATGATCCACCTATCATTTTTGTTCATACAAGTCACAAGTTCAGTCACCTCATCTTCATCATATTCATCCTTCATTGCAACTTAAACTACTTCATCAGAATCATCCTCTTCAATAATGTAGCACTTCTTGCCTTTGTCTTTGTAATCCTTTTTGCCTTCATTTCTTCTACCTTTGTATCTATCACTTCCTTTGTAGTTTTTCTTCTTTGGACATCTAGCAACAATATGACCAATTTCATTGCAATAAAAAAAATGATGGGTAACTTATCTTTGAACTTTTCTTTTCCTTTATGAAATGTTCTTGCTAGTAGTGCTTCTAATTATTCAACATTTTCTTCATCAGTATCACTATCACTAGACACATGTTTTATCTTTCTTTTCTTCTTTTGCTTCTTCTAATCAGAATCTTTCAATAGCAACTTAGCCTTGAAAGTAGATTCAAGACTTTGGTTTGTAGTTGTCAAAGTTAGATAACTTAAAACCAATGAGTCTACCTACCAAACTTTCATGAGTTAGATTGTTTCCTAGAATACATCTCAATTCTTGGATTGTTGAAACTCCAATAACATAAACAAGTAGTAGTGTTCTTAAGATCTTATTTAAAATAGTATCATCATCTATGTGACTAGTATCCTCTCTTATTGCACTAACAACTTCTTTTATTCTAGCAACATATTGAGCAATATTCTCACCTTCTTCCATTCTCATGTCATCAAATTTACCTCTGAGGCTTTTGGATTTGGCTCCTTGAATTTTTTTGGTCTCCTCCATAGATGGTGTACATGGCATCACACATTTTCTTTGCAATGTCACATCCTTTGATATCATCAAATTCTACATAGCTTAGGGTAGAGGCAATCTCCAACATCACCTAATTGTGTTCTTTCTTCTTCTTCATATCTTCAACAATAGGAACTCTAGTAGGGTCAACGTGTTCCATTGAGATGGTAGATTGTGCATGATCTCCTATTCCTCTAAGATGCAACTTCATTATACTTTTCCATGTAGGAAAGTTGTCTCTATTAAGCTTGGGTACTTCTCTTTTGCACATCTTGATCTTTGTGCTTCTAGTACCTTCAAACTAGTCCTCTTTAGCAAATGAATCTGATACCAATTGTTAAAATTCTTTAGAATAATTGCGGGGGGGGGGGGGGGGGGGGGGGGAGTGTGTGGTTGAATCATTTATTCAAGGTCTAGATGTACAAATAAAACTTTTCACTTAGCTTACTGAACCCATTAAACATTCATATATGTGCATGTATCCAAGCTTATCATTAAAACTTGTAGGTTACTATTAAATCTACTTGCAGCAATATAAACATGAAACATAAAGATTCATCAACACACTTGACATGGTGATTTAACGTAGAAACCCAATTTGGGAAAACCGTTCAGTAACATGCTACTCCTTTTTACTTTTTTGAACTGATGTCATGTGAAAGGACAACCCTGTTAAAGGTTACAACAGACACTGTTGAATGTGATCCGATTAAGGGATTTTAATCACCCTGTTGGAAGTGAACCTTGTTAGAGGACTTTAGGCCATTCACTTGCAATGCAACCTTGTTAAAGGAATTTCAAATGACTGTTAAGTTAACCTTAGTCCAAAGGATTTTACCCTAAATTGGCACAATTGTTAGAGAGTAACAGTAGAACTTTGATTCAATACAACTTACAACTTCTCTTGTAGATTTCAAATCACTATTTAGTCCTTAATTTTTCTTTGATTTCACTCTTTGTAGTTTTGAAATCTTGTTCACCCTTCAAGCATATCTCCTTAAAGCCTTCTTTCTTGGTATGCCAATGCAATCACCTTTTTGGTCACTTGATGATTCTCTATTCTTTCCTTTTCTTTCTGACCTTCTCCTCTCTCTTACTTCATTACTAGGCATTCTTATAAACATGAAATTAAGATACTTTGTTTTTTCCCATTATCTATTTTAGGGTTTGGATGGATTAGGTAGGATACAATGTATTTACCTCATATTCCATCTTTACTCTAGAAACTTCTCCTAGAATCTATTTGAATTTTCCTAGAAACGGTTTACCTCAAATTCTATGCCACTAGATCATCAACCTTATCTTCCACTTGGTTCATAGACTTCAAGAAAACAAACTCATTGACTCAAATTTGATGAATCTTTGACTTTTCTAATAATACAGCAACTTTATATTATCAATCTTTTGACACTCCACACATACTGCATTGCTTGACATCAACTATGAGTTCACTCAACATCAACTAAAGTTTACTGATGCTTGGCACATATTGTGTTTCTTGACATCAACTATTTTACTTGACACATATTAGAATTTTCTTGTACTTGGCTTCAATTGATTTTTTTCTTGGCTTGTACTAACTTTTCTCGATGCCTACTATCAACTCAGTCAAGCTCGGCAGACATTCTTTGTGTATGATTTTCTTCTAGAGTTTCTAAGTGTAGCTAGCCTTGAAACCTTAAGTACATTATCAATATATCATTTTGATGCAGGAGCATCCAGAGGTATAAAGGCAATCCTGTGTCACCCAAAAAAAAAATGTACTTAGACTTAGTTTTTGTTTCATGTGTTTTAATTTTTGGACACCCATTTGGGTCAAATAAAGGTTCCAACTCTCACAGTTCAACTATCAGTGTGCTAGAAAATCTTGAAAAAATAGGAGCATGCAATTTGGCCATCATTTTGGTGACCTAGAAGGTGTGAATTGGCCAGATGAATGTAATTGTGATTTAGAGCATTCCAGAAAAAGAATCAGGTCAAAAGGCCCCACGGTTTGAAAGTTATTACAATTTTTTGGGTTTTGGAGACCTCCTAAGAATGCTTCAAAGTCAGTTTAGGGGCATTAAATGACCTCAAAAAGGGCCAAAAAATGGGGGACAAGAAAAGCTGGTCCATAGGGCTATAGATAGAGTGCTTTGAGAGCTTTCCAAAAATGTAAATGGTTCATCAATCGGAGCTACGGTTCAAAAGTTATGCCTCCCGGAAGTTCGGTTACCATTTCTGGATTCTTCTAGATTTGCATCGACTTCTAACGCAGCTTCTGGAACCTTCTATTTGGTTAGTGGATGCCTACTATCACTTTCTAGAATGTGCTCCTAGTCCTTAACCCTTTGGGGTCTATTTAAGGAGATTCCTGGCATTGTAAAAGGCAGTTCGGAGTGGAGTTTGAGAGGAGGTACTGAAAGGAGAAATTATCTCCAAATTTATGTTATTGTAAGCCCTTAGGGCATGTTTTGAAGTTTATTTTCTTGCACTATTGTACTAGCTTATTTTCTCAGTTAATATAATTTTCCCTTTTCTGTTGTGTCCATTTTGTTCTTGGGTTGTGTCCCCTTCAAGTGGTATCAGAGCTAGTTTTCCTGAGTGTGTAGACAGAGCGCCAACTGTGAGGCAGTTTGCACCAAGACTGTGTGGCTGTGGGATCAAGTTAGAAGATGCCTCCATGAAGAGAGCATGGTAGAAGTGCCAGAGCTATTAATCCTGAGGAGGTTAGAGCCCTCCAAAGGCAGGTACAAGCATTGCAAGAGGATCTTCATAGAGGAGCAAATGTTGCTGCAGGTGACAACAGTGAGGATGACAATGAAGAAGAAGTAATGGAACCAGAAGGGGAATTTGACAGGGAAGTTCTGAATCATGTAGAGGAAAGGCTTTTTAGGTCCATTACTAAGTTTGGGAAAAGACCCACAATTGAAGTGGGTGTATTTTTAGGAAATCTGAAACTAGATGAGTTGATCGATTGGATCAATGAACTGGAAGAATACTTTGAATATGAGGATATCCGGGACCTAGATAGGGTTAAGTTTGCAAAGGCCAAATTGAAAGGCCATGCCAAAATTTGGTGGCAAGAGGTTCAATTGGAAATAAACAGAAGAGGAAAGGAGAAGATCACAAGATGGGATCGCATGGTGGACAAATTGAAGAAGCAGTTCATTCCTGTGGACTACGAGCTTGATTTGTTTAAGAAGATGCATGGCTTAAAGCAAGTAGGAAGATCAATCCAAGAATATATAGAGGAATTTTACCGACTCTTGATTAGAGCGGGGCATGCAAAAGCAAATAAGGAGAAGGTTGCTCGTTATATCAGTCGGTTGCGACCTAGCATCCAGGAGGAATTAAGTCTGGTAAGAATGACCAGAGTTGAAGAGGCATACCAGTTTGCCCTATGATTTGAACAGAAGCTAAATAAAAGGTTTGAAGGAAGACAAAGAGGGCACAATCAAGGAGGAAGGGGAAGCGGTAGGTCATCTGGAGGCCGCAATGAAACCCAAAAGAAAAATGAAGATGAGGGTACTAGCAGGAACCAGAGGAATGAGGCTTTCAACCACTCTCGTGACCAAGACTTTGGAAATCAGAGAGGAAGAGGTAGAGTACGTGGACAAAGAAGAGGAGGCTTTCGTGGTACCTATTTCCATTGCAATGAGGAAGGTCATCATGCCTTTGAATTCCCTCAACAACAAGGAAGGATAGATAGGATAACTAAGGGCCAAGCTAGGGTTGCTCATGTGGATGAGGATGCACAATCATCACATTCAGAGGATGCAAAAAGAAGAGAGACCTTGGTAAATGAAAGAGTCCTACTAAGTGAGGAGATTGAACCAAGACAACAGAGGAGTTTGTTCCGTACCAGATGCAAGTGTGAGGATAAATGTTGTGATGTGATCATTGATGGTGGTAGCACTGATAACTTGGTATCAGAAGAGATGGTCTCTAAGCTGAAGCTCAAGAGGGAGAAACATCCCTAGCCCTATCAGATTGCTTGGGTAAAAGATTATCATATGGTCCTGGGAAGTGAACAATGTTTAGTAAAATTCAAAATTAGGAGTTACCATGAAGAAGTTCTCTGTGATGTTATTTTGATGGATGTTTGCCATCTATTATTGGGTAGACCATGGCAGTTTGATAGACATGTAGTACATGATGGACATGCAAACACATACTCTTTGACAAAGGACGGAGTTCGCCACAAATTGAAGCCCATGAAAAAGGAAGGTGAAAAGGTATGTAGCAGTGCTAGGATTTGTCTTGTTGATGGAAGGAAGTTTTTAGATGGAATGAAACATCAGCATATGTGCTATGCTTTGATTCCTAGGAAAGATAAAGAAGGTAGTAGTGAAATACCATTTGAAGTTTTAGATTTACTAGGGGAATTTGGAGATATTATCTCTGATAATGTTCCAGATGGATTGCCACCAGGAAGGAAAATCAGTCATCAGATAGATCTGATTCTAGGAGCTAGTTTGCCTAACAAGGCTGCTCACAGGATGACTCCTACTGAAACAGAGGAGCTAAATAGACAGGCTTAGGAGTTGTTGAGGAAGGGCTTGATTCGAGAGAGCCTGAGTCCATGTGCAATACCTATAGTACTCACACCAAAGAAGGATGGAGAATGGAGGATGTGTACAGATTCTTGAGCTATAAATAGGATCACCATCAAGTACCGGTTTCCTTTGCCAAGGATGGATGATATTATGGACTACTTGAGTGGAGCTCAGTACTTCACAAAGATAGATCTGAAGAGCGGTTATCACCAGATATGGATTCAAGAAGGAGATGAGTGGAAAACAGCCTTCAAGACCAAGGAGGGTCTTTATGAGTGGTTAGTCATGCCCTTTGGATTGATGAACGCCCCAAGCACCTTCATGCGGCTAATGAATGAGGTACTTAAGAAGTTCTTGGGGAAAAAATTTATTGTTTATTTGGATGATATTTTAATCTTCAGCAAGATTTTGGAAGAACATTTACTGCATATTCGTAGTGTCCTTAAAAGGCTAAGTGAAGAGAAACTATTAATTAATCTAAAGAAATGTATCTTTGCAAAAAGGGAGTTAGTCTATTTGGGGTTTGTTATATCACCTAAAGGTCTCAAAATGGATCCAGAGAAGGTAAAAGCCATCTTGGAATGGCCTACTCCAAGGTCTGCTACTAAGGTAAGATCATTTCATGGTCTGGTTAGTTTTTATAGGAAATTTATTAAGAATTTCAGTGGCATATGTGCACCCCTAACTGATACAATAAGAGGGGATAGAAAAGAGTTCAAATGGACTGCAGCAGCTGCGAGAAGTTTTGAATTGCTGAAGAAGAAGGTAACAGAACAACCTATGTTGGCACTTCCAAATTTTAGAAAGGTTTTCCAGGTGGATTGTGATGCTAGTGGCAGTGCTATTGGGGCTGTATTAAGCCAAGAAGGTAAGCCTATTGCATATTTTAGTGAAAAATTGAATGATGCAAAGAAGAAGTATTCTATTTATGATCAAGAGTTCTATGCAATAGGTCAGGTCTTAAAGAAATGGAGGCATTATTTATTGCCAAAGGAATTTGTTTTGTATACTGATCATCAAGCATTACAGTACCTAAATAGCCAAGGTAAATTGAATCAGAGGCATATGAAGTGGGTAGAGTTCTTGCAGAGCTATACATTTGGGTTGAAGCATAGAAGTGGAAAATCTAACAGGGTTGCAGATGCACTAAGTAGGAGACAGTTGTTGCTTACAGTAATGAAAGTTGAAGTAGTTGGGTTTAAAGAACTCAAGAATTTGTACCCCGAGGATCCTAATTTTTTTGAAGCATGGAAAGCTTGTAAAGAACCTGTTGTTTAGATAGAACCAAGTGGTTAGACTATTTGATTCAGGATGGCATGTTGTTCAAGGGTAGTCAATTGTGCATTCCAAGGAGTTCCATGAGGGAAAATTTGATTAAGGAGAAACATAGTGGAGGGATGGCAGGACATTTTGGTCGAGATAAGACCATTTCCATTCTTAGAGAACATTATTTTTGGCCTCAAATTTCACAAGAGGTGAAGAAGTTTGTACAGAGTTGCCAGGTTTGTCAAGTTGCCAATGAGTTTAGTCACAATACTGGCCTATATCATCCATTGCCTGTTCCATCAAGGCCATGGGAGGACATAAGTATGGATTTTGTTGTTGGATTGCCAAGGACACAAAGGGGTAATGACTCAGTATTCATGGTGGTTGATAGGTTCTCCAAAATGGCACATTTCATTCCATGCCACAAAACTCATGATGTTGTCCATATTGCAGACTTGTTTTTCAAAGAGGTGGTAAGACTACATGGTCTTCCAAGGAGTATAGTTTCTGACAAAGATACTAAATTTTTGGGGTATTTCTGGAGGACATTGTGGAAAAAGTTGAGAACAGACTTGAAATTCAATTCCACGCATCACCCACGAACTGATGGCCAAATAGAAGTGGTAAGCAGAAGTCTGGGCAATTTGCTGAGATGTTTAGTTGGGGATAAGCCCAAGGGATGGGATTTGATTCTACCACAAGAAGAGTTTGCTTACAATAACTCTATAAATAAGAGTACTAGAAAATCACCATTCCAAATTGTATACGGGAATAGCCCAAGGACTGCACCAGAGTTGAGGAAGATAAAACAAGGGGAGAGGACAAGTGCTGAAGCTGAGGAATTTGCTGAGCATATCAAGCGTCTACATGAGGAGGTTCAAGCACACATTAACAAGATGAATCAAGAGTATAAAGCTAGGGTTGATCAAAGGAGAAGACATAAGGAATTCCAAGTAGGGGATTTAGTCATGGTGCACTTACAAAAAGAAATATTTCCAGTTGGTACTTACAACAAGTTGAAAATGAAGAAATTTGGCCCCTACAAAATTTTGAAGAAACATGACTCAGGAAATGCATATGAAGTGGAGCTGCCAGATGGTATTCACATTTCTCCCATTTTCAACATTGCAGATTTAACAGGGTATCATGATGATGGTGCAGATGAGGAGCTGGTGTTAGAGCCATGTCCAATTCCTGCTTCTAAGAAGGAGGAGATGGAAGACATTCTAGATAATCGTGTGGGTAGGAGTACCAGAAACAGGCAGTATGAAGAGTATTTGGTCAAATGGAAAGGATGACCGATCGAGGACTCAACTTGGATTTCGGTAGCTGAGGTTTCCCATTTGGGATTTCCTCTACCATTCATAAAGTGACAGGGTCACTTTCCAATCTACCCTGGGTGTCTGATGCAAGAGCATCCAGAGGTATAAAGGCAATCCTGTGTCACCCAAAAAAAAAAGTACTTAGACTTAGTTTCTGTTTCATGTGTTTTCATTTTTGGACACCCATTTTTGGACACTCTGTCCTAAGTGTGTAGACAGAGTGCCAATTGTGAGGCAGTTTGCACTAGGACTGTGTGGTTGTGGGATAGAGTTAGAAGATGCCTCCATGAAGAGAGCATGGCGGAAGTGCTAGAGCTATTAATCCTGAGGAGGTTAGAGCCCTCCAAAGGCAGGTACAAGCATTGCAAGAGGAGCAAATGTTACCGCAAGTGATGATAGTGAGGATGACAATGAAGAAGAAGTAATGGAACCAAAAGGGGAATTTGAAGGGGAAGTTCTGAATCATGTAGAGGAAAGGCTTTTTAGGGCCATTACTAAGTTTGGGAAAAGACCCACAATTGAAGTGGGTGTATTTTCAGGAAATCTGAAACCAGATGAGTTGATCGATTGGATCAATGAACTGGAAGAATACTTTGAATATGAGGATATCAGGGACCCAAATAGGGTTAAGTTTGCAAAAGCCAAACTGAAAGGCCATGTCAAAATCTGGTGGCAAGAGGTTCAATTGGAAAGAAACAAAAGAGGAAAGGAGAAGGTTCAATTGAAATCTCCCTCTTTCAATAATATCTTTTAGCAATGATCTTTGTAATTAGATCTCAACAATAGCTAGGGCTAAAGGCTCACCCTCTTACCATGCAACCTCATTGAGTTAACATAATGAAATAAAATTTACTAAGAGATAACATTATTAGGACAAAGAATAATAGATATTTATTGATTCAATAATTTACTTCATACATATCAAGTTGTAAGGCCTTCTTGGTTACAACGAGATATAGAGATTTTATTATAGGCCAGACCCTCATGCATCATGCATGATCCACCATCTTCCAAACTCTAATCTCTCCTTAAAACAATCTTACTTAATCTAAGACTTGACCCCCTTATTTTTGTTCTTTCCAAAATGACTTACAAAAGATTCTAGATCTGCATTAGATAAAGTAATGTCCCAAAAGAGGTCCACACATATCCCAATCATTGATCCCATACATTAAATCTACATAAAAAAATTAAATACACAATTTATATCTCAAATAAGAACCAAAAAAATAACTCAATGAATGAAGAAACCAAACATCACCAAAAAGGATTCAGAAAAGCAACCAGATACACTCGGTAAAAGAAGCTAAATAATAGTTGATGAATAGAGAAAAGGATTACTCGGTGAACATATTATTCGAATAATTTGGAATAACTGAGGGGGTGAACCTATTATCCAAGGTCCAAATGTACTTATAAAACTTTTCATAACTCAATAAACATATATGCATTGATTAGATCATCCATTATCTTCAAAATTTGTAGGTTATTATTCTAGGTCAAATCAACTTTACATAAATTTAAACATGAAATATAACAGAATCAGTCACACAATTTGACATAGGGATTTAACATGGAAACCAAATTTGGGAAGAAACACTACTAACGTGCTACCAATTTTCACTCTTCTAAAGTGATCCATGTGAAGAGCCAACCTTGTTAAAGGTTACAAAGCACACTGTTAAATGTGACCTGATTAATGGATTTCAATCACCTTGTTAGGAGTGATCCTTGTTAGAAGAATTTCCATTAGAATGCCACCCAGTTAAAGGATTTACTCATGACTATTAGGTCAACCTTAATCCAAAGGATTTATCCAAACTGATACTATTTTTAGAAAGTACCATCAAGACTCAACTGGATAACAAAAAAAATCACTTGCAAATTACAGATCTCTAGTTCATTCCTCCATTTTTCTTGGCATTCATTATCCTTCATCTTTGATTGCTTGTTCACCCTTCAAGCCTTCACCTCCTTAATCCCCCATGCTTAGTATGCCAACAATAGAATCTTTCCTTTAGCCACCAGAAGCAACACCTATAGACTCCTTGTCTTTCTCTAGCTTGTACTCTAATATTTTTCTTCTTGCCTTGTATCTCTTTATATAGAGAATTTTAATCTTTTATTTCTTAATCACAATCATCCATCTTAGGTTAGGTTAGATTCATCAAATCTTTCTATTTTTTTTCCTCTAGAAAATTTTCTTATAATGCTCATTAGATTTTTCTCAAAATGGTTTATCTTGAATTCTATGCCACCAACTCATCAAAATTATCTTCAACATGCTTCACACAATTATCTTTGTTGGATTAGATTTTTCAAATCTTTGATCAAACCATTTTTGCTATCACTTGGCAATAATAGTCTTCTGATGCTTGGCCAGCACTAGGTTTCTCAACATGAACTAAGTCTTCCTTTCTTGGTCATTACTATTATTCCTTTGATGCTCAATACTTAAAAACTTTCACTTTTCTTAGCACATATTGAACTAAATGCTCAGCTTGCACTAGTTTCTCGGTCAAGCTTGTAGCCTTAAGTAGATAAATAATACAATATATCATCAAAGCCTTACTTGCTCTTAGTTCTCCTTTTATACACCATATAACTCAATCTTTCTCTAGATGCTCTTGTTGTCCTTTCTTTTCAAATCGTCTTCATCAATCAATCAAATAATAGAAATTTAGACTAAAAAGTAATTTCTTACCAACAAGTAGTAGGTTTTACATTAGTGAAAAAATAGTGATTGTTCCATGATAGGTTCCAACTCTTCAACAATCTTCTTCTCAACAATCTCCCTCTTTGGAATTGATGGAAGAACAATACCAACAGCAATACCACAAAGAAACTTAATACCTTGCATTGGAATATCTCCCTCTGTTAGTATGTGTCCTTCCTCTATATAGGTTAATGTTTTGTTTGCAATCTATCTTCTTCTAGAATGAAATTCTTCTTCTTACTTCTAACTCTCTCATCAATATTTTTTTGTGATTTCTCTCTCTTTGTCAATAATGCCAAAGACTTTTCATTTATCTATGCACATATCAATCAATTCAGGTTCTCCCTCTATCACCTTGCTTATGATTGTAACTCTTCTATTTCAGCTCCTTTCCTACTTTAGGTAGTTCCTAAAGTAAGATTCACTGCATCAAGTTGTAAAGTATGTGATTCAACTCAGTTGATGCAGGGCACTAGTCTTCATTAAGTAGCTTGGTATAGGGGTAACACCCCTAGCTTACCTCTTAGATATTCATGTGCATCCTTTACTATTTTAAGACAAGGCGACAGGCCCTACAATTATATAGGTTTCACTAGCATTCCCTACAATTCTATAGGGAGGGATAACCTATAATGGTTCTATGGCCTTCGCTACCTATTATTGCCATTGAACCGGGGGCACATGTAGTATAGAATATGGCAATGCTTATCAAAATAATGGATCTACCATAGAATTTGAGGGGGGGACGCCTCCCTGGCACTAATAGTTGCCCCCCCCCCCCCCCCCCCCCCCAATAATAGATTATTCCTACCCTTTACCCTTTACCCTTTACCCTTTAAAATAGTAGGGTAGGGGATTTTCCTTTATAATAGTACTGTCATTTCTCAATCTATTTCATGTCATTGGTCCATCCTCTTTTTCTCCAATGATTTATTTAGTAGGATGATGTATTTTGATATATTTTGATGATCTTGGCTTTGTTCTTCTTTCTTCAATAATAGGTCTAATAACTTAGCATTCCTTTCATGTGACTAATCTCGACATGAGAATGTAACTTAGCTTTTGACTACAACTTGACATCCATTGTATGTGACTCAACAATCATTGATTCTTGTTGATTAGCACCTTGGATTTCAAAATCACCAGCATTAGTAGACATTCCTTCATAATAGTACACATAAGTTTTCTAATCTTTAGGTTTTTCTTTTTGTTGACCTTCATATATATTTTTTATGTTCATCGACTTTTACATTGGCACTTTCCACAACTTTGTTAGTGTTAGTATTTAAACATTTACAAGCTTTACTTGTAGAATATTCAAGGAATATACCTTCTTCACTTTTAGCATCAAGTTTACCTTTTTTTTTGTCCTTTAGAGTATACCACTTGCTTCCAAACACTTTAAAATGTTTGACACTGGGTGAGTATCCATACCATACTTCAAAATGTGTGATATTTGTACCTTTCTTCACTTTTATTCGATTTAAGGTATAAATAGCTATACTGACAACTTCTCTCTAGTATTTCAAAGAAACATTCATCTCCATCATCAGTGTACTTACACAATCCATCACAAATCTATTTCTTCTTTTAGCTATCCCATTTTGTGGAGAGATCCTAGGTGTAGAATTTTGTCTCTTGATTCCTTATCATTGCATAAATTGTTAAATTCATTTGATGTAAACTCTTCGAATTTGTTAGATTTTAGACATTTTAAGATTTTACTAGTTTCTTTTGTAACTCTTGCCAGATACCACTTAAACATTGAAAAGAATAATATTTCTCTCTGAAAAACATTACTGTCATCATTCCAGAATAATCATCAACAAATAGAATGAAATACTTGATACCTTTGTAGCTTTGCACATTAATTCATCCACATAGATTAGTATGAACTAATTCCAAAATTTATTTTCAAGTATGAGTCTTACTCTTAAATATAGACTTTGTCATCTTTCCTAACTGACATTATTTGCAAATCACATTTTTTAGGTTTCTTTATTTTTGGTAAACCTTTGATTCTCTTCATCTTACTGATACTAACCAACTTGTCAAAATTAACATGATATAAAGGCAAATGAACCAAGTTCTAGTGCAAAAAGAATGACACATAACTTAGATTTATACAAATCTAAAGTCTTAGGCTTGTGGAGCCCAAGCCCAAGAACATGCGCACTATATTGTGTGCATGCTTTAAAAACCTTAAAAATATTTATATATGGTCTGCGAACTCATGGCCCATTTCATTTTATATTTTTTTTTGTTGCTGCCTTCATTCCCCTTAACAATGTGCATGTTGTTAGAAATGTTTTAGAATTGTTGAGAGTGGGGGTGAATCAGTTAAGCAAGGTCCAAAATTTCCTAATCAAACTTTTTCACTAATTATAGTGATCCCATATAAACTACCATGCAATATGAAAAAATGAAGCTCATGAAATCAACACATAACATAGTGATTTACATGGAAACTCAATTTGAGAAAATCCACCAATAACATGCTACCTTTATTGTCACCCTTCATAAGTGATGCCCTATTAAAGGCGTACCCTATTAAAGAATACAACACATTATTAGATGTGACCCTATTAAAGGATTTCAACACCCTATTAGGAGTGTGCCTGGTTAAAGGACTTTAGAACATTCAACTTGGAATGTCACCCTATTAAAGGATTTCTTAATGGTTGTTAGGCTAACCTCAGTCCATAGGATTTTTCCTCAACTGATACAATTGTAAAGATTAATAATTAAAGGCTTTTGACCTAATACAACTTACAACTCAACCTTGCATATTTAAGATCACAATCCAGCTCACAAATTTGCTTGGCTTTCTATCTCTGTAGCTCTAACAACTTGTCCTCCCTTCAAGCTTTGTCTCCTTGATTCTTCTTGCTCATTGTGCCAATACAATCTCCTCTCTGTGGTTACTTAATCGAATCAGAGTCTCAATGCTTTGTTCTTCCTTCTTTATGTCTTTTCTTAGACACCACACACTCTACCACACTTTGCCTCTCATAGAAACTTTGATTTTTGACATGTAACTCCTTATGTAGAAGTCTGTAATTTATTTCCCGCTCTCACTTCTTGCTCTTGGGTTTGAATTGATTTGGAAAGATACAATGTAGCTTTCCCTCCAATATGTTTCTTATAGAAATATCATGTGAAATCCACCTATATTCACTTAAAAATAGTTAACATAAAAATTTGTGACACCAGCTCATCATCCTTATCTTCTACCTAGTTCACAAAATTCAATCTAACAACCTCATTGGCTTAGATCTAGTGAATCTTTGACTTTTCAAATAATGCAGCAACTCAACACTATTGAAATAATGGTTCTCGACACATACTATGTTACTCAACACTTGAACACTGCTCGACACCCACTGTGAATTCACTTAGCATCAACTAAATTTATTGATGCTCAACACATACTACATTTTCCTTGCTCAACACTTGAAGTTTGTTGGGTATCAACTATTTGCTCGACACGTGAGTATTTTTACTCGATAGACACTAGATTTAACATTTTCTTGGAAATAACTAAAAAATTTACTTGACATGAAATAACTTGCTCAGCAGTCACTAATGAATTTAGTCAAGCTTAGTAGACAACCTTGTTACAACTTATTCTTCTAATGTTTCTAAGTGTGACCAACCTCTATATCTTGGGGTATGTCATCAATGCATCATGTTATCAATCTCTTAATTGATCCTTCCACTTCATTACAACATCATAACGTAACCTTTCCCTTAGGTGCTTTTGTTACCTCTTATTGATTAACTCCTCATTAATCAACTAAGTGATAGTACTTGGATCATATAAGCAATTTTCATTCCAACAAATAGCAAGTTTCACATCAGTGACAAAATAATGATTGAAAAAATTCTTTATCAACTTCATCATTCTTCAGCAATGATCTTTTCAATCATATTTCGACAATCTCCCTCTTTGGCATTGATGGCAAACCAAACTGATCAACTTAACCAAGCTAATCAACCAAGTTACCATAATGTTGATATGCCAAAAAGTAAACTTGTTGTCATTTCATATCTCCCTCTTTGTATCATATCTCCCTCTTTGCTAATACAAACTAATTCCTTAGATTTATCATCTTGATTTCTTTGTTTTAGCTACTCCCTCTTAGCTACTATTTCCTTCTCTACTAATTCTTCCTCTATACATCTGATCATGTAGATTTTCTATTTCTCTCTCTAACTAATCAGTTTCTGTTATTTCTCCCTTTGACCCTTTAGATCATTTTTTTCTATTTCATCAGTTCCATATCTCCCTCTAATCTTCTATTGTTAATCAATTTCTTTGTTATTTCTCCCTCTTTGACAACAATGCCAAAGATGTAGCATCTTTGATTATGCTAATATAGACTTTGCATCTTTCAATCTTCTCCCTCTATCAACATGCTTGTGACTAATTTGGAATCTCAGTTCTTTGATATCCTCTGCATCAACCTTCATTATTTCAACAATCAATATTTTGATGTAGGGCAATTCTGTTGTTGATCAAATAGCCTAAGATAGGGGCTTTATCCCTAGCTTACCTCTAAGATACTCAAAAGCATCTTTAGTTAGTGGTTTTGTGAAGATATTAGCAATCTTTTCTTTTGAGTGGATATATTCCATCTTCTCTTGTTTGTCTTCTACTAGTTCTCTTACATAGTGATACTTGATTGCAATGTGTTTAGCTTTTTCATGCATCACAGGATTCTTGGATATGTTGATAGCACTTATGTTATCACAACAGAGTATCACTGGCTCGGTTATCTCCTCCTTTATTACTTGCAATAAGTGTTTGATCCACACAATGTTAGTACAATTGATGGCAATTGCAACATACTCAGCTTCAGCTGTGGACTATGAGGTACATGTTTGTTTCTTGCTAGTCTAAGTGACTAGTCTTTTTCCCAAGAAGAGTGCTCCTCCACTGGTGCTTTTCTTGTCATCAATGTTTCCTCCCCAATCTGCATCAGTGTAGGCATTCAACTCAAATTTTTCACTCCTATTGTAGTATAAACCAAAGTCATCTATCCCTTTCAAATACCTCATTATTCTCTTTGCTACCATAAGGTGATTTTCTCTTGGATTAGTAGAAAATATTGCTACAATCCCAATAGCTAATGCAATGTCTAGTTTTCTATGAACAACATACTACAAATTTCCAATCATTGTCCTATACATTGTCTAATTGACTTCAGCAGACTCATCATTCTTAGATAGATTGTGTCCTATTACCATCGGTGTACATACTGGTTTGGAATCCTCTAAGCCAAATGTTTTAAGTATTTCCTTGATATACTTTGATTGGGTCACAAATATACCATGTTTCAGTTGATTTACTTATAATAAAAAAAAAGAACTTTATTTCTCTAAACATTGACATTTCAAATTCATGTTTCATTTTGTGAGCAAAATCTTTGCTTAATACATCTTTTCCTCCAAATATTATATCATCTACAAAGATTTTTGATATTAGGATATCCTTATCTTCTTCTGACTTGATGTAGAGGTTGTTTTTTTCATTTGTTCTTTCAAAGCCTATCTTTACCAATATTTGTGAAGTCTCTCATACCAAGATCTAGGAGCTTGTTTCAACCCCTAGAGAGATTTTTGTAATTTGCAAATCTTATCTTTGTTGTTTTCATCAGCAAAACCCTTTGGTTGCTCTATGTAGATTTCCTCTTCTAGTATACTATTCAGAAAAGTAGACTTTACATTGATTTGGTAGAATTTGAAACCTTTGTAGGTAGAATATGCAAGTAGAGTCCTAACTCCTTTCATTCTTGCAATAGGGGCAAATGTTTCCCCATAATCCAATCCTTCTTCTTATGAATAGCCTTTGTAGACTAGTCTAGTCTTATTTTTTGCAATCTCACCATTTTCATTAACTTGTTTCTAAACACCCACTTGGTTCCAATAGCATTCTTATCTACTAGTCTTGGAACTAAAGTCCAAGTTTTTTTCTTCTCAATTTTCTCTATCTCTTCTTTCATTTCTTTGTACCAGTCATCATCTTGTAGAGCATTAATCACTGTCTTGGGTTCAATCTTGCTAAGAAAACACGTTTCAATCCTTAGTAGTCTATTTCTTGTCATTGGTCTAGCCCCTTTGTTACCAATGATTTTTTCTATAGGGTGATGTCTTCTTACATACTTTGATAGCCTAGGTTCAGTCCTTGCTTCTATGTTTGGCCTTTCAATATCAGAGTCACTACGCACATCTCTATCACGTAATTTTTAATCTCTTTCATGTGTGCTGATTTTAGAATCAAAATGTGCATTTTCTTCATTCTACAACTTGGCATCTGAATGTAACTCAACATTTACTGGTTGTGACTCGATAGACACTAAAATTTGTTTTTTATTCTCAATTTGATTGGCAGTATCTTCTTCATCAAACATTCCTTCATAGAAGTATACAAAGGATTTTTATTCTTCTAGTTTCTTGATGGATTCATTATTTTGAACTTCTACATGCTCATCAAAGTTTACATTTGCACTTTCTGCAACTTTGTTAGTGTTAGCATTTAAACACTTATAAGCTTTGCTTCTAGTGTAGTATCCAAGGAATATGCCTTCATCACTTTTTGCATCAAATTTTTCATTCCTAGATTCTTTAAGAATACAGCACTTATAATCAAACACTTTGAAATGCTTAACATTGGGTGAGTGACCATACCATAGTTCAAAAGGTGTTGCATTTGTACCTTTATTTGTACTCTATTGAGGGTGTAGATTTTTGTACTTACAACTTGTCTCCAATACTTTTGTGCAACATTATTTTTCATCATCAAGGTTCTAGCATAGTCAATCACTGATCTATTTCGTCTTTTTGTTATACCATTCTATGGTGACATTCTAGGTGTTGATGTTTGTCTTTTTATTCCTTTATCGTTGCAGAACACTTCAAAATCTCTTGATGTGAACTCATCTCCTCTATCAAATTTTAGGCATTTCAAGATTTTTCCTATTTCCTTCTCAACTCTAGCCAGGTACCACTTAAACATTTGGAATGTGTCAAACTTTTGTTTCAAGAACATGACAGTCATCATTCTTGAATAGTCATCTACAAATGGAATTATATACCTATCTCCTTTGTAGCTCTGTACTTCAATTGGACCACATAAGTCAGTATGAACTAAGTCTAGTACTACTTTAGAAGTATAGTTCTTGCTCTTGAAACTAGACTTTATCATCTTCCCTAATTGACACTATTTGCACATTGTGTTGTCAGGCTTCTTTAGTTTTGCTAATCTCGTAATTTTCTTCATTTTTCTAATGCTGATCAGATTGTCAAAATTCACATGGCATATCCTCTTATGCCACAACTACACATCATCAAGTCTTACAACAATACAAGTAGCATCTTCCATATCTAGATAATACAAGTTACCCCTAGTCTGGTCACCCTTTCCTATAAAATATCCATTAGTGTCATAGATTTTGGCAGTTTTGTTTCCAAATTCTACTTTCCATCGTACATTGCCTAACTGTAACACATTCAGATCTTCAACATAATATGCATTATCACATGATATCTTCTCTGTAAGTTTGATGCTACTTTTTCCTTTGATTAGAAATGGAGTATTATTTCCAAATCTAACACTATTACCATCATATTGAATAAAGGAGATAAACTTACTTTTGTCTCCAGTCATGTGATGAGAGCATCCACTATCTATGATCCACTTATCATTCTTGTTGACATAGGTTACCAGTTTTGTTGCCTCATCTTCATTTGATTCATTTGTCATGGATGCATAGACAACTTCATCATCATTCTCATTAGAATCTTCTTCTTCAACAATGTCGCACTTTTTGCCCTTGTCCTTGTGGTCTTTGTTGTCATCATCTCTTCTATTCTTGTATTTTTTGTCTTCTTTGTAGTTCTTCTTCTATGGACATCTTGCAGCAATGTGACCTACTTCATTGCAATTGAAACAAAATGATAGGAAGCTTACCTATGAATTTAGTTTTTCCTTTGTGAAATCTTCTAGCCAATAATGCTTCCAATTGTTCTACATCCTCCTCATCAGTGTTGTTATCACTAAATACATGTTTGATCTTTCTTCTATTTTTCTTTGGCTTTACCTCCTGAGTGTCCTTTATCATCAGCTTGGCCTTGACAGCAGATTCAATGTTCTCAGGTCTGTAGTTATTAAAGTTAGATAACTTAAATGTAGTGAGCCTTCCTACTATTCCTTCAAGTGAGAGCTTGATGCTTGGTATACATCTCAATTCTTGTATGGCCAATACTCTAATGACATAAATGGGGAGCAAGGTTCTCAAGACTTTTCTATTAATAGTTTCATCTAGAGTACCATTAGCACTTCTTATTGCACTCACTACCTCCTTTATCCTAGAGGCATATTGGGTAGTATTATCTCCTTCCTCCATTCTCATTTCATCAAATTTTCCTCTGAGGTTTCTTTTTTTTCTCTTTGGACATTCTCATCTCCTCCATAGATATTATACAAGGCTTCCTACATCTGGCATGCATATTTATAGCCTTTAATGTCATCAAACTCAGCATAACTAAGGGCAGAGGCTATCTCCGTCATAGGCTAATTATGCTCCTTCTTTTCTTCATATCTTCTACAGTAGGAGCACCAATTAGATCAACAAGTTCTATTGTGATTATTTTTTTTGCATGATCACCTATAGATCCAAGGTGCAACTTCATCAAACTCTACCATATTGCAAAGTTATCTCTATTGAGCTTGGGTGTTTCTCTCTTTGGCATCTTGATCTTTGCTACTTCTAGTACCTTTAAAAGAAATCAATAGATGACTCTCATACAAATTTTTAGAAAAATTTTAGAATAACTAAGAGGGGAGGTGAATTAGTTATTCAAGGTCCAAAATTGCCTAATCAAACTTTTTCACTAATTATAGTGAGCCCATATAAACTACCATGCATCTAAGCTTAAACCTTCATCCTAGAAAGTTACTAAAAATCAATATGTAGAAATAAAACTCATGAAATCAACACATAACATAGTGATTTACATGGAAACCTAATTTGGGAAAAACCACCAGTAACATGCTACCTTCATTCTCACCCTTCTAAAGTGATGCCCTGTTAAAGAATATAACACATTATTAGATGTTCAACCCTATTAAAGGATTTCAACACTCTGTTAGGAATATGCTTGGTTAAAGGACTTTAGAACATTCAACTTGGAATGTCACCCTGTTAAAGGATTTCTTAATGGTTGTTAGGCCAACCTAAGTCCATAAGATTTTTCCTCAACTGATACAATTGTAACAGAGTAACAATTAAGGATTTTTGACCTAATACAACTTACAACTCAATCTTGTAGATTTTAGATCACAATTAAGCTCACAAATTTGCTTTGCTTTCTATCTTTGTAGCTTTGACAACTTGTCCTCCCTTCAAGCTTTGTCTCCTTGAGTCTTCTTGCTCATTGTACCAATAAAATCTCATCTTTGTGGTCACTTACTCGAATCAAAGTCTCAATGCTATGTTCTTCCTTCTCTATGTCTTTTCTTAGACATCACACACTCTACCACACTCTACCTCTCACAAACACTTTGATCTTTGACTTGTAACTCCTTATGTAGAGGTCTATAATTTATTTTCCACTCTTATTTCCCACTCTTGGGTTTGAATTGATTTGGAAAGATATGATGTAGGTTTCCCTCCAATATGTTTCTTCTAGAAACATCATGTGAAATCCACTTGTATTTGCCTAAAAATAGTTAACATTAAAATCTGTGACACTAGCTCATCATCCTTATCTTCCACTTGGTTCATAAAATTAAATTTAACAACCTTATCAACTTAGATTTGGTGAATCTTTGACTTTTCAAATAATGCAATAGCTCAGCACTATTGAAATACTAATGCTCAGCACATACTATGTTACTCAACACTTGAACACTACTTGACACCCACTATGAATTCACTCGGCATCAATTAAATTTATTGATGCTCGACACATACTAAATTTTCCTTGCTTGACACCTAAAGTTTGCTTGGCATCAACTATTTTCTTAGCACCTAAGCATTTTTACGTGGCATACACTAGATTTAGCATTTTCTCAGTACTAACTGAAAAATCTACTTGCCATGAACTTACTTTCTGGGCAACCACTAATGGATTTAGTCAAGCTTAGCAGACAACCTTGTTACAACTTATTCTTCTAATGTTTCGAAGTGTGACCAACCTCTGTATCTTAGATTATTTCATCAATGCATCACTTTATCAATGTCTTAACTGATCCTTGCACTTCATTACAACATAATAACTCAACCTTTCCCTTAGGTGCATTTGTTACTTCTTATTAATTAACTCCTCCTCATTAATCAACTAAGTGATAGTACTTGGATCATATAAGAAATTATCATTCCAACAAATAGCAGGTTTGACATTAGTGACAAAACAATGATTGAAAACATTCTTTATCAACTTCATCATTCTTCAGCAATGATCTTTTCAATCATATTCCAACACACGTGATTTATAGAAGTTGAAGAATTTTGTCACTATCCTCATCAAAATGTCTCCTCATCATTAGAAATTAAGATTGGGATCATGTAGTATATTTTCTACTCTTGTTTTTACATTGTTTTGTATATTTTTGTATTGTTTTGTATTTTTTTTTAGTTTTGCTTCAAATTTGTTTATTTATTTAAAATTCAATTGGTTTCCTATTAGGAAATGTGAATAATCAACCATTAAATCTCCATCCTGATCAACAAAATCAAAATAAAAACCCTCCAAAAGACCAAATTCAAAAGCTTCCACAAGATTAAAATGAACTTCTGCAACCTCCACCAATTTAATGACCTCCTCCTGGCACCCAAGATAATATAATGAATGAAATAGAAAGAGAGAGAAAAAATTAGAAGCAACCATTGGTAGGTTGAAAGATTGTGGGAGTACTAATCCTTTGAGAGCACAATTGGTATCCTCTCTCAAGTCCATTATGAGCCATGTGGCTTCTCTTAGTGGTCAGTTGGATATTTGGTGTGTTAAGAGAGATTGAAAAAGAAGATATTATGCAAGAAAATTATCCTAAAAAGACATAAGAAAAAAGGACATAGGAAAAGGTAGCATATGTGCATTGTTTAAAAAGCCTAGAAAAGAAGACATTATTAAACATACAACTAAAAAGTATCTCATCCATTGGTGCATACATGATGATATTAGAAATAACTTTTTGGATATATGGTGGATGGTCTTTGATGTTCCTCCTAGCAGTAATCATGAGGTTCTAATGTATTTCTTAAAGAAATTGTATTTTGAATTTGTCTTTATGGAGATCCCCAATTATTTTGACATTTTAGATTCTCAAGATAGAGGTGGGGGGTTGTCATTTGAGAGGTCGAGGGGTACGTCATGACCCTAATGTAGTTAGGACATATATTGTCAAGCCATAGCAAAAACATTTAATTATTCCTTTAGTTGTGAAGTAACATGTAGAGACCAATACTATAGGGATTATCAATGTTTTGACACAGAGCCTCATTCATTGTGCTAGTTCATCAGTTGAGGAGGAGCCTTCTTTGTGTCATAGTCACATGTGCACATCATGTGGATCCTTATGCATATTTGGAACATAGGTCTCTCCCTCTCTCTCTCTCTCTCTCCCCCATCCTCCCTCACTCTCTCTAACCCAACCTCTCCCATCCCTACCCCCTCTCTCCCTCACTCTCTCACCCTCTTCCATCCCCTACTCTCTCTCTCTCTCTCTCTCTCTCTCTCTCTCCCTCCCTCTCTCCCTCCCCCTCTCACTCACTCTCATCCCCTACTCTCTCTCTCTCTCTCTCTCTCTCTCTCTCTCTCTCTCTCCCTCCCCCTCTCACTCACTCTCATCCCCTACTCTCTCTCTCTCTCTCTCTCTCTCTCTCCCCCTACCCCTCTCACTCTCCTTCCCACCCACTCTCATCCCCTACTCTCTCTCTCTCTCTCTCCCTCCCCCTCCCCCCTCCCTCCCTCCCTCTCCCTCATCCCTTACTTTCTCCCTCTTTCTCTCCCTATCCCACCCTCTCTCTCTCTATCCCACCCTCTACCATCCCTACTCTCTCTTCCTCTCTCTCCCACCATCTTCCATATCTCTCCCTCCTCTCCCCCATCCCCTACTCTCTCTCTACCACCCTCTCTCTCTCCCTCTCCCTTTTACTCTCTCTCCCCCTCTCTCCCTCTTTCTCTCTCCCTCTCCCTCTCTCTCTCCCTCTCGCTATCTATCCCACCCTATCTAATCCCTACTCTCTCTCTTTCCCCATCCCACCCTCTCCCATCCCTTCTCTCTATGTCTCTCTCTCTCTT
The DNA here is from genome assembly GCA_028749045.1 of Cupressus sempervirens. NCBI lineage: Eukaryota > Viridiplantae > Streptophyta > Pinopsida > Cupressales > Cupressaceae > Cupressus > Cupressus sempervirens. Next base: position 920,192,177 of record CM053792.1, read on the forward strand.
TGTCTCTCTCTCTCGCTCTCTCTCTCCCCCACCTTCCCCCATCACCCACTCTCTCCTCCCCTATCCCACCCTCTCCCATCCTCCCTTTTCTCTCTCTATCCCTCCCTTCCCTCTCCCTCTCCCTCTCTCTCTATCCCACCCTCTCCCAACACCTACTCTCTCTATCCCACCATCTCTCTCTCTCTCTCTCTCTCTCTCTCCATATCCATTTCTCTAGCTAATTATCTCTCCCACTCCTCTCTTTTACTATATATTTCTCACACATATCTCTCTCTATCCTGCTAACACACCCTCTCTCATCCCCTACTTACCCTCTCTCTCACTCTCTCCCTCTCTATCTCACTCTCTCCCTCTCTATCCCCTACTCTCTCTCTCTCTCTCTCTCTCTCTCTCTCTCTCTCTCTCTCTCTCTCTCTCTCTCTCTCTCCATTTCTTTGTCCCTATCTCCCTATCCCACCTTCTCCTATCCCCTACTATCTCTCTCCATTTCTCCCTTCCTCTCTCCCTATTTCACCCTCTCCCATCTCCTTCTCTCTCTCTCTCACTCTCTACCCTTTCTCCCTCTTTCCATCCCTCTCTCCTTCCCTCTCTATTCAAATTAGGCTTACAAAGTGTGTGTACACTATAGTGTGTATGCACTATGTAAGCCTAAATTTTAAAATGCTTTACATAGCATGCATGTCCTATAGTGTGCATGCCTATGAAAAACACACTTATGTAAAGCTTTGGATTCTACCAATCCTTAGACTTGGATTTTCCTTGGGGATCCAACCCAAAGGTTTGAAGTCTATAAACTGGTCTAAGATGTGTTTTGCAACAAACATACAAAAATGATTGATTTCTCTTGTATGCTCTCCCTCAAGTTTCCTTGTGGTTGACAATTGATAAAATTAGGTTATGTGACATTGTAAATCTCTATGTTAGCTATTTAACCATATAATTTATTTTGAATTTAAACTATTTTAAGACTTTCAACTATAATTTATTTTGAATGTAGGTCAACTTTTTGTCAAAAACCAATATGTAAATTGGGATGCAGATTTTAACTTGTTCATCAAATTTTGCAACAACTTAGTTTTTTAGAAACTAGATTCCATTCTACACAATTTGAAAAAAAAAATTGATTTTAGATTAGTTTTCAATCATTTCTAGGAGAGTACATAGATATTTCACATTTTTGGGATGTGTCCAATTGCAAAATTCATTAAAAAAAAATAAAAAAAATTATAAAATTATCCACAAAAAATGGGATAAACTAAATGTTGTTAGGTAACTTTTGACTAGAGCAATTAAAGAATTTCAAAAAAAAAAAAAAAAGGGGCACACTTTGCACTATGTTATGTTTTTTCTATAAAAATAGTACCACTTTTTGTGGCCCCCTTTTTTGAGGACCTAAAACTAAACCATTTTGCAAAAAAAATACTAACTTTGGAAACTAGATTCAAAGGACTACTACTTTTGTTTTTGTCATATCTTAAAATTTTGAGCATAATTATCTTTGAATTCTTGTAAAAGTTCAAAAATTGTTGACTTCAGAAGAAAAAAAAAGGTGGCCACTTATACCCCCCATTTGGCACCACAACATGGTGCTCTTATCCATAATCTTTTGTGCCATAGCCATACATCATCAAATAGTACAAAAAGAAAAGTTTTTTTCCCTCATGTCAAGGTAAAATAGACTACCTCTAGTCTAATCACCACATCCAATGAGTTCACCATTAGCATCATAGATCTTAGCCTTATTGTTTCCAAATTCAACTTTACATCTTAAATTATTTATTTGTCACACACTCAACAAATTATAGTTAAGTCCTTCTACATGGTAAGCATTATCACACATGACCTTGTCTGTCAATTTTATTTATCATGTACCTTTTATTAGATTGGGTGCATCATTACTGAATCTAACACTATTTCCATTATAATGCTCAAGATATTTTAACATACTTTTTTCACCAGTCATGTGATGAGAACATCCACTCTCAATCCATCTATCACATTTTATCACATAAGATACTAATGTAGTTGCCTCATCTTCATTAGAACTATTTTTAATAGAAACATGTAGACAACTTCATCATCATCATCATTTGATTCTTCTTTAAATTCTTCTTTAGTAATGTAGCAAGCTTTATTTCCTTTATTTTCTACTCTCATCTATTTTAGTTCTCTATTTGTCCATATTTCTATTGTTTGACTTCTCAAGACATCTTGCTGCAATATGACCAACTTCACTATAGTTAAATATATGATGGATAACTTACCTTTGTATTTTCCTTTGCCTCTGTAAAATCTCCTAGCAAGAAATGCTTCAAGTTCATCTAAATCTTCATCATTTGTCTCAATATCACTAGCAACATGTTTCACCTTTTTCTTTCTCTTATATTTAGGTTCTTTGATTGTTAGTTTATCTTTGAAAGAAGATTCAATATTCTTAGTCTTGAAATTATAAAAATTTGAAAGTTCAAAAGTAGTGAGTCTACCAACCAGTCCTTCAAAGGCCAGTTCATTGCCAGGAGTACATCTCAATTCTTGTATACAAGAGACTCTAAGAGCATAGATAGATAGTAGGGTTATTAATAATTTTTTGATCAAAATCTCATATTAAATCTTCCCATTTGATCCTTTAATTTTATTTACAACTTCTTTGACTCTTGCACAATATTTAGCTATAGTTTCACCTTCTTGCATTCTCATATCATCAAATTTTCCTTTTACACTTTTTGAATTGGCTCTTAGCACATTCTTATCTCCTCCATAAATCTTCTTTAGGGCATCCCACATTTTTTTAGTAGTAGTGCATTCTTTAATATCATCAAACTCTAAATAGCTTAGGACATATAGCTTAGGGAAGATGCAATCTCCAACATTGCCTAGTTGTGTTCTTTCTTTTCTTTCAGTTGTTGTGCATTCAATGCTCCTACTACTTCCATATATTTAGTGGTCATAGTTGACATTACAAAATCTCCAAGTTTTCCTAGATGTAGCTTCATCAAACTTTTCCATGCAGGGAAGTTATCCTTGTTTAGCTTGAGCACCTTTTTTATTTACATCTTAATCTTTTTCTTCAAGTATGTTCAAACTATTGCCTCACAAGAACCAATAGATATGATACCAATTCTTAGAATAATATAGAATAACCGAGAGAATGGGGGTTGAATTAGTTATCCAAGGTCCAAATGTACAAATGAAACTATTCAACACTTAGAAAATATATATGTGCATTGATTAGATCTTCAAAAAAAATTAGGTTACTGCCCTAGGTCAAATCAACTTTGTAGAAATGTAAACATGAAATATAAAAAAATCAATCACATAATTTGACACAAGGATTTAATGTGAGAAAACAATTTGAAAAAAAATCACCAATAACATGCTACCAATTTTCACTCTTCTAAAGTGAGCCCTGTGAGGAGCCAACCCTGTTAAAGGTTACAATGCACACTATTAAATGCGACCTAATTAAAGGATCTTGATCACCCTCTTTGGAGTGAACCTTTCTAAAGGACTTTATAACATTTCATTAGAATTTCACCTAGTTAAAGGATTTACTCATGATCATTAGGTCATTTTTAATCAAAGGGATTTATCTAGACTAATACAATTTTTAGAAAGTAGTAGCATGACTTGGTTTGATAACAAAACAACTCACTTATAGAATACAGATCTATGTTTCAATACTCCTTTCTTCTTGGCATTCATTCTCCTTCATATCTGATTGCTTTTTCACCCTTCATGCCTTCACCTTCTTAAGCCTTCATGCTTAGTATGCCAAGAGAAAATTCTTTTCTTCATCCACCATATGAAGAAAAACTTCGGACTCCTTATCTTTCTATGGATCACACTCTAACATTTTTCTTTTGGCCTTTTATCTCCTTATATAGATAATTTTGATCTTTTGCCACTTAATCACAATTGTCCATCTTAGGGTTAGATTAGATTCATTGAATCCTCCCTTCTTTCTATTTTGTTCCCTCTAAAAACTTCTCTTACAATCCTCATTAGATTCATCTCAAAATGGTTTATCTTGAATTCTTTGCCACCAGCTCATCAAACTTATCTTCAACACACTTCACACAATTCAAGATATAAACTATTTTGGCTCAAATTTGTCAAATCTTTGATCAAACTCTTTTTTGTTGTCACTCAGCAATAACATTCTTCTAATGCTTGGCCAACACTTGGTTGCTCAACATGAACTAAGTCTTCCTTGCTCCATCATTACTATTATTCCTTTGATGCTCAACACTTTCACTTTGCTTCACACACATTGAATTCTACTCGGCATGAACTAAATTCTTTGCTTGCATTGTTTGCTCGATCAAGCTTGGTAGACACATTTTTATGCATACTCTTCCTCTTGACTTCACTTCAGTATCCATTTATTATAGCTTTAAGTAGATAAAAAATACATTATATCATAAAAGTCATACTTGGTCTTAGTGCTCCTTTTATACACTATATATCTCAACCTTTCTCTAGGTACTCTTGTTATCCTTTATTTTCAAATCCACTTCATCAATTAATCAAATGATAGCAATGCATATCAAGAGGTAATTGTCTTACCAAAATGTAGCAGGTTTGACATAAATGACAAAATAATGATTGTTCAATGATAGGTTCCTACTCTTCAACAATCTTCTTCTCAACACATATATACTAGTCTAAGCCAACTCGATAAAAGAAGACATAACAAATTCACTACATAGAATATAGAAAAAACTAATGAACACATCCACAGAAGTAACCAAACACATCCACGTAAACTAAACAAGATAACTAGACAATCCCATGATGCTAATAAATCATTGATTTATTGAGAACAACTATATCTAAAGAGAAAATTCCTATGCAATTTGTTGATGAGAACCCCAAGGTTGTTTTGAAAAATGGTGTTTCAGAAGTTAATCCTTAGGGCATCAGTAAAATTTAAGCCAAGAATGTGAAATCCCCTCCATTCTATGTATCTTTAATCATTGGAGATAAGTTAGTGCATAATTTCATGGTAGACAATGGATCTAGTTTTTTTGTAATGCCAAAAAACATAATTGGTCAATCGAATTTAGTTTATTGACCTTTAGATAAAGGGGTAGTACAATTAGATGGTTATATTTTTAATACTTAAAAAAGTTCTTAAGGAAGCCAATTTGACTCTCCATGCATGCCCCAACTTTTCCACATCTTGAGATATTTTTGTAATTTATTTTCCTCTACACCTTCTCCCTTTGTTTGTCAAGAGAATTTACAAAAAATATAGGAGTATATCTTTCCTCAAATTGGTCTCAAATGTTTTTTTGGAAAGCATTATGGAACTAAGGTTCTCATCAAATCTAAGGGCCTTGCATAAGATCATATTGAGCAATATATACACAAAATAATCATTGCAAATGGTGTTTCATTTTATCAAAATGAAAACTTTATTGTCTCCAAAATAAACACCCAAATTGAGAGCATTCTTGATATCTTACTTGATAAGAAGGTGTCGAAGATGCACTAAGAAGTGAAAACAAAATTTTTTTAGATGCTACTTTAGGAAATTATATATTCGAAGAGGTTGGGTCACCAAACCTCACTAAGAGTTCCAACAATCTTTATGATAAGAAAAATAAGGTTTGGGAGTTGTACTAAGATGGTTTTAGGAGCATAACTGGTTCAGACAGTGGGGGGAGGAAATTATTGGTGTCTCCTCAAGGGGATAAGTATTATGTATCTTTTCATTTCAGTTTTATATGTTTGAATAATATAGTTGAATATGAGGGTTCAATTTAAGGTGTAGAATTGACTAGAATGAGAGGTTTCAAGTTCTTAAAAAAATGGAAATCACAAATTAACTATAAATTAGGTTAGATGGCTTCATATGACAAAAGAATGATACATTTAAGAGCTATAAACATATAATTTGGGACACAATTGAGAATTTTGATGCTTTTAACCTAGTGCTATCCTTAGAAGATTAGATCAACATCTTGATATCTAGCTTTTATAGCAGCACATTTTGATATATCTAAAAAATATAAATAAGGAAAATGTGCAATTATATGCTCAAAACTAGGAACACTTCTATAAACCCTACTATCCAAGATATCCAAGAGAAATGTGTTGGATTTAATAGGAGAGCTGGGATGTTGAGAAGGGGGTGATCAGTATCCTCAAAATCTTATATCCCTAAGAAAATTGAGAGTTTACCTTACTTTCTCTATCACTAAGTAACCATTGATATTTATCAAAATATTGTTTAAATGAGAGTAACATAACTAATTTAACATTAACCAACTACAAACACATAAGCTCATGAAACACAAGGCATAATACACACTCATTTGTAATCAATAAAAACACTTGGTAAAAGGAAAAACTATGGTAGGGATGGTACCCACAAATCCATCATTGCTCCAGTAAGAGGGTGCCTTGTTAGGGCCATAATTTTTAGTCACTTCTCATGAATTACTTTATTAAGAGTATACAATTAGACCTACAAGGATCTACCTTTTTTAAGGATCTTTACAAAAATATTCAAGTGTGTACTCAGTTAAGAGATTTACATATGAGACTATTAGGTCCACCTTTTTAAAGAATTTAGAAAAATACTATAGTGATTGTAAACAAGAAGAAGATTATCTTTACAATAGAAACTTACTTTTCTTGATTACATCCATCTTCTTCTCACTGGTAATGACCTTCTATGATAGATCTACAATTCCTCTCTATATTATCTTTATCTTTTATCTTTGACCTCTTTACTAAACCCTGATACCCATTTCTTGCTTTTATTATCTTTTATCTTTGACCTCTGTACTAAACCTTGATACCTATTTCTTGCTTTTATTCTCCAATCAATGGAAACATCAACTTTGCAATCTTCTTATCAACAACAACCACAATAACAACCCTAAAACTATTCTAATATGTCCTTTTATAGTTTTCTTTTTCCTTTACATTATCTACCCTAATTAGGGTTTTTTAACTTTCCAAAATTCTTCTCTAATTAAAATCATCAATTTAGAATTATTTTCCATTTCATTTCTTTCTTTCCTCTATTTTTATTGGTCCTTTTAGCCTTAAAATTGACAAAAACTAATTCACATTCTTCAAGAAAATCTTCACCTCAAAAACTGTAAATCACTTCTCCAACTCGATATGATCATATCATATCAAATTATTTTCCAAGTTAAACATTAATGTATCATCTGTATCACTTGGTAAATATATTTTTCTTATATTATCACTTAGTATAGTCTTTGTTTGGTGACCTCTGTGTAGCTCAGTAGTCTATGTGCTCAATATACTTTGACTTCTTGGTGTTGTCTCTGTCTGACTCAATTATGGCTTATTCTCGGTATATGTAGATTCAGTCAGTGAGTACTTGAGCTTGGGTATAATAATAAAACTTATTCAGCCCTTTCTTTATTGCTATAGAAATATGGTGACTTAGTTGTTATGCACACTTTCACTTGACATTTTGGCACTAATTAGCAATATTATTACTTGTAGGAGCAACATTCTCCCCTTTTGACATTAGTAGAAAAATACTATGTACATAAACTTGGAATTTATACAAACTCCCCCTATACATATTCTTTCTTGATATAAATTTGGTTTAAAAGAAAAATCAAAATTGGTTTTTCTTGCAGTGTTATATATTACCTCCTTGTAACTTCAAAATACATACACAATCCTATAGATATATAAACATATTTCCCCCTTTTTAACACTTATGTCAAAATAAAATTTAACATGGGCAATACTTGCTTTGGATGTAATCCAAAGGGATCCAAAAAATTCCATATGATTCTTCATTATAATCTTCAATGTGTTGTCATAATTGGACTTAATTAGCTCTATAAGCTGCTTCTCAACCCTTAGGTTAACTGCAAGATCAATCATGTGATTAGCAACATAAAGACTTGGGGAGGTTGTGAGAACCTTGGCATCTTTAATGTGATCAAAAATAGAAGCTAGGTAGCATCATGAAGGTTTATACATGGTCGAGTGTCAGAGAATTCAAGTGGCAAGTAGTTCAATTTTGATATGAGACTCTGTAATGGAACAAACTCATTTGTAAACCATTTTGGATGACTTGTCAATGATATTTAGTATTTATAGAGCCAGTTAAGATGTTGATTATGAGTCATTACAGAAGGTAATGATCCCAAGGTGTACAATTCAATGAATCATAAAATGGGATGTAAATAGAAAAAAGATAATGAACTCTAAGTCATCCATCAAAATCTAGAACCTTCACTAGAAATATATTTAAGGGGGATGCTAACCCTAGAATTGTGAGATTGTGAGCTTATGAAGAAGAAAGAAGAGATAAGGACATGTATACTAATGTACATATAAAGGAGTGAAGGTAAAGTCTAAGAGAAGATCAAGTAGAGAGAAATTAGAGTAGTGAGGGACTAAATAGAGTTATTAGATTGGGAGAATTAGATTAGAGATATAGGAAAGAGAAGACCCAGGATCAGCTTGCAGAGAAAATTGAGGGTTAGGTAATGTATTGATTATTTTATAATTGAGATAGGGTAAATCTCTTAATAGAGTGGTCCTAATAGACCTATGTAAACCTCCTAATGGAGTCCTTTCTTTATTGTGAGTGTAAAATAATTTAACAAGGTGACACCTTATGGAATCTTAAGATTTTAATAGGGAAAACCCCTCATAGGCTAGATCATATTTTATGGTCAAACATTATAATGTTAACAAGTTAACTTTATTGTTACAACAGAGAAGATTTGTGGGTTTCATCCCCACCCCAGTTTTACCTTCATCTTGTAGTGTTTATGGGTAACCAAATCATTGTGTTATGTGTTGAACTTTTATGGATGTGATGTATTTCATTTATATTTTAGAATTTTAGTTTTTAAAGGTAGACATGTGAGATGAATTAGGTATGAACGAATGAAATTGGTTTTGAAGTATAAAATTTTAAGATTCCAATCCCCCCCCCAATATCTTGTTTCCCATATACTCATTCCAACAACTACTATCAGAGCCTAGTTCTCTTGTCAGGAAACCTAAAATCTTGAGAGGATCAGATCATGGAGATGGAAGTGTATAAGATGGGAAAGATCATTGAGAATTAGATGATTGAAATCCAAATCATGTTGCAACAATTGGAAACAACAAAAAAGGAGTTAAGGAAATCCCTAAAGAAAAGAAGATATATGGGCATGTAGTTAAATAACACTCAATACATAGAAGTTGACACTAAAGGAATGTTGGATAGTGGAAATACTAGTAACAAAGATGAATCGATGAAATAATTTATAGACAAGAATAGTTCCTTAGTAAAAGAAGTAAAAAATCTCAAAATAAAACAAGAAATTCAATCAGTTATGCTTTGTGAAGAAATTAATTGAAATTAGAAAGAAATGGAAGACAAGCTCATGGTTGAAGAAGATAAAAGGTAGTTGGCTAGTAGACTTGAATAAACATCTTTTGAAGTTAAGCTTACAAATAATCAGCTTGCTATGATAAATCAAATAGTAATTGTGAACTAGGAGAAAATAGAAAATATTTTGAGATCATGAATCTAAGGCTATAAAATGAACAATTGAAAATGACTAAAAGGCATGAAAAGGAACTCATGAAGAGGATGAACAAACCAAATAAAGAAATCAATTATTTTGAAGACATGATGAAGTCACCTAGAACAAAAGACATCTTTGGAATTGGATACAACAAGAAATATTCATCTATTGAAGAATGAGAATATTCTAAAAATGGAGAAAAATGAAATGAAAAATCAAAAGGAAAACCTATATATTATCACTGTGGGAAAACTGAATGCACAACTAATATTTGTAGAAACAAAAATGGTAAGAAAATTCCTAAACCTATGGTAATTGTGTTAGTTGCAAAAGAGTAGGACATCAAGCCCATGAATGTAGATTAAAGAATAATGATTCAACCAAAAAGGTATTTAGATTCCAAGGTTATTTCTACAATTGTCAAAAGTATGGACACACGGTTCATGAGTGCAAACATAACAAAAGGTGGAGTTGGTTACCTAAGAAACAAACTCATACAACAAGGAAGGGAAATTCCTATAATTAGGATTACAACACATTGTACAGTTATCACTATTGTGGAGAGTATGAACACATTCTAGAGAATTACATCAAAACATATTTTAGAGGAAATTATAAGAAATGGTCAAATGAAGAGATAGTATGTTTCAGTTGTCACAAATTTGGACACATTAGTAGAATTTAAAAAACCATAACACCAGCACCAAGCAATGGCAAAGAAAAACCTGAAGGGAAGAAATCCTGGATAGAGGTAGTAAGAGCTAGAAGTAGTAGAGTTAAAGATAATGTGATCACCCAATCTAATGGATCAGATGATCACACCACATCTCACAAAGAAAGAAGGTATGTTGTAATTGAATATTCAATGTTATATTTTACATTAGTTTCTAAGCATAAAATCAATGAAAATTCATATCTATATAAATTAAGATGCATTAAGAACTATTAGAATTAAGATGTCATAAAGTATCAAGCATCACTGATACTATCTATATTGACAAAGCCTTGAAGTATAGACCAATTTTATCAAGAAAGATTACATACTAACCAAATGAAATGGTTACAACTGTCATGACCCCAAATTTAAGGATATATGCATATTTGAATAATGATAAAAATTAAGAATAATAACTAATGATAATTATAATAAATTGATTAATAGACTAATCAATATAATATATATTAATAATACAAGAATTAATATAAACAATAATATAATATGATATTATAACAACATATATTTGTATATGTTATTATAAAACATACAATGTTATATAACATATTTAATACTTATATCTTATAAAAATATATATGATATACTTATTAATATAGTTATATTAATTATTCAAAAACTTATTAATATAAATAATTAATATAATATAACTATATTATTATTGATATAATGAAAGGACGTGACTCTTATGATAAAATTATATATATATTAAATCAACTTGGAGAAGAAGGGATCAGATCGGAAGATTATCAAAGTGGTACAGATGAAAAATGGGAAAATATACTAATGTCCCAAAAAGGGTCATTACAATTGGTATCAGAGCTATGATCCTGCCAGCCTGAATACAATGAGATCAAACAATTATAGAAGAATTTCAATTTAGAGAACAAGATTATGCTCATTCTTTCTACTCATTCTTGGAAGGTGCACGTCTTTTTGCTCATTCTGCTCCATCTTCCTTCGAGTTTTGGGTTGAAATAGGTGCAAATAAAGTGAGCCGATAGTGAGCCAGTTTGGTGTAAACAAGAACATCTTCAATTCATTCGACCAAACACGATACTATAACAATCTGGTAGTACAGCTTCAATTAAGTTTAATTTAAATGTTCCAACTCTCAATTGCATACATACATTGGCATGGTTGTGATTTCCATAGGAGTGATTGATTGATGTCACTATTGCAACTAACATCAAATTATTTTGTTAAATTGAGTATCCTGAAACATGCACTAATCCTCTAGAATGTCCAATCACCAATTTTGTGTTGCAGAGGATTCTCTTATATAAGCTTGATTGGGACAATCCTCTGGTGTTACGAAAGTCTAATAATGCTTAGACATGTGGTAATAGTACTATGTGGCTGCAACAATGTATCACTCTAAGAATAAGGCTATACGTAATTTGCTACAAATGGTTTTTGATGAATAGTCTTTCACCACCCAATTGCATTACGTGAGATAGACCCTAATTTAACTATAGTCGATCTGGGATTGTATGAGGCCATTCTATTGTCTTTTAGAAGGATGTTCACTATCAAGCAACAAAGATTGTAATGATAATGAAAATACATATCATATGTTTATGTTTTATTGGCCCAAGGTAAGTGGTGTGGCCATGAACCGTAGAACACCCTCAGAGTGTTGATTGGAAGCAGATAATAGTCTATTTAAGCATTTGAGAGAGGGTCCTCTTCAAATTACTATGTAGTGGGATTGGCATGACTAAATTGTTGGATTTCTCATTGTAAAAACACCTCATAAAACATATTCTTGATAATTAATGTGAAATCTGTCCCCCTCACGAAGAAGAACCAAGTGATGGATAAATAATATATATTTTAGTGGTCATGTACAAAAAGGCATCAAAACCATCGGGCAAAGAAGACCATGTGAAGATATTGTGGATAAGATAGCAATAACTATTATTCTAAGTGTCGGGCCATGTCAATAATATCATTATTATTTCAAAGCAATTTTTATCATGTATTAGAAGATACACAGCGAAAGAAAAAAAATGCAAGTATCATGGAGAAAATGTTACGATGGTAGACAAGAGAGAAGAATTACTATGGTTGTTGGTAATACTATTATTCATAATCCTATAGTATATCATAGATTATACGTCGCTTATAGACATCGATAATACCATTGCAAGGGAAATCTCCATCTCCATTGCTGGATACGAATAACATTTTGTCAGAGATATTTTTGAAGCCTGCAAAGACACGGTGAAGGGAGAAGTAATAGGATATCCCATATGAACAAATAAAATATATTTTCTTTACCTTCACAAGCGGTAATAGCAAGAAGCAAAGGATTTAAGAAGACCATGAAGATATAATGAGGTCAAATTAACAAGACGAATTAATTCTTGTTTCAGTGGTGAAGCACAAACTTCCATGTCCTCCACTGCTACCATTGGGAGAAAATGACAGTCTAGAAGGGCACTTTCAGAACAAAAATCAACAAAAACATCTGGAGATAGTTGAATTGTCATCCATTACTAACGGCACAAAGTTAGTTCATTTTAGAGAAGGAGGCTATTGATATGGTTATATGGAATGGTTAATGCAGATGATAGACGCATTGAATATTTCAACCACCCAAGGAGGAGTGCTCTCTATCATGATGTGTAAGCTTATGTCAATACAAGAATAGAAAACATGATTAGCCACTATGTATATTGGAAGGATTCATGATTCAAGCTTGATGAGACAAACATTGAAGATCCTTTTTATTGTCTTTAGAAGAAGATGAGATATGATCGAAGGAACATCAATAACATTCAGTCAATGAATAGAGAGGAAAGCCAAGGGAGCTTTGAAGAAGTTCAACCATAGTTAAAATATGAAATTGTAAGTTTCCTTAATTAATGTAATCACAAAGGTGTAAAATTGATTATTTGAGAGATGATTTAGGGATTTCAAATAGCTTTCCTATGGAGTATACAATCAAGGAAGGTCTATAAGATGCCTTATTGTAGTGCTAGTTAAGGGAAAGACTATATAGAAACCCTACCATATTTAACTTTCCTATGGGGTCTACAATTAAGGAAGGTCTATTAAGACACCTTGTTGTAGTATCAGTTAAGGGAAAGGCAATATTTAACTTTCCTATGGGGTCTACAATTAAGGAAGGTCTATTAAGACACCTTGTTGTAGTATTAGTTAAGGGAAAGGCAATATTTAACTTTCCTATGGGGTCTGCAATTAAGGCAAGTTTTTTAAGACACCTTATTGTAGTATCAGTTAAGGGAAAGGCCATATTTAACTTTCCTATGGGGTCTGCAATTAAGGGAGGTCTGTTAAGACACCTTATTGCAGTATTAGTTAAGGGAAAGGCCATATTTAACTTTCCTATGGGGTCTGCAATTAAGGGAGGTCTGTTAAGACACCTTATTGTAGTATCAGTTAAGGGAAAGGCAATATTTAACTTTCCTATGGGGTCTGCAATTAAGGCAGGTCTGTTAAGACACCTTATTGTAGTATCAGTTAAGGGAAAGGCCATATTTAACTTTCCTATGGAGTCTACAATTAAGGGAGGTCTGTTAAGACACCTTATTGTAGCATCAGTTAAGGGAAAGGCCATATTTAACTTTCCTATGGGGTCTGCAATTAAGGCAGGTCTGTTAAGACACCTTATTGTAGTATCAGTTAAGGGAAAGGCCATATTTAACTTTCCTATGGGGTCTACAATTAAGGGAGATCTGTTAAGACACCTTATTGTAGCATCAGTTAAGGGAAAGGTCATATTTAACTTTCCTATGGGGTATGCAATTAAGGGAGGTCTGTTAAGACATCTTATTGTAGTATCAGTTAAGGGAAAGGCCATATTCAACTTTCCTATGGAGTCTACAATCAGGGAAGAGCTGCTATGATACCCTATTGCAGTACTAGTTAAGGGGAAGATAGTAAGGGAATCCTACCACTTTCCTATGGAGTTTGCAATCAGGAGAGAACACCCTATTGTAGTACTAGTTAAGGGGAAGATAGTAAGGGCACCCTATCAACTTTCCTATGGAGTCTGCAATCAAGGGAGAGCGGTTAAGACACCCTATTGTAGTGCTAGTTAAGGGCAAGATGGTAATGACTCCTTAATGACTCCTTTTCACAAGAACCTTTCTAGCCAAACAAGAAATCCACTAAGTAGACCACCTCGTGTGGATGCCTAACACCTACCACTGAGGCCAAGGGGGCCAAAGTTCCACTCTTGGGCTTAGCATGGAATTGGCTTGGATTAACTTAATATCATTCAAATTTCTTTGAAGTTTATATATATGTATGTACTGATGCTTATTTTGTGGTTGCAGGGTTTATAAGCCTAACAAAGAAGTATAGTCATTGTGCATTTTAGGATCTAATCAAGGTTGTGTATGATGTGTCTACATCGTGTCTACTTCGTGTCTTCATGCATCAATGTGTATGCTTCATGTTTTCTTCATGTCTTCATACATACATATGCATACTTTGCATTCAAATACATACTACATGTGTGACTTTTTATAGAATAGAATGAAGTAATCTTATAAGTAAAAATTTGAATGGGATATAGTAGTCAATTTGTTATATAAGAGGAAACGAATATGAAAATGATTATTGCTTGAGGACAAGCAATTTCGAGAGGGGCGAACTTGTCATGACCCCAAATTTAAGGATATATGCATATTTGAATAATGATAAAAATTAAGAATAATAACTAATGATAATTATAATAAATTGATTAATAGACTAATCAATATAATATATATTAATAATACAAGAATTAATATAAACAATAATACAATATGATATTATAACAACATATATTTGAATATGTTATTATAAAACATACAATGTTATATAACATATTTAATACTTATATCTTATAAAAATATATATGATATACTTATTAATATAGTTATATTAATTAATCAAAAACTTATTAATATAAATAATTAATATAATATAACTATATTATTATTGATATAATGAAAGGACGTGACTCTTATGATAAAATTATATATATATATATATATATATATATATATATATATATATATATATATATATATATATATATATATATATATATATATATATATATATATATATATATATATATATATTAAATCAACTTGGAGAAGAAGGGATCAGATCGGAAGATTATCAAAGTGGTACAGATGAAAAATGGGAAAATATACTAATGTCCCAAAAAGGGTCATTACAACAACCAACCAAATAGCCTTGACAGAGCTAAAATAGAGACCAGGCTAGTTATCATGCACCAATTGAGTATGAGGACATTAGTTATAGACCTAAAGTGAAAGATCAAATGTATTTATCAAATTTAAACATTCATTTTTACTCACCAAGTGATTAGAAATCTCAAGAGGAGATTTAAAGGTGATAGAAGTGATCTCAATGAGTAGAGAAAAGAATCACAACAAGTTATAAGCAAATTTATGAAGTGAAGTAAGTATTACTCTTAGTGTCAAGTAAAGTATTCAGTGAAGATATTTTTGAAAGCTTCATCTAAAACCCTAGTTCACAATGGCTTTTGGAAGAAAAATGATAAAGGATAATAATGCATTAATCATAAGGAATGATTAGAGACCTCCATCCAATTTTAGAAATATAGTTAACATTGAAACCCATTTCAATGATGTCGGAGCTTTTTCATCAAGTCCACCTAGAGTCCTGACCATCCAAGACATCAAATCATGCTACCAATATAAGAATGGAGAAATTGGAGATTTTTAAATAAGGGTAGCATATGAAAATCTATGAATCGATGGGGTTCTTAAAGATGAATTAAAGATCATTGTTGACAAAGGGGTTACCCATGTGCTAATATTTACAAAAAAATTCAAGATCGAATGGATCAATATCGTGCTCAGTTGAGTTCATGACATGAAAAATTGGTTGGAAGGTGGGCCAATCAAGATCAAAAAAGAAATCATTCAAATAGTAACTGGGCACCCTACATTGGATTAACCTAAGAGCATAAGGAGTGGAACTAAGAATGAGATCAAAAACTTGACCAAGGAAAAATGGAATGGTCGTGGAATGTCAATAGATAGCACTAAGGATCCATTAATTGAATCTTTTGTTTTGTGATTGCACTCATGTTCTATCAATTGAGAATATTGAACAATGTACCCTATTTAGCAATTGATTTGGGCTACAAAATTGTGAAGATAGATCACTCATATGATCTTTTCAAGTTGCAACTTCACCAACTCACAGAGAACCTAGAAGAAACAAGAAAATTGAAGAACACAACTTGTAAGTTTGGTTTCCTGTTAGTTTGCATATTTTTCTATGTATAAAATTATTTTCCTACCATTGGAAGGATTGCATGAGATAGGAATAGGACTACCACAAAGTAACTAAGTGACCTAATAGATAGGTTAGGAGAAAATTTTGAGGTAGAAATACATAACTACTTTGAAGAATTTAAAGCTAAAATGAAGAATTGGATGAGGATTCTAAAGTCTATTGTAGACAAATATTATGATTAAATGTGTTTCATTTTAAACACATATTTTATGTATGTTTAGGAAGTGTTACCAAGGGTACCATGGTTAAGGCCAATTCCCTATGAGGTAAATATAGATGATGTAATGACAATAGTTACTACACTATTAGTAGAAGAAATTTATGCTAGTGTCAAGTAGTTTAGCACATACTAGACTATTATTGTTGAGCTAACTCTAGACTCTAGCACACTTGATGCTAGAAATAAAAGGAAAAGAAAAATTGTCGAGGTGAGCAAGAAGGAACAAAGAAAAAGGCTAGGATAATCCTCAAAGCCTGAGGAAGGAAAAGGAAAAGAGCATGTAGTTGTAAAGCTAAGGTTCAAAAAATAGATAAAGGTTGCAATAATTGAACCTAAGGTGAAGGCCAACCTTGATAAAACCATGCAAGAAATGGTGACACAACAAAGGCCAAAGGTAAAGGTGATCACCACCAAATGAAGGTTAGCACAACCTCCTCTTGTGATATTAAATAGGAGCCTATCAAATGAAAGGAAGTAGCTAGATGATCTATCTAAACCAAAGAGGAAATTGATCATGGCACAAGAGGAGGAGGAAGATGAGGAAAACACAGAGTCTGATGAGACAAGCAAACTAAAAGTAGTAAACAAACTCACTCTAATTAGTGTGGATTAAGTATCTGTAAAAATTATAGAATCTAAAAAAGTCTTGGGACTCAAAGGTTTATAGTATGATTCTTTGAGTAATGATGATCAAGTTAAGCTTAAATGTGTAATGATTAGCATGATGATCAAATTTAGGTTGCACATCCTTGGAATTGGGAACTAGATTTCTAGTGGTATTGTATAGTAGAGTTGATGCCAAATAGAAATGAGCATTTTTTGCTGAAAAATAAATAAGAGAGACAGCATTGGCACAAGTTATGCCAGATTTATGGAAGACACACATGTCTATAGCCCTTAAATATATTGCTAAGAAGTTTATGCCGAGGGATATGGCATACAAATTTTTTAAGAATAAAGCTCTTGAAGTTGAGGCAAACTATGTAAGAGTATGGAAAGAAGTATTTGGATTGCTTACTCCAATAGTAGAGGAGAAGGAAGGTTGAAATGCTATAGAATTTGAAGATGAATATAAGTAAGAAGTGGCCAAGCTAACAACAAAAATTCAGCAACTAGTCAGTGAGTGAGTATGAACAAAAAGATATTGTCACAACTAAAGATGACACTCACATCCCTCCACCTAATCTTAATATACTGGATGAAAAGGAAATTCAAGTTTGATGAAGGACTAAATAAAACTTAATACAAAACTAATTTTTTAATAGATAGGTGGATATTCAAAGCTTGAACTCAAGAAGATTGGTGGTGTTACAATCACATCAGTTATAGAGGCTACTAGTGTTGAGAAACTTGGTAACGCATTAATTGTAATATTCTACCAATTTTTATGAAAATTTTGAACAAGCAAGGAAATTTTGAGAAATATTCATGAACTAAAATGGTAGAGGAAAAAGTCACATAGAAAGAGTAAGATATTGTTAGGATTAACCATGGATAGAAATAACAATTACATGTAAATATAACCAATATTAGTGAATAACAAAGCACAAAAAAGAGAATACAAGACATAAGGATTTAACATGGTTCACCCAATCCTTGGGCTATGTACATCCACCAATAGAAAGTCCATTATTATTATTATCCATTGATTATAATTTTTAATCCCTTACAACTCAATACTGCTGCAAGAAGCTACAATGTTACCATACATTATGAAATCTCTAATCCTAAACCATTTTATACAAGTTTTGCTACTTACAAAATTAGGGCTGGAATAAGTCATCTAATAGAAAAATAGCAATCAAGCCTTTTACAATATAAGGTCATTTTTGGCTTTGAGGGCACTTCCCCCAAAAACCATTGTGGGGGAATTTCCCCTCAACCCCACCCTATACTGTAATAGGGAGAACACCTGACCCTATAGGGGTGCTACCCCCAAACCCCCATAAAAAATAATCTAGAGTAAAATGCACTGAATGAACCTCTAAGTCTTATTAGGCTCAACATCACAACAATATCCCACTTGGAGATTGATCATAGCACTACTAAACCTATAGCTCCCACCAGAATATCAAACCACCCTAGACTCTAATGTGCTTTATTTTTGTTCTTTCTAGAAGACTAATCGAAGCTAAAGAGGATTTCAGCTTCTCCTTTGTTAGTTTTTTGGTAAACATATCTACTAGATTATCATCTATATGTATCTTCTCCAGCTTTAACTATTCATAATCTTAAACCGACCAAATGAAATGGTACTACAATTGTATGTATTTTGTCTTTGAATGTAGAGCAGAATTATTTGCAAGATGAATGGAACTCTGGCTATTTGTAAACAAATAATTATCCCTCTATGGGTGTCCCAATTCTTCCATAAAGAACTAAAGCCATAGCATCCCCTTCATTACCTCTTTAGCAGCAACATACTCTACCTCTGTAGTGAATAAAGCATTGACCTTTTGCAATCAATAAATCCAACTCACTATTGTCACATAAATAGTATATGCATAACCTATAGTAATCTATCTAGTATCAATATCCCCTATGAAATAGGAGTCAAAATAACCCTATAAATCATTAGTAGAGCCCCCAAAATGTAAACACTTATTGGATGTTCCTCTCAAATATTTGAGAATCCATTTAACTACATACCAAAGCTCAAACCATGGATGACTCATATACCTCTTAACAAGTCCCATTGCATGTGCAATATTTTTCCTAGTACATACCATAGCATATATCAATCTTCCTACAAATGAAACATAAGGTACTTTGGAAATCTTATCCTCCTCTTCTTCTATCTTTGGATGCATATCCTTAGTCAACTTCAAATGACTAGGTAAGGGTATGCTGACAACTTTAGCACTCTCAATAGAGAAACGTTGCAACATCTTTGCAATATAATCAACCTAAGATAATGTCAATTTTCTATTTTTTCTATCTCTACATATCTTTATACCAAGGATTTTTTTTTTTGCCCCCAAATCCTTCGTAGCAAATGAATGTGCTAATTTTTCCTTTAAGCCCTTAATATGATCCATGATAGACCTAACTACAAGCATATCATCAACATATAAACATAAAATAATGTATTTTTCATCATCAAACCTCTTTAAAAAAATACAATGATCTGAATGACACCTACCATATCCATGCCCATGCATAAAATTGTCAAATTTTAGATACCATTGCTGAGGTGCTTTCTTCAAGCCATATAAACTTTTCTACAATCTACACACTACATTCATCTTAACTTTGACTTCAAATCCCTATGGTTGTTTCATATATATATCTTCATTCAAATCACCATCAAGAAAGAATGTTTTAACATCAAGCTACTCCAAATGAAAATCTTCAGTAGCCACAATACTTAAAATAGTGCAAATAGAAGTCAGTTTAACAATAGCAGGGAATATCTCATCAAAACCAATGGTCTTTTTTAGTGCAAATCCTTTTACAAATAACCTACCTTTAAATTAGTTCTTACCTTCATCCTCTTCTTTCAAAATGTAAACTAATTTATTCTATAAAGCCCTTTTACCTATAGACAACTTGCATAAATCCCATGTCTAATTTTTCAGCAAAGAGTCAATTTCTTCTGTCATTAGAGACTCATTGAATCTTTATATCCAACTGCATAACTTCATCATAACTTTTATTTCACTAGTACCAATAAGTAAAATAGAATACAAATAAGGAGAAAATATTTTTGGAGGTCTACTTATCCTTTTTGATCATCTAGTATTCACTGGGATGTGTGGTATTTTTTGTTGTAGTTGTTGCAGATCATGAGGAATTACTGTAACGTCATCTTTTGGACTATCATCCAACACTACATAATCATTTTTTTTCTTCTCATATTGCTGCAACAAATCTTTGTACAAAACTTTCTCATTGAATATGACATCCCTGCTTCTTACAATTTTACAATTTTCAAAATACCAAAGCTTATAATCAAATTCATCAATGCCATATCCAACAAATACACATTTCTTTGACTTAGCTTCTAACTTGGTTCTATTTTTAGAATCTATGTCTGCAAATGCTTCACAACTAAAGGTTTTGAGAAAAGAATAACTCACCTTCTAACCCATGCTTCCTCTAGAATACCATAGCCCAAAGGAGTAAAGGGGCCTCTATTAATCAAATATACAATAGTAATGATAGCCTTCATCCACATGTTTAAGGACAACCCAGCATGCAACCTCATGATCCTTGCACACTACATTATTGTCCTATTCATGCATTCAGCCACTCCATTTTCCTATGGAGTCCTTGGAACAATTTTCTATCTATGAATACCATTAGTAGAGAGACAATATTCAAATTCATGACTATAATACTCACCATCACTATCTAGATCCGAGATGTTTTAATCTCTTACTAGTCTCATTTTCAACCAAGCATTTCCATTTCTTAAAAGTTTGAAATACATCAAATTTCTATTTAAAGAAATAAACCAACACTTTTATGGTTGCATCATTAATAAATGTAACATAATAATGAGATCCACAAAGGTAAGATAATTGAGCTGGTTCCCATACATCAGTATGCACAAGCTCTAATTTATAATTTTTCTTTTCCTTCTCAATCTTCACAAAACTCACTCTCTTTTGTTTTCCATACACACAACTTTCAAAAAAATCCATATTGACACATTTTAGACCTGGTAAAATGTTCTTTGAATGAATTAATTTCATACCCTTCTCACTCATGTGCTCAATTTTTATGTACCATAGCGATGTATCAAAATCTAGAACAATCATTTGCTCTCCTTGCTCAACCGCAACAACTATTCTTAAACATCCATTTTTCTCTAAAAAAATAAAAGTAGAAGGAACAATATGACTCATAAAAAGATATAAGGTGCCTACTTTCACACCTTTTACTAATACAAGGGAACCTTTGTAAACCTTTCCATTTTTATCATTAAAAGTAACTAGACTAACCTCATCACTAAGATGCCCTGCTGAAATTAAATTCCTACTTAGACTTGGAACATGTATTGCCTCATATAGTAGCCAATGGTTCCCATTTTGCAACTTAATCTTAAATTTTCCCTTTCCAACAATCTGACAGGGTTCATGATCTCCCCTTGGACATAATTAATAAAATAACCTCTATGGGGTGTAGCATGAAATGAAGCACCAAAATCTAAAACCCATAAATCATCAACACTTTCTAAAGAAAGAAGCAAAACATCCTTTTTGGATTTTTTACTTACCACATTTTCTTCCTTGTTCCCTTATGGTTTATCTCCTTCATTGTTCTTTCAAGTCCAATAGTCTTTCTTCTGATGCCCTAGTTTTCCACAATACTAGCAATCTCTTGGTCCTCTAGATTGAGAACTCTTTCCCTTAGACTTTCCTCTTGATTTCCCATGATTTCTAGAATTATTTCCTCTTTTAGTCATTTTTCCTCTACTTTGTGCATTGAAAAAACTTCTTGATGTTGATCCACTTGATTTTTTTATACAAGTTTCTTCACTTAGAATAACACTAATCACATCATCAAATTTTAGGGCATTATATCCATAAATAGAATTACTCACAACCATTATCAAGCCATTCCAACTTTCAGGCAAAGAACACAAAATCAAGAGAGCTCTAATTTATTCATCAAAATTGACATTCACAAAAGATAACTGACTAGTAATGGTATTAAGGTCATTTAAATGATTTGCAATAGATCCACTTTCTACCATCTTTATATTTAATACCTTGTCTCTTCATATTTAATACCTTGTTTTAAATGAAGGGCTTTTCATACAGTTATACTAGGGGTTGTGTCAACTATTCTATCATCTTCTATTTGTAAAGTTAAATGTCACTGATGGTGCCAAGCATAATCGAATGTTTCCAAGTACCTTTCTATCTAAAATATATTGGTTCTCATTTGTCATAGTTTCATGTTTCTTTATTTTTCCTTCCAATGGCTTCCATAAATCCTTCTGATAAAGATATTCCTCCATTTGCATTTTTCATAATTAGAAGTTTTGCTCATTAAATTTCTCAAGCTTTAGCTTACCCTTGTCTTCTATCACTCCCACTCAATTGTGAGACCTTCCTACAAAGGATAGCTAAAAACAATTATGACTATTTGTCTCTTATACCACTTGTTAGGATCAACCACAGACATAAATAATAGTTTTGTATGAATATAACCAATATCAAAAAAATTATAAAGTGCACAAATGAGAACATAGGATAGAACAATTTAACATAGTTCACCCAATCCCTAGGCTATGTCCACCAACAAAAAGTCTGATATTATTATTATCCATTGATTAAAATCCTCAATCCCTTACATCTCAATACCACTGCAAGAAGTTACAATATCACCATACATTATGAAATCTTTAATCCTAAGCCATTTTATACAGGATTTTGTCACTTACAAAATTAGGGCTAGAATAAGTCATTCAATAGAATTATAGTAGCTGACACCTTTTACAACATAAGGTAATTTTTGGCTTCAAGGGTGTTGCACCTGAAAAACCCCGCAAGGGTGTTTCCTCTCAACCCCAATCTATACTACGACAAGAAGCACACCTCGGGTATTGCCCCAAAACCCACATTAAAATAATTTGGGGAGAAACCATGTTGAATAAACCTTTGATTCTAATTGGGCTCTACATTACAATAGAGGCTACTCAAGCTTTTATTAAATTACTAAGTGCAATAGCTACAGAACCAAAACATGTGACACTTATGCAGAAGGTGATTTCTACACTAGTGCAGCAACCAAAGTTAGTGAAAAGGGGAAACAACTATAACTATCACTGTTAAGTGAAATATTGTCTAGATTTCATGTTGTGACTCATACAGATGAGGAAGATGATGAGTCAGTGCACCTTTATGAGGTGATTACATTACCTATATATGATTTGAATAATCTTACACTAGAACAAATGAAAATCTTTTTGAGTTGTAAGGAAAAACAAGAACAACTGAAGAGAGGGTAGAAGAGAAAATAGGTATTACATACTGTCAAGGATATTTTTACATGTACATTTGGAATTACAGATTTAATAATTAGCATACAATTTTGGAGAAGCTAGTGTATGTAGTTGATAGAATATGGATAGATGATATTGAGACAAATGAGAAGCTATTACAATGGTCTAAAAGGAGAATGGAGCATAAGGTATTATAGAAACTGTTGCATGAATTTGTACTGAGACAAGCTTAGCTTTCTACATCTATTACACATCTAAAAATAATTTTGAATATCATCAATTCATTATATTTGGAATGGTGTGATATAGATTTATTTACAAGAGATACTACATGCTCATTAGAGCTATTACATACAAACATTGGAGCTAATGTTCTCATGTTGGTCAAGAGTGCAAGTTCGAGATCATCCTCTTATAATGAACTGACATTCAATCAAAAGGGATTAGACAAGCCCACAACTAAATATGTAGAGATAAGGCACAAATTGGCATAGATTCAACTTCAATTACCACATACAAAGATAATTTAGAAGGCAATCTCTATTGCTAGAAAGATTTTAAAGAGACAGAATTTTCAAATATTGCAAGCTTTATTGACCTAGCTGTCGATCTAAAGATTCAACATTAGATTTTGGAATAGGTATAGGAAGGATGAAATACTAGCTATGCCAATATTGTGGGAAGTCATCAATAATTCTTTGAGAAGTATCAGCTTACCCCCAAAAGCCCCAAGTTCCATCAATGACAAAAACAAGGGGGAATGATGAGAAAGAAAAAAAGATGAAGTGAAAAAATGAGCAAAGGGGGAGGTAAGAAATAAAGGAGACAATATGATATAAAAAAAGATATCATGAACATAAACAAATTTTGGTCTCAAGAGGAGAATACATTTTTTTAATGAAATGATTTCATGAAAAAGTGTTTTTGCTACTAATATCAAAGGGGAATATTTTTTATTTCTAAGCCTATGTTACCAATTAATTTCCAAATACTTAGTCAGTTACTAGTGACAAAAAGGGGAAGGTAAACACCAAGATCAGAGGTAAACCCAAAAATCCAAACCAGCCTTGCAAATTTAACACAATGGAAGAAAACAAATTTAACACAATGGAAGAAAACACACACACACACACATAGAGAGAGAGAGAGAGAGAGAGAGAGAGAGAGAGAGAGAGAGAGAGAGAGAGAGAGAGAGAGAGAGAGAGAGAGAGAGAGAGAGAGAGAGAGAGAGCAAAATTATTTATTAATTCATGAAAATATTAGCATAGATGCCCAACTCTAAGGCCTTCTAGGTTATGGACAGATAAAAAATAAATTCAATATCTAAGATCCAACATCAGATTTGTAGTTCCAAACACATATGCAAGAAAGTTTCCAAACATTCATGTTCTGCTCTAGAATCCCTCAAAAATCTCTACCAATATGCCCTAACTCTAAGCCTAGATACTCTATTTATACTTTCCAAAATGGCTAATAGAATATTCTAGATCATTACTAAATAGCAAGGCTAACCCAACAATAGCTTGGACACATCCCAGGAAAAGATCTCCTCATAAATGTCATGATCAAAATAAATCCCACAAGTTTGTTTGTACCAAAAAATGCAAAAATCATGTCCAAAATACTATCACTCAACATCAATAGGATAACTTGGCACATGAAGAGTCACTCGGCATACACTATGTAACTTATCACATGAAGGATAGCTTGACAAACACTGTGGAACTCAACACATGTTACAGAGTGAGATGGGATAACATGTGAATCCAAGTGTTAACATGACATGGGATAACCTCAACTTGACTAAAACTATAAAATTACTGGCACTCAACAATTGTTGTAACTTAGTAATGACTAAAACTCGGCAATGATTGGAACTCGACAATAATTGGTAGAATGAACACAAATGAGTAGGATAACATGTCAACCTAGAATGCCCCTGCATCAGACAACCAGGGTAGCAAGAAATGATTCTCCCAAATCATTGAGATGTCACAACCTAAGCTGAATATAACTCAAATTTAGAAATCCATTTAGCATCTTCAATTGGTCTATTTTTCCACTTTACCAAATATTCATAGTAGTCTTTTCTGCTTGTTCTTTTGCCAACTCTCTGATTCAATATCTGTTTGACCTCTTCAATCTATTTCTTAAGATAATCATTAGGTACAACAACTTCATCATCTAACTCATGATACTTATTTAGATCAAAAATATTGAATATAGGAGATATATCCATGTCATTAATAAACTCAACTTTATAAGCATTTCCATTGTCAAACTTCTTCAAGATCTTATAAGGTCCAAACTTCTTCATCTTTAGCTTACTTGATAGGGACACAAGCCATGACTAGAATGAACATAACAGGAAAAGGGAAATATTATTATCAGTGAAAATATACTATTACACTCAATACAAAGAAAATAGAACCAAAAACATGCCCTATGGGCTTACAATAGTATGACTTTGGAGAAAATATTCTACTCATAGTACCTTCTCTCAAACTCCACTCAGAACTATCTTTATAGTGCTATAAATGTTCTTAAATAGACTCTAGATGGTTTAGGGTTAGAAATACATTCTAGAATATGATAGCTGGCATCCACCACCAAAATAGAAGGTTCCAGAAATCATGCTAGAAGTTGGTGTAAAATTAGAAAAATCCAAAAATGGTAGCTAAAATTCTAGGAGGCATAACTTTTGAACTGAGACTCTAATTGACGAACTGCTTACATTTTCGAAAAGATCTTAGAGTGCTCTATAGCCCAATGGACAAGCTTTACTTGTCCCCCATTTTTTGGGCCTATACAAGGTTGTTTAGTACCTCAAATCTAATTTTGAAGTGCTCTTAGGAGATCTCCAAGAATCGTAAAACTGTAATAACTTTCTAACTGTGGAGCCTTTTAACCTAATTCTTTTTCTAGAGAACTTTAAATTACAAATATAATCATCCATCCAACTTAAACCCTCTAGCTCATCATAATTTTGGCTCAATTACAAAATAACCCATTTTCTGCTCAAGGTACTCAAAAACTTTAACCTAGAAAACTAATAGTGGAATTGTGGGAGTTGGAACCTTTATTTGACCTAAACGGGTATCTAAAAATGAAAACACATTAAATAAAAACTATTTCAAAGCATATTTTTGGGTGACAGGATTTCCCTTACACCATTGGATGCTCCTACATCAGACACCTAAGGTAGATTGAAAAGTGACCCTGTCACTTTATGGTTGGTAGAGGAAAACCCAAATGGGAAACCTCCACTACTGATATCCAAGTTGAGTCTTCTATTGGTTGTCTTTTCCACTTCACCAAGTACTCTTCATACTACCAATTTCTACTACTTTTGCCCACACAACTAGCCAGAATCTCTTTTATCTCCTCCTTCGTAGAAGTTGGAATTAGACATGGCTCCAACATCAAAACCTCATCTACACCATCATCCTGATATTTTGTTTAAGTCTACAATGTTGAAGATAGGAGAAATATGAATCCCATCAGGAAACTCTACCTCATATGCATTTCTCAAGTCATGTTTCCTCAAAATTTTGTAGGGGCCAAATTTCTTCATCTTTAGCTTGTTGTAAGTACCCACTAGAAATTGTTCCTTTCTTAAGTGTACCATGACCAGATCCCCTACTTGGAACTCCTTATGTCTCCTACTTTGATCAGCCCTAGCTTTATACTATCGATTCATCTTGGTAATGTGTGCATGGACCTCCTCATGTAGGTTCAGCAAATTCTTCTACCTCGACACTTGTCCTCTCCCCTTGCTCCATCTTCCTCAATTTTGGTGTAGTCCTTTGGCTACTTTCATACATAATTTGGAATGGTGATCTACCAGTACTCCTATTTATAGAATTATTGTAAGAAAATTCTGCTTGTGGTAGAATCAAATCCCATCCCTTGGGCTTATCTCCCACTAAACACCTCAACAAATTTCCTAGGCTTCTATTTGCCACTTATGTTTGTTCATTAGTCTATGGATGATGTGTAGAATTGAACTTCAATTCTATCCTCAACTTCTTCCACAAAGTTCTCTAAAAAGACCCCTTATTGTTTCAGTCAGGGGTTCACATATGCCACTAAAATTCTTAATAAACTTCCTATAAAAACTAACTAGACCATGAAATGATCTGAGCTTAGTAATAGACCTTGGAGTAGGCCATTCCAAGATGGCTCTTACCTTCTCTGGATCCATTTTGAGACCTTTGAATGATACAACAAACCCCAAGTAGACTAACTCTTTTTTTGCAAAGCTACATTCTTCAGATTAATCAACAATTTATCTTCCCTCAACCTTTCAAGGACACTACAAATGTGCAATAAATGTTCATCCAAAGTCTTGCTAAAAATTAAAATATCATCCAAATAGACAATAACAAAATTTCCCAAGAATTTCTTTAGTACATCATTCATAAGCTACATGAAGGTGCTTGGCACTTGGTCAATCCAAAGGGCATGACTAACCACTCATACAGACCCTCCTTGGTCTTGAATGTAGTCTTCCACTCATCTCCCTCTCGTATCCATATCTGGTGATAGCCACTCTTGAGATCTATCTTTGTGAAGTACTGAACTCCACTCAAGCAGTCCATAAGATCATCCATTCTTGGCAAAGGGAACCAATACTTGATGTTCATTCTATTTATAGCTTGAGAGTTTGTACACATTCTCCACTCTCCATCCTTCTTTGGTAATAGTACTTCAGGTACTACACATAGACTCAGGATCTCTCGAATCAAACCCTTCCTCAATAGCTTCTAAACTTGTATGTTAAGCTCCTCAGTTTTAGTAGGAGTCATCCTATGAGTAGCCTTGTTAGGGAAACTAGCTCCAAGGATTAAATCTATCTGATGATTGATTTACCTTACTAGTGGCAACCCTTTTGGAACATTATCAAATATGACATCTCTATACTCACTTAATAGGTCTAAAACTTTGAGTGGAATTTCACTACTACCTTCCTTATCTTTTCTAGGAATCAAAGCATAACACATATGCTAAAGTTTCATGCCATCTAAAAGCTTTCTTCCATCAACAAGACATATCCTAGCACTACTACATACCTTTTCACCTTCCTTTATCATGGACTTCAATTTGTGGAAAACTCCATCCTTTGTCAAAGAGTATGTATTTGCATGACCATCATGTACATGCCTATCAAACTACCACAGTCTTCCCAACAACAAATGACAGACATCCATTGTAATAATGTCATAGAAAAATTCATCATGGTAACTCCCAATCTTCAACTTCACCAAACATTGTTCACTGACCAAGACCTTATGATCATCCTTTACCCATGCAATCTGATAGGGTTGGGGGTGTTTCTCCCTCTTGAGCTTTAGCTTAGAGACGATCTCTTTTGACACCAAGTTTTTAGTGCTACCACCATCAACAATCACATCACAACATTTATCTTCACACTTGCACCTGGTACAAAACAAACTCCTCATTTGTCCAGGTTTAGTCTCACCACTTAGTAATAGCCTTTCATTTACTAGAACCTCTCCTCTTTTTCCATCCTCTAAATGTGATGACTGTGCATCCTCATCCACATGAGCAACCCTTGCTTGCACATCAGCTCTCCTATCTATCCTTCCTTGTTGTTGAGGGCATTCAAAGGCATGATGATCTTCTTCATTACATTGAAAATAGGTACCATGGAAGCCTCCTCTTCCTAAAATTTGTCCATGTCCTCTACCTCTTCCTCTATGATCTCTAAAGTTTTGATCATGGGAGTGGTTGAAACCCTCATTCCTTTGGTTCCTACTAGTACCCTCGTTCCTCTAAACAAACTTAACTCCTCCTGAATGCTAGGTCATAACCCAATGAGTTAATAGGAAACCTTCTCCTTATTTTCTTTTGGGTGCCCTACCCTAATAAGAAGTCCATAAAATTCTTCTGTATATTCCTGGACAGATTTTCCTGCTTGCTTTAATGCTTGCATTTTCTTGAACAAATCAAACTCATAATCAATAGGATTGAACTACTTCTTTAGTTTATCCACCATGCAATCCCACCTTGTGGCTTTCTCCTTTTCTCTTCTATTTCTTTCCAGTTGAATCTTTTGCCACCAGATTTTGGCATGGCTTTTCATTTTTTCCTTTGCAAACTTAACCTTATTTGGGTCCCTAATATTCTCATACTCAAAGTACTCCTCTAGTTCATTGATCCAGTCGATTAACTCATCTAGTTTTAGATTTCTTAAAAATACCACATCAATTTTAAGTCTTTTTCCAAGCTTAGAAATGGCCCTAAAAATCATCTCCTCTACCTAATTTAGGACTTCCCCTTTGCCTTCCCCTTCCTATCCAATATTTTCTTCTTCATTTTCCTCCTCACTTTCATTGCCTATGAAAACATTCAGTCCTCTACGAATCCCCTCCTGCAATGCTTGAACTTGCCTCTAGAGGGCTCTAACCTCCTCAATATTAGAAAATCTAGCCCTTCCACCACATTCTCTTTGTGGAGGCATCTTCTTGACTCAAACCCACAACCACACAATCCTAGTGCAAACTACATCACAATTAGCACTCTATCTACACACTCAGGAAAACTTTCTTTGATACCACTTGATGGGGACACAAGCCATGACCAAAATGAACACAATAGGAAGAGGGAAATATTATTATCAGTGAAAGTTTTCTAGTATAGTTAGTACAAAGAAAATAGACCCAAATACATGCCCTATGGACTTACAATAGTATGATTCTAGAGAAAATATTCTCCTGATAGTACCTTCTCTCAAACTTCACTCAAAACTACCTTTACAATGCCAGAAATATTCTTAAATAGACCCTAGATGGTTTAGGGTTGGGAATACATTCTATAATATGCTAGTTGGCATCCACTGCCTAAATAATAGCTTCCAGAAGTCATGTTAGAAGTTGTTGTAAAATTAGAAGAATCTAGAAATGGTAGCCGAACTTTCGGGAGGCATAACTTTTGAACTGGGACTCCGATTGACAAACCGTTTACATTTCCAAAAATTTCTCATAGTGCTCTATAGCCCTATGGACTTTCTTCATGCTTCCCCCATTTTTTGGGCTAGTATGAGGTCATTTAGTGCCTCAAATCTAATTTTGAAGTTCTCTTGGGAGATCTCTAGGAAACATAATACTGCAATAACTTTCTAATCGTGGAGCCTTTTGACCTGATTATTTTTCTAGATGCTTTAAATTACAAATATAATCATCCCTCCAACTTACACCCTCTAACTCATCATAATTTTGGCTCAATTACAAAATAACTCATTTTCTACTCAAGGTGCTCAAAAACTCTAACTCAAAAAACTAATAGTGGAATTGTGAGAGTTGGAACCTTTATTTGACCCAAATGGGTATCCAAAAATGAAAACACATTAAACAAAAACTATTTCTAAGCATATTTTTGGGTGATACAGGATTGCCCTTACACCACTAGATGCTCCTACATCATTACTGTATGTTCCAACTGGAAATCTTTCTTTCTTCAAATGAATCATCACCTCATCACTAACTTCAAAAACATGATGTCTTCTAGACTTATCAGCATTCTCCTTGTACTTTTGATTACTTTGTTCCAACTTCAACTTCACTTCCTTATGCAAAGACTCCATGAAATCAAAAAATTCTTCTCGTGCAACATTCTCTTCTATTCACCAGCAACATCCCTTAAATCTGATACTCCTCTAGATTTCATTCCAATAACAATCTCAAAAGGTGTCTTCCCTATACTCCTATTCAAAGAATTATTATATGAAAACTCAGCTTGTGCCAATACCATCTCCCAATTATATGTCTCATCTCCAACTAAGCATCTTAGAAAATAACCCAAGATTCTATTCAAAACCTTTGTCTACTCATCAATCTCTATATAGAATGCAAAACTAAACTTCAACTCAGCACCCATCTATCTTCTTCCACAAAGTTCTCCAAAAATAACCAACAAACTTACTATCTCTGTTAGAAATAATACTTCTCGGTAACCCATACAATCTATCAACCTCTTTAAAAAAAAATTAGCAACATGCTCAACATCTAATGTCTTCTTACATGGTATAAAATGAGCTATTTTAGAAAATTTATCCATAACAACAAGTATAAATCATACCCCTTTGTTGTTTTAGGAAATCAAGAACAAAATCCATACTAATGTTACTCCAAGGTTTCTTAAGAATAAAAATAGGTGTATACAATGTAGTATTCTAACTTAATCCTTTTGCAACTTGATAAACTCCACAATTTTTCACAAATTTCTAAACATCCTTATACATCTGTGGCCAATAATTCTTCTCTTTTAGCAAACTCAATGTGTTATCAATTCCAAAATGTCTAGCCAATCCACCACTATGCTTTTCCTTAATTAGATTCAACCTCATAGAAATTCTATGAATACACAGCTGAATACCTTTGAACAACATACCTTCTTGAATGAAATATTCATCATACTTACTGATGTCATCTGTTAGATTTGGTGCTTTGCACTCTCTCCACACCTCAAAAAAATTAGGATCAGCATCATATAACTCTTTCATTTAATCAAAACCAAGAACTTCAACCTTCATTTCAGTCAATAAAGAATTTTTTTTGCTCAATGCATCAACAACTCTATTAGTAACTCTGCTCTTATGCTTAATCACAAATTTAAAACTTTACAAATACTCAACCCACTTCATATGTCTTTGATTCAATTTATATTGACTTCCCAAGTACTGTAAAGCTTTATGATCAATATACAACACAAACTCCTTAGGAATCAAATAATGTCTCCACTTCTTCAAAGCTTGAACTATAGCATAAAACTCTTGATCATACATAGAATACTTCATTCTAACATCATTCAACTTCTCACTAAAGAAAGCAACAGGCTTACCTTCTTGACTTAATACAACTCCTATTGCACTACCACTTGCATCACATTCAACTTGAAATACCTAATTGAAATCAGGGAAAGCCAATATAGGAAACTCAACAACCTTTTCTTTCAAAGTATCAAAAATCTTATCATCTCCATGTGTCCACTTAAATTCCTTCTTATCTCCTCTCACTATCTCAGTCATAGCATTACAAACAAAACTGAAATTCTTTATAAACTTCCTATAAAAACTAGCCAAATCATGAAATAATCTTACCTCACCCACATTCTTAGGTGTAGGCCATTTGAAAATTTCTTTAACCTTCTCAGGATCCATCATCAAACCATCAGCTAAAATAAAAAAATCCAAAATACACAATCTTTTTCTTGCATAAAAGAACACTTTTTTAGATTAATCAATAACTTCTCCTCTTTCAATCTCTGCAATACTTTTCTAACATGCTCAAGATGTTCTTCCTTAGTCTTGTAGAATATCAGAATATCATCCAAATGAACAATCACAAACTTACCCAAGAATCTTTTTATAACTTCATTCATCAACCTCATGCAAGTACTAGGTGCATTAGTCAAACCAAAAGACATAACCAACCATTCATACAAACCATCTTCTATCTTGAAAGTAGTCTTCCATTCATCACCTTCTCTAATTTTGATCTAATGATAGCCACTCTTCAAATCAATTTTGGTAAAATATTTTTTCTCCACTCGAACAATCCATTATGTCATCCATCTTTGGCATAAGAAACCTATATTTCAGTATAATGTTGTTAATAGCTCTGGAATCAATACACATTCTCCATTCTCCATTATTCTTAGGTGCTAATACAATAGATACATCACATGGAATCAAAATTTCTCTGATCAATCCCTTCTCCAACAACTTTTTCATTTATTTGTTAAGTTCTTCATTCTCTATGGGTGTCAATTTATATGGTGCTTTGTTCAGAAAACTAGATCTAGGAATCAGATGCATACAATGGCTTATACTTCTTACTAGTAGTAAACCATCCAAAATATCCTCATCAATAATCTCCTTATACTCATTCAGCAATTCTATAATTTCTTCTGGTACTTAGCTGCCACTATCTATTGTCACCCTTTTATTACCATTTTTTGCTATCACTTCGCCATTACTACCAACACTTGGTCCTCTAGTAACTATAGCAAAACAAACTTGATTCTTCTTCACTTCTTTTTCAAATTTCTTTCTATTAACCATGAAAACTTTTATTGTAGTACAATTAACCTCATCTGGAGTTTCAATAAAAGGCAAAAATATTTGCTTATTCTCATTCACCCAAAGAGATATTGGTTCAATCTTCCATCATGTATAGCATATATATCATATTGCCAAGGTCTACACAACAAAATATGACAACAATCCATAAGCATAATATCACATAGAACTTCATCAAAATAACATCCAATCGTGAACTTCACAACACATTGCTCACTTACCAATATCTTAAGCTCATCTTTGATCCATGAAACATGATAGGGTTTAAGATGCTTTAGCCTCTACAACTACAACTTTTTAATAGCTCTTCTAATGCCAAATTTGTAGAACTTTCACTATCAATGATCACCTTGCAACATTTTCTATTCATCTTACATCTAGTCTTGAAAAGAATTCTTCTAAGGATAGGTTCCTCATCACTTCCCTTATTACATAAGGTTCACCATCAGATTTTCTCCAGCCTCAGGTGCACTAGGTGAACTCTCAATGTCTCATTGAATCACAAAATTTCTATTATTCTGCCCACTTTCAAAAGATCTACATTCAAAAAATCCATGCCCTTCTTTACCACATCTAAAACAATTACCACAAAAACTACCTCCAGAATATAAATTACCTCTTCCATGGTAAGGACCAATACCTCCTTGGTATGAACTACCACCTTTTCACATGGACTTGTCTTTTTCATCATTCTTCCATTTAGATTTTCCTTTATCCCACAAAAAACTATCAGATCTACCACCTTCACCACCTCTACCTCTCTGGAATCTACCACCTCTACCTCTTTGTCTTTGTTCATGATTCTTTGTCAAGATCTCCTTAGCTTTCAAGGCATATTGATATGATTCTTCCACACTTTCCAATTTCAATAAACTTATTTCATCTTGAATTCCAAATCTTAATCCTTTTATCTACTTTGCAATTTTCTCAATATCATCACCTACATGTCCAGATCTGATGTCCAATCTATAGAATTTCTCAGTATATTCTTTCATAGTCATGCCTTTTGTCTCAAATTTTACATCTTTCTCAACAATCTAACTTGGTAATCAGCAGGAAGGAATTTTTTCTTTATATTGTTAACCATCTTCGGCCAAGTCTTGATCTTCTCCTTTCCTCTCCTTTGTCTATCAATTTGCAAATGCTCCAACTACAATAAAGCATGACCTTTCAGCCTAGAAATTGAAATCTTCAACTTTCTATTATTGTGATTGTTTTCATACTCAAAAGAAATTCTCCATATCAGAAATCCAATCCAACACAGCATTGGTGTCCAACTTTTGATCATAAGGGACAACTCCTATAGTAGGCTTCGAATGCTCCCTAGAAAATACTCTCAGCAATACTTGCTCATCTTGATTTTCTTTTGATTCTAGATTAGGGTTTAGTGTTATTGCTTCATCATCACTCACATCTTCAAGATGTACACCTCTCCTCTGGGCTATCTCCACAACATCTAATATGGCTATAATTTTCCTCAAGGCATCTAACATGACATTATTGGCATTTCCTTTGCCATGAACCATCTTTACAAATTAGGTTCCTACAACATCATAACCCTCTACAAGTTATAGGTCAAATCCATAGATTTGTAACCCTATAAACAAATCTAAATTAGGGTTCTACATGATCCAAAGTCCTTATACAAACTACCTCACACTTCAGTGATTTGCTTGCACAATCAAGAATAACTGTGCTCTAATACCACCTAATGCAAGGAGGGAAGGGGAAAACTAAGACCAAAGGAACACCTATCAATCCAAACCAACCTTGCAAAGTTAACACAACAAAAGAAAACACACAAAGAGAATAGCACCAGAGAGAGAGAGAGAGAGAGAGAGAGAGAGAGAGAGAGAGAGAGAGAGAGAGAGAGAGAGAGAGAGAACAAAATTCTTTATTGATTCATGAAAATATCGGCATACATGCCCAGCTATAAGGCCTTCTATGTTATGGCCAGAAACAAAATAAATTCAAGATCTAAGATCCAACATTAAATTCATAGTTCCAAATATGTATGCAACAAAGTTTCCAAACTTTTGAGTTTTGCTCTAGGCTCCCTCAATAATCTCTACCAATTTTCTCTGACTCTAAGCCCAAATAATCTATTCATTCTTTCCAAAATGACTTACAGAACATTCTAGATTATTAAAAAATAGCAAGATCGACCCAAAAATGATTTAGACACATCCCAAGAAAAGATCTTGTCATAAATGTCACTATCAAAATTAATCCCACAAGTTAGTTTGCACCAAAAAATGGAAAAATCATGCCCAAAATATTGTCACTCCACATCCATGGGATAACTTGGCACATGAAGAAGCACTCGGCATATACTAGCTAACTCGACACATGAAGGATAGCTTGGTACACACTATGGAATTTGGCACACACTGCAAAGTGAGATGGGATAACACATGAACACAAGTGTTAACATGACATGGGATAACTTCAACTCGGCTTAAACTAAAAATTTACCAGCACTCGACAATTGTTGCAACTTGGAAATGACTGAAACTTTGCAACAACTAGAAGAATGAACACAAATGAGTAGGATAACATATCAACCTAGGATGCCCTTGCATCAATGAGGAAATATTACAAGGTCATCACTGTGTTCAAGTTATCTAGTAAAGGCCTAGTATACAAAGCTTATATTGAGAAGGATAGTGATTATTGAGCATTCAATAGAGATGGAGAAAATATGCAAGCCAAGTAAAAGTATGAGCTAGAAACTATAAAGAAGATTGATCATATTGAAAAATTACCAAGTGCTAAGAAAATAAGCATATAGAATCTAAGTAATAGCATGACTCTTTATACATGACCGAGCATCAGAGCATTCAAGTGTCGAGTAGTTTAGTTTTGATATGAGAGTTTTTAATGGTACAAACTCATATGTAAACAAATTTTTCTAAATTTTCTATGAAATACAATATTTTTAGAGCTATCTAAGATGTTGATTACACATAATTATATAAGGTAATGATCCCAAGTCATATAATTCAGCCAATCAGAAAAAGGGATGTAAATGGAAAAAGATAATAAAGTGTAAGCCATCAATCAAAATAAAGAACCTTCATAATAAGTCTATTTAAGAAGGATTCTAGCCCTATAATCATGAGATTACAAGTTTATGAAGAAGGAAGAAGAGTTAGGAAAAGTATCCTTATCCGTATATGAAGGAGTGAAGGAAAAATCTAAGATCAGATCAAGCAAAGAGAAATCAAAGAAGGGACTAAATAGAGTTATTAGATTAGGAGAGTTAGATTAGAGATACATGAAAGAGAAGAGCTAACGTCATCTTGTAGAGAAAATTGAGGGTCAGATATTGAATTAGTTATTTTGTAATTGAAATAGGGTAAATCTCTTAACAGAGTGGTCCTAATAGACCTATGTAAACCTCCTAATAGAGTCCTTACTTTATTTTGAGTGTAAAATCCTTTAACAAGGTGAGACCTAGTATTCTCTTAATATTTTAATAGGGAAGACCCTTCACAGGCTAGATCATATTTTATGGTCAAACATTGTAACCTTAACAGGTTAAATTTATTGTTCTAATAGTGAAGATTTGTGGGTCCCATCCTGACCCTTGTTTTACCTTCATCTTGAAGCATTTCTAGTAACCAAATTATGTTGTTATGTGTTGAAGTTTTATGGATGTGATGTATTTCATTTATGTTTCAACATTTCAGTTTTAAAGGTAGTTCTGTGAGATGAATTAGGTATGAATGATTAAATTTTTTTTTGAAGTATAAAAGTTTAAGATATTGGTTCCCCCCTCCCTCTTAGTATCTTGTTCCCCAAATACTCATTAAATGTACAATGAAAAAACTATTGTAGGTTTGGAAACTTTGTTGGTAGTGTGATGGCTCTTTGTCAATGTTCTAACACACCTCTTTCAACCCCCCTCTTAGTATCTTGTTCCCCAAATACTCATTAAACCTACAATGACAAAACTATTGTAGGTGTGGAACCTTGTTGGTAGTCTAATGGCTCTTTGTCAATTTTCTAATACACCTCTTTCACACCATTGATGAAGTTTCTAAACCTAAAAAATGTTTTCATCATAGGTTTGGCAATGATATTATTTCCATTACAAACATCCATCATAATTTTGCCAACATGCACATCAAAATTCTATCAAATAATACATTTATTCAAGCATCAATATAGCTTCTTTTGGTCAATAATTGCTAACATTTACTTCATCAAAATTTTGATGTTTATGCAGTTGTCAATTTTTCTAATGAAAAATTAGTGATGATGGATCTTTGCCCTTTTTCATATAAAATTTGATAATTGTTCATCAAAATTTGGATGAACTCTCAGCAAAAACTAGTCTTGAATGTACTAGTGTCTTTTTTATAATATGATTTGGTCTTGAGAAAGTTGTGGGTTCAGAGGAATCAATCATTTTTAACCAAGCCATAGGTGGTCTCCTTCAACCCTCTAACTAAAGCACTTTGTGTATGTCTAGTGTATAATTTTCCTCCCAATATTTTCCTTCATTTATAAGACAATTCTTGTTTTGGGGTCATTGGGAACTCTATTATTTATTTTCTAGGAGTAGTGATAACATAGTTTCCATGGGTCTCTACCTTTGCATGCATTTTGGTTAACATTGATGTCTCACACATCTTCGTAGAGATGTAGTTCTCATGGTGAGGGGTAGACAATGGACTTGTTTGGTTAATTATAAGGGTCTCCCATTTTAATGTTGTGTTTTCTTCTCTACTAGTCACCTAGTAGTAGACTATTCACCCTTTTGGAATAAATGTGTTTCCATTTGGAAAAATAATGGTAATGATGAACATTTATTTTCTATTATCCTCAATTTTGATATCACAAAATTATGGAAACCCTATGAAAATTTCTCATGGATTCTTAGGTGCATCCTATTGGACTAACCACCAACATTCTCCTTTGGAATTCATGGAATGAATTAACTACCTCATGTGTTCTATAATTCTAGTGATTATATTGAGCATTAATAGTTTGATCTTTTGATGTAATGAAAACCCTAGCTTTCAACAAGTGGCATTTGAGCTTGGTCACAGGTTCAAATATCTTTGGGTAATGTTAAGGGGGGGAATTTTAGACTAAATACCAATATTCTCCTTCATAATTTTTGATATGGCTTAAGAACCTCTTGTTTTCTTTAAGTTTAGTGGTTGTATTGGGCATTGGCATATTAATATTTTGGTGCAACAAAAACCCTAGCTTGTAATACATCCTCTTTATTTATTGTATTGGCAAATTATCATGAATGCAATTTGTTATACCTAAATTATAATCTATGTAACTTTATTTATATGTTTTGTTTAAAGGTTTCCATCAGGTTAGGTCCCCAAATGCTTGTCAAAAATAGGTTTTTCTTCTCTAACTACAAATGCTTGATTTTTTGGAAACATTCACATAGTTTATACATAATTTTTTTTATAAATATTTTTGTATCCTTTTTTTTCCTTAATTATAATTTTTTTTATAAATATTTTTGTATCCTTTTTTTTCCTTAATTAATATGCCTTAGATTTCTACTTGTTTCGAGCAACTTAGGCTTCAAATGGAGTTGTCTAGCTCAAGTTATAAAGGAAAAGGTGATATTTTCCAAGGTAAAAATGTGTCTTGGTGAAAATACTCAAAAAGTAAAAAAATTTATTGGAAAATGCTTAAAATAAAATTATATTCAATATTTAAAGTGGATCTTAACATCCATTTAAAAAAATAAGCTCATTCGTAGATGATTTGACAATAAATTTTAATTATTACTTAGTTTCTGGATTAGATTGTGTAACAATTTTTGCCATCAATGTTTCAAATCACACTACATGATCCATCATCAGGATGAAAGAGCAAGAGATGTAAAATAGTGTAAGCTACAACTTTAGCAAAGACTCACCATATAAAGGAGACTAGGGGGAAGGGATTGCACAAACCCCAAGGCAAGAGAAACAATAAAAACCTAAAAATAAAAATAAAACAAAAACAATTGGGGTGAGTGACTAAACCAAAACACAACTCACAAAGCAAGTAAAAAGGTGAAGGTAAGGCTAAAAAGGAGAGAAAAACAAAAAACCAAGAACCAATCTAGATCTTGCTGAAGTAAGCAAATAGATTAAGAAGGTGAAAAAGAATATATATAACCTATATATATTATAAGTATATAAATATAACATATAAAACTATAGAATATTACATTTACATATACATTTTATATATATATATAGAATATGTACAAATTTATGATATATAATCTAATATGTACATATTTATGATATATAATCTATATGATGGGGACACGACCCAAGAACAGAATGGAACCAACAGAAAGGGAAAATATATTAACTGAGAAAATAAGCTAGTACAAATAGTACAGAGAAAATAAACTTCAGAACATGCCCTAAGGGCTTACAATAGCATAAATCTGGAGAATATTTCTCCTTTTAGCACCTCCTCTCAAACTCCACTCCGAACTGCCTTTTACAATGCCTGAAATCTCCTTAAATAGACCCCGGAGGGTTAAGGACTAGGAGTACATTCTAGAAAGTGCTAGTAGGCATCCACCGACAAAATAGAAGGTTCCAGAAGCTGCGTTAGAAGTCGGTGCAAATCTAGAAGAATCCAGAAATGGTAGCCAAACTTTCGGGAGGCATAACTTTTGAACCGTAGCTCCGATTGACGAACCGTTTACATTTTTAGAAAGCTCTCAAAGTGCTCTATAGCCCTATGGACAAGCTTTTCTTGTCCCCCATTTTTTGACCCTTTTCAAGGTCATTTAATGGCCCAAACTTGAATTTGAAGCATTCTTAGGAGGTCTCCAAAACTCGAAAAACTGCAATAACTTTCAAACCGTGGGGCCTATTGACCTGATTCTTTTTCTGGAATGCTCTAAATCATGATTACATTCATCTGGCCAATTCACACCTTCTAGTTTATCGAAATGATGGCCCAAATACATGCTCCTATTTTTTTGGGATTTTCAAATGCACTGATAGTTGAACTATGAGAGTTGGAACCTTTATTTGAGCCAAATGGGTATCCAAAAATGTAAAGACATGAAATAGAAACTAAGTCTAAGTACATTTTTTTGGGTGACACAGGATTGCCCTTATACCTCTAGATGCTCCTGCATCAGACACCCAGGGTAGATTGAAAAGTGACCCTGTCACTTTATGGATGGTAGAGGAAATCCCAAATGGGAAACCTCAGCTGCTGAAATCCAAGTTGACTCCTCGATCGGCTGTCCTTTCCATTTGACCAAATACTCTTCATACTGCCTGTTTCTGGTACTCCTACCCACACGATGATCTAGAATGCCTTCTATCTCCTCCTTCTTAGAAGTAGGAATTGGACATGGCTCTAAAACTAGATCCTCATCTACACCATCATCATGATACTCTGTTAAATCTGCAATGTTGAAAATGGGAGAAATCTGAATACCATCTGGAAGCTCCACCTCATATGCATTTCCTAAGTCATGTTTCTTCAAAACTTTGCAGGGGCCAAATTTCTTCATTTTCAACTTGTTGTAAGTACCAACTGGAAATCTTTCTTTTCGTAAGTGTACCATGACTAGATCCCCTACTTGGAATTCCTTATGTCTTCTCCTTTGATCAGCCCTAGCTTTATACTCTTGATTCATCTTGATAATGTGTGCTTGAACCTCCTCATGTAGATGCTTGATGTGTTCAGCAAATTCCTCAGCTTTAGCACTTGTCATCTCCCCTTGTTCTATCTTCCTCAATTCTGGTGCAGTCCTTGGGCTATTCCCATATACAATTTGAAATGGTGATTTTCCAGTACTCCTATTTACAGAGTTATTATAAGAAAACTCTGCCTGTGGTAGAATCAAATCCCATCCCTTGGGCTTATCTCCAACTAAACATCTCAACAAATTGCCCAGACTTCTATTTACCACTTCTATTTGGCCATCAGTCTGTGGGTGATGTGTGGAACTGAATTTCAAGTCTGTTCTCAACTTCTTCCACAATGTCCTCCAGAAATACCCCACAAATTTAGTATCTCTATTAGAAACTATACTCCTTGGAAGACCATGTAGTCTTACCACCTCTTTGAAAAACAAGTCTGCAATATGGACAGCATCATGAGTTTTGTGGCATGGAATAAAATGTGCCATTTTGGAGAACCTATCAACCACCACGAATACTGAGTCATTACCCCTTTGTGTCCTTGGCAATCCAAGAACAAAATCCATACTTATGTCCTCCCATGGCCTTGATGGAACAGGCAATGGCTGATATAGGCCAGTATTTTGACTAAACCCCTTGGCAACTTGACAAACCTGGCAACTCTATACAAACTTCTTCACATCCTGTGAAATTTGAGGCCAAAAATAATGTTCTCTAAGAATGGAAATGGTCTTATCTCGACCAAAATTTCCTGCCATCCCTCCACTGTGTCTCTCCTTAATCAGATTTTCCCTCATGGAACTCCTTGGAATGCACAATTGACTACCTTTGAACAACATGCCATCCTGAATCAAATAATCTAACCACTTGGTTCTATCTACAGCAATAGGTTCTTTACAAGCTTTCCATGCTTCAGCAAAATCAGGATCCTCGGGGTAAAAATTCTTGAGTTCATCAAACCCAACTACTTCAACCTGCATTACTGTAAGCAGTGACTGTCTCCTACTTAGTGCATCTGCAACCCTGTTAGATTTTCCACTTCTATGCTTCAACACAAATGTATAACTCTGCGAGAATTCTACCCACTTCATATGCCTATGATTCAATTTACCTTGGCTATTTAGGTACTGTAATGCCTGATGATTAGTATACAAAACAAATTCCTTTGGCAATAAATAATGCCTCCATTTCTTTAAGGCCTGAACTATTGCATAGAACTCTTGATCATAAACAGAATACTTCTTCTTTGCATCATTCATTTTTTCACTAAAATATGCAATAGGCTTACCTTCTTGGCTTAATACAGCCCCAATAGCGCTACCACTAGCATCACAATCCACCTAGAATACTTTTCTAAAATCTGGAAGTGCCAACACAGGCTGTTCAGTCACCTTCTTCTTCAGCAATTCAAAACTTCTTGCAGCTGCTGCAGTCCATTTGAACTCTTTTCTATCCCCTCTTATTGTATCAGTTAAGGGTGCACATATGCCACTAAAATTCTTAATAAACTTCCTGTAAAAACTAACCAGACCATGAAATGATCTTACCTCAGTAGCAGACCTTGGAGTAGGCCATTCCAAGATGGCTTTTACCTTCTCTAGATCCATTTTGAGACCTTCAGGTGATATAACAAATCCCAAATAGACTAACTCCCTTTTTGCAAAGACACACTTCTTTAGATTAATTAACAGTTTCTCTTCCCTTAGCCTTTCAAGGACACTACGAATATGCAGTAAATGTTCTTCCAAAGTCTTGCTGAAAATTAAAATATCATCCAAATAGACAATAACAAATTTTCCCAAGAACTTCTTAAGTACCTCATTCATGAGCCGCATGAAGGTGCTTGGGGCGTTCGTCAATCCGAAGGGCATGACTAACCACTCATAAAGACCCTCCTTGGTATTGAAGGTTGTTTTCCACTCATCTCCTTCTTGAATCCATATTTGATGATAGCCACTCTTCAGATCTATCTTTGTGAAGTACTGAGCTCCACTCAAGCAGTCCATAAGCTCATCCATCCTTGATAAAGGAAATCGGTACTTGATGGTTATCCTATTTATAGCTCGAGAATTTTTACACATCCTCCACTCTCCATCCTTATTTGGTGCAAGTACTGCAGGTACTACACATGGACTCAGGATCTCTCGAATCAAGCCCTTCCTCAACAGCTCCTGAACCTTTCTATTTAGCCCCTCTATTTCAGTAGGAGTCATCCTGTGAGCAGCCTTGTTAGGAAAACTAGCTCCTGGAATCAGATCTATCTGATGACTGATTTGCCTTACTGGTGGCAATCCATATGGAACATTATCAGAGATAATATCTCCAAATTCCCCTAGTAAATCTAAAACTTCAAATGGTATTTCACTACTACCTTCTTTATCTTTCCTAGGAATCAAAGCATAGCACATACGCTAATGTTTCATGCCATCTAAAAAATTCCTTCCATCAACAAGACAAATCGTAGCACTGCTACATACCTTTTCACCTTCCTTTTTCATGGGCTTCAATTTGTGGTGAACTCCATCCTTTTTCAGAGAGTATGTGTTTGCATGTCCATCATGTATTGCATGTCTATCAAACTGCCATGGTCTACCCAAAAATAGATGGCAAACATCCATCGAAATAACATCATAGAGAACTTCATCATGGTAACTCCCAATTTTGAATTTTACTAAACATTGTTCACTTACCAGGACCTTATGATCATCTTTTACCCAAGAAATCCGATAGGGCTGGGGATGTTTCTCCCTCTTGAGCTTCAGCTTAGAGACCATCTCTTCTGATACCAGGTTATCAGTGCTACCACCATCAATGATCACATCACAATATTTATCCTCACACTTGCATCTGGTACGAAACAAACTCCTTCGTTGTCCTGGTTCATTCTCACCACTTAGTAGGACTCTTTCATTTACCAAGGTCTCTCCTCTTTCTGCATCCTTTG
Source organism: Cupressus sempervirens (assembly GCA_028749045.1). Taxonomy (NCBI): domain Eukaryota; kingdom Viridiplantae; phylum Streptophyta; class Pinopsida; order Cupressales; family Cupressaceae; genus Cupressus; species Cupressus sempervirens. The sequence continues at coordinate 920,236,628 of CM053792.1, forward strand.
AATGTGATGATTATGCATCCTCATCCACATGAGCAACCCTAGCTTGGCCCTCAGCTCTCCTATCTGTCCTTCCTTGTCATTGAGGGCATTCAAAGGCACGATGACCTTCTTCATTGCAATGGAAATAGGTTCCATGGAAGCCTCCTCTTCCTTGTCCACGTCCTCTACCTCTTCCTCTTTGATTTCCAAAGTCTTGATCATGGGAGCGGTTGAAACCCTCATTCCTCTAGTTTCTACTAGTACCCACATCTTCATTTTTCTTTTGGGTTTCATTGCAGCCTCCAGATGATCTACCGCTTCCCCTTCCTCCTTGACCGCACCCTCTTTGTCTTCCTTCAAACCTTTTATTCAGCTTCTCTTGAAATCGTAGGGAAAATTGGTATGCCTCTTCAACGCTGGTCATTCTTACCAGACTTAATTCCTCCTGGATGGTAGGTCGCAACCCACTGATATAACGAGCAACCTTCTCCTTATTTGCTTCTGCATGCCCCACTCTAATCAAGAGTCGGTAAAACTCCTCTGTATATTCTTGGACTGATCTTCCTACTTGCTTTAACCCATGCATCTTCTTAAACAGATCAAGCTCGTAGTCCACAGGAATGAACTGCTTCTTCAATTTGTCCACCATGCGCTCCCATCTTGTGATCTTCTCCTTTCCTCTTGTAAGTCTTTCCAGTTGAACCTCTTGCCACCAAATTTTGGCATGGCCTTTTAGTTTGGCCTTTGCAAACTTAACCCTATCTGGGTCCCTTATATCCTCATACTCAAAGTATTCTTCTAGTTCATTGATCCAATCGATCAACTCATCTGGTTTTAGATTTCCTGAAAATATACCCACTTCAATTGTAGGTCTTTTCCCAAACTTAGTAATGGCCCTAAAAAGCCTTTCCTCTACAGGATTCAGAACTTCCCCGTCTTCTTCCTCTTCTGGTCCCATTACTTCCTCTTCATTGTCATCCTCACTGTTGTCACCTGCGGCAACATTTGCTCCTCTACGAAGCTCCTCTTGCAATGCTTGTACCTGCCTCTAGAGGGCTCTAACCTCCTCAGGATCAATAGCTCTAGCCCTTTTTCCATGCTTTCTTCATGGAGGCATCTTCTAACTTGATCCCACAACCACACAGTCCTGGTGCAAACTGCCTCACAGTCGGCGCTCTGTCTACACACTCAGGAAAACCCGCTCTGATACCACTTGATGGGGACACGACCCAAGAACAGAATGGAACCAACAGAAAGGGAAAATATATTAACTAAGAAAATAAGCTAGTACAAATAGTACAGAGAAAATAAACTTCAGAACATGCCCTAAGGGCTTACAATAGCATAAATCTGGAGAATATTTCTCCTTTTAGCACCTCCTCTCAAACTCCACTCCGAACTGCGTTTTACAATGCCAGAAATCTCCTTAAATAGACCCCGGAGGGTTAAGGACTAGGATTACATTCTAGAAAGTGCTAGTTGGCATCCACCGACAAAATAGAAGGTTCCAGAAGCTGCGTTAGAAGTCGGTGCAAATCTAGAAGAATCCAGAAACGGTAGCCGAACTTCCAGGAGGCATAACTTTTGAACCGTAGCTCCGATTGACGAACCGTTTACATTTTTGAAAAGCTCTCAAAGTGCTCTATAGCCCTATGGACCAGCTTTTCTCATCCCCCATTTTTTGACCCTTTTTGAGGTCATTTAATGCCCCAAACCTAACTTTGAAGCATTCTTAGGAGGTCTCCAAAACCCAAAAAATTGCAATAACTTTCAAACCATGGGGCCTATTGACCTGATTCTTTTTTTGGAATGCTCTAAATCATGATTACATTCATCTGGCCAATTCACACCTTCTAGTTTACCGAAATGATGGCCCAAATACATGCTCCTATTTTTTCAAGATTTTCAAATGCACTGATAGTTGAACTATGAGAGTTGGAACCTTTATTTGAGCCAAATGGGTATCCAAAAATGTAAAGACATGAAATAGAAACTAAGTCTAAGTACATTTTTTTGAGTGACACAGGATTGCCCTTATACCTCTGGATGCTCCTGCATCACTATATATATGTGCTACACATGTTACATATATATAAACATATTTTTTATATATGTGTGTGTGTGTGTGTGTGTGTCTATATTTATGATAAATACTTTTTTATCAATATGTAATACACGTAGTATATATATATAAGTAAATTGTACTATATATAAGCAATTAATATGCAATACAAAAAATACACATATATGATATATATTTATCTATATATATGTAATATACATATTACATATATATATATATATATATATATATATATATATATATATATATATATATATATATATATATATATATATATATATGTCTATATTTCATATATATAAGTATTCATTGTATATATGTAATATAGACATATATGTGTCATATAGATGTATATATCTAAAACAATTACATATAACTAAAATTAATATACAATATAAACCTATTTATAAAATGTATATATAAGTGAATATTAAAAAATGATAAGTATAACAAGTAATTTTATATATATATATATATATATATATATATATATATATATGAAATATATATGGGATCTACCAAAAATATATAAAGAAAAATGCAATGTATTTTGTGTATATATCATACAAGGAATAAAAACAAGCATATATTTACTGAATGTATTATATATATATATATATATATATATATATATATATATATATATATATATATATATATATATATATATATATATATATATATATATATATATATATATATATATATATATATATATATAGATATATATGCAAGTAGAGAAAATCTAAAAGCAAAGAGAGAATATATTACATGTAAAAATGGAAATGAATAGATATAGAAAAATCTACAAACCAAAGAACATATCAAAATAAGCGCCCAACAATGCACAAAGTCCAAAAAGAAAAGGAGACAATAAGAATAAAAATAAAAATATAAGAGCCTATCTAAATATGCAAATATGCATTTATATATAAATATGAAAAATAAAAACTAAGTATAATAAGTGCTTTTTTATATATATGCAATATATATGGAGTATACCAAATAAATATAAAACGAAAAGAAAAATATTTGTTTATATATCATACAAGGAATAAAACAAGTATAAATTTACTAAATGCATTATATATATATATATATATATCTGATGCAAAGATATATATATTTAATATATGCACACAATATATATATATATATATATATATATGGGAAATCAAATGCAAAGAGAGAATATATAACATGCATATAAGGAAATGTAAACATATAGAAAAATATACATACCAAAGAATGTATCAAAATAAGGGCCCAATAATGCACAAAGACCACAAAGAAGAGAAAGGAAATAATAAGAATAAAAATTTAGAAATACAAGAGCCTATCAACTATGCATAATAAACCTCTGCTGAGAAATATAAGAGAATGAACAACAACAACCATATATTTGCAATATGTGTGTGTGTGTGTGTGTGTGTGTGTGTGCGCGCGTGTGAGTGAGCATGCATATACGAGGAGAGCACTAAAACTAAAAAATAAAAAGGAAAGAAGAGTACTAATAGAAGAACCTAGGGAAAAAGAGTGACGAACAGGAAAAAGAGAGAGGTGGAGGGTGCAACACACCTAATGGAGATGAGGAGAGGAGAGAAGACAAGAAACAAGGCAAGGGAGAGCAACCCGACAGGGAGGAAAAAAGGGGTGGGGCAGGGGAAGAGAAGAAGACTAGAAACAAGGTAAGGGAGAGCAACCAAGCAAAAAGGAAAGGCAAAAAGAGACTAACCCATACAACAAGCGTGTCTGTCCCTAGAGGTCAACATGGGAAGCTAGGAAGGGTTGAGAATCCAACCATCCTCATGATTGAGGTTGATGGGGTGGTTGTTGATTTCGATGGCTTCTTTAAACTTCCTTTTGAAATAGTTGTCCTCATTGGAAATGATTTGCATATCCTCCAAACATATGTGATGTTTGGTAGAAGATGAATGCTCGACTAATGCTGATTTGTAAACCCTACCATGCCTAATGTCCACTACATGCTCCTTGATATCAGTGTGGAAGGAGCGGCCCGTTTCACCAATATAGGGTGTGCCACAAGAGCAGACCACTTTGTAGACCCCTAAGTTAGAATACATGTCTCTAGGGTCTTTGATAGGTGGGACATGATTCCTGAGTTTGGAGAGGGGTCTAAAAGTGACATGCAAACCATTTTGTGAGAGGATCTTGGAAATTTTTTGGGAGATGCCTTCCACAAAAGGGAGGGAGGCATGCAAAACATGAGGGGAGAGAGACAGAGGATTAGAATTCAAGGGGGCAAGGTGGAGGGATCTTGCTTGCTGGAGGGCCCTTGAAATTTTCTTGGAAGAATAGCCATTAAGCCTAAAGACCTGGTGAAGATGGTTAAGCTCAAGGTTTAAGTGATCATCATCACAAATCCTATGGGCTCTCAAAGCTAAGGTCTTAAGAATGCTTGATTTATGGCAAGGATGGTGGTGGGAGGATGAGTGAATGTAAAGGTCAGTGTGGGTGGCCTTTCTAAACACACGGCAACTAAGGGAGCCATCTGGTTTCCTGATGAGTAGAACATCAAGGAATAGTAATTGGTTGCCAAACTTGAGCTCTTTGGTGAATGAAATGGAAGGTGCCATGTTTTTGATGTGTTGGTGGAACTCTTCTAGTTTGTCCAGCCCATGAGGCCAACAAACATTAGTATCATCTACGTGTCATTTCCACCACTTAGGCTAAAGAGGGAATGACCGTAGGGCCACCTCTTCAAAATGCTCCATATATAGGTTGACAATGATAGGGGAGAGAGGGCAGCCCATGGCCACACCATCCCTTGGTTGCCATAAAGGATTGGGGTACTTTTCTAACATTATTAGAGCCAAGCACAAAAGAAAACTTATTAGTGATATTCTAGTTGGGGATAGAATTTCAAATGATCCCGAGGAGGTCCAGCATGCTTTCTATAGTTTTTATTGTAACTTATTCTCTTCAAAGATGACTCTAGATAGAAAAATAGTGATGGAATATTTCTTTAAACTCATTCCTCTTAAAATTTTGAAAGAGGAGTAGATTAATCTTAGTAAGGATATCTCGATGGGAGAAATTGAAGCTGTTATTGATTCCTTTCCTAATGGAAAGTCTCCTTGCTTAGATGGCTTCCTGATTGAGTTCTGTAAGATAAATAAAAGTTGGATTTGCTCTAACTTGCTAGGTGTGTATGAAGAAGCATTTAAGAAGGGGTCATTAGGGGGCTCCATTAATAAAGGAGTTATTAAGCTTTTGCCTAAAGTGGGCGATAAGTCTCTAGTTAAAAATTGGAGACCCGTAACTTTACCAAATCTATCCTATAAAATTCTTGCCAAAGTACTTGCTAGAAGAATTACTTTATTGCTAAATAAGTTTGTATCACAAACACAAACTAGTTTTGTCCAAGGAAGGTATATCCTAGAGAATCTTATCACTAGTTGGGAGGCTATGAACTGGGCTAAGAATGATGGGCAAGATGTAGCTATGATTGTGTTAGATTTTGAGAAAGCCTATGATAGAATTGAGTGGGGATTTGTAATAGGTAGGCTTAAAGCATTTGGTTTTCTAGAATATTATCGCAAGTGGATTAATGTTCTCTTTAAGGATGTCAGTAATGTCACAGATGTGAATGGGTACTTTTCAAAGCCTATTGTGTTGGAGAGGTTGATTAGGCAAGGCTTCCCAATTGCCCCTTTGTTGTTTGTTATTGCAGTAGATGCCTTGCTTTACATTCTAAGGGAAAAGGAGTTGGGTCCTCCATTGAAAGGCATCTCCTTGCCTAATGGGGAGTTGTTTCTTAATACTCAGTTTGCAGATGACACTTCTTTTTTCCTAAGGCTTTTTGAGGAGAATTTTGAGAATACTTTTAAAAGGATCAATTTCTTTTATATGGCCTCTAGGTCCAAGATTTCACCTTCTAAATCCAATGTGTTGGGTTGGTCTATTGACCCTCCAGATTGGTTGGCCAATAAGGGTTGGAAATGGTCTAGCCCTAATCAAATTGTTAGGTATTTGGGTATCCCCTTCTCAATTGAGCCAAATCTTAATAAGATGCGGGACTGGGTTTATGGAAAAATAAGTAAAAATCACTTGAAATGGTAGACCCATTCCTTGTCTTTTGCTGGCAGATTGCAAGTGGTGCAAATATTTCTTTCCTCTCATCATATTTTTTTTTGCTTCAGCCTAGATGTTTCTTAATTCTCATGTGAACATGCTAGAAATAATTTTGCAAGACTTTCTTTGGTCAGATGGTAAAGGAAATAACAAGAGGCATTGTCTTAAATAGGAATGGTGTTGTCAAATAAGAAGTCAGGGAGGTTTGGGGTTGAATGATATTAAATCCCAAGTTTTGGTTCTTGCATCCAAATGGGTGTTGAAAATATTATGGGGAGATGAGCCATGGAAAATTCTTATTAGGAATAATCTTTTCAAATCTATAATTAGGAAAGGTAAGAATTAGAAGGATGTTCCAGTGATTGACATTGTTTTAGGGGAATTTAAGATGAGACTGTTTGGGTCAAAAATATTTCAAACTTTTTGGAAGGCTTGGATTCAAGTGAGGAAGTACATATAGGTTAGAGAAGCTGTAGAGAGACCTCCTTATTTCCTTGTAAGGGATAGATCCATTTGGTGGGGGCTTTCATATAATAATAAAGCTTTGGCCCTTACTCAAAGCTGTTTAGCCAAAGCTTGGAATTTGAAGGGGATTTCATTGATTCAGGATATCTTGATAGGTGGGAAGTTAGGGGTGTGGGAGGAGATTAAAGGCAGATGTAACATTCCTGATTCATAGAAAAAGACTTTCACTTTGATTAAGAAAGAAATTAAATTCAATAGCCCTTGTGATATTATTGACTCAAAGGTCTTTCTTGATAAAATTAAGTGGGTTGATGGTGTTCTTTTGAAAGACACTACTTCCAAAAGGCTATATCTATGTATGAAGAATGATTCTTCTCTCATTGCTAAAATGATCCAATGCTAGGGGCAAATTAATCCATTCTCTAATTGGTCTTTCCTTTTTTCTTTTTTTTGGAAGGGTAAAGCTGAGCCTAAAAAGCTTTGTTTTAAATGCTTTCTTCTATTAAAAAAGTTAGTTGTGGGTCAAATTATTTCTTCTATTGGTTTATCTCCAGTGTCTTGCAATTTGTGTAATGTGTTAGAATCATTTGAGCATTTATTTTTGATTGTTTGTATGCCTGCAAGTTGTGGTCTATTTTTCTTGGTTCTTCTAATGTATGGAATTGTGTTTGTAGTGTCTCCTAGAGTGAAATCCTAGCTGGATATGTAGAGAAATTTGATTCTAAACTTAACACCTTTTGGTTTTCTCTTTCTACTGAGATTTTATGGACTCTTTGGAAGGACAAGAACAAAGAAATCTTTCAGGAAGAGAGAAGGGTACCTACTGAGTTTAACTTTAAACTCACCCATTTTCATATTATGTCTCAAGTTGCTTTGGTGTTTCATATTTCTAGGAGTGATTTCATGTTACTTATGTGAGAAGGTAGCTTGCTAATCAACAAGGATAATGTGCATTTAGCAAACTATATTGCTAAGTACCAAAGTTTCCTAGTCCCTTTAGAGGTAGCAGAGTTGAACAATATAAGTAATATGTTGCAAGGACTCAATGTAACTAGTCAGGAGGAGGCTACTGCTGAAGTGAGTTACAATCCTAATGAAGTTCTAGGAGCTCAACCAGATCTTGATAGCCAGAATGATGGATGGAGCTAGCTTGTTCTATTAGTTTGTTTTTTGTTTTGATAAATAATATATAAAGAGAAGTTGTAAATCAATGTATGTAAAGGTTAGTACTTTGATCTTTTAAGTTTTTTTTTCGCCCCCCAAAATTTTTATAATTGTATATGCAGTTGGGGGTGTGATTTGATCTATACTTTTTCTCAAACTCTTGGTTATACTTTTAAATGCTTAAACTATCTTAATAGAAAAAAAAATTAGCCTTTAAAGTCTATTTTCATGTTGCTTTGTTAAAAATTATAGTTATAAATTAAATTAAATTACACAAGATACGTTAAATGCATAAAGAATGGTCTGTTGTTACTCATCACATATCATTAACTTGCAAATCACCTTTTAAAATCCACACTAAGTAAAATATAAGTCCTAAATACATATAAGTGGGATATTTAATATGTAATAAGGCATCTTTATATCAATTAAATGCTAATAACTCAAGAATTTAAACCCAAAAGAATATGTTATTGCACTTTAAAAGTTCATTAATGTCTTTTCTTACTTGAGTTATGTTTTGAATGCATAAAGATGGGAATTCGAACCTAAAAGCATGTGTATTTTGAAAAGCATGCATTTTTGCATCTTAAAAATTCATGTATACTTCTTCAATAGAACCATTTAGACATGTAAAAGCATATGGTGGATTTTTTAAAAATAAAAGTACAATTTCCATTCTAAAAGTACATCTTTACTCTCATTTTCACAAAAAACTCATTAAATGGAGATTTGGAGAGAAAAAGCACATGCTTTTGCATGTAAAAACTAGGTCTTTACTTACCTTAAAGGCATTGTTTATTGAAGAGCATAACAATAGATTATTACAATTCAAAAGCACATGTTTTTGCATCTTAATAATTTTTCTTTACTCACTTTTATATTTATTATTTTATCAAACAAGATTTAGTGTCAATTTGAGAGAAATTAATGTATTTTTGTACGTCAAAAAAATGCACTAGTTTAGGGCATTATTAGCAAAACTAGGATTTTTGAGCATAGAAATACAATATTCATCACCAAAACTCAATATAGGGTTATTTCTACATGAAATATCTCAAAGACACTTCTTGGCTCATCAAAAGTGCTGATTTGAAAGGTTTTTTATTCAAATTGCAGCTTATTCATGGCACATTTGTGCTAAATTTTTTGGAAATAATCAAGACTAGCTAGGTTACTGAGAGGGGAGGGGTGAATCAGTAACCTCAAAACTTTTGAACAAATTCAGCACATAATAACATAATCCATTTATCATAAATAGATCTAATCTACTGCATGCATAAGAAATTGAAAGCACAAAACATTTTGAACACAATATTTGGTAACCCAAAAACCTTCCAATAAGAAAGTAAAACTGGGGTGGGGATGATACCCATAAAACTTCAATACTACAATATAAAGTTGGTCAGTTAAGGCTTACATTGATCACTTATGATGATCTACCCTATTAGGAGCAATTAGGACTGTTAGGTCCACCTTATTAGAGGTTTTACAAACATACAATGAAGTATGCACTCGATAAAGAGATTTAAAGAAAAAGATTGTTAAGTCTACCCTGTTAAAGGATTTGAAGTTGATTCGCCTGTTAGGATGAAATAGTAGATCTGACTTAAAACTGAATTTATTGATTAAGATCCTTGAAGTATATATCACCTCTTTGTGATAGATATAACTTGACTACTCTTGATCTGACCTTGTTATTCACTTTCCACTGCTACTGATTTACATTCACATTCTCATTACATCAAAACATTCTTATAACTTACTCGCTTGGGTATGATACAATACATTACATATATACTAACCCAATTCTCATAATTACAAGGTCAACCAAAACAAAAGTTAACACCAATATCACTAAGTTGGCCCAAATGTAGAAACTCGGGTTCTAAAAGCTAACTTGGTGACTTTTTGATACTCGACATCCACTGCATTACTCAACATCATCATGCACTTGGTAGAAGTAAAGGCTTGATCCATACTAATCACTCGACATAGTTTCAAACTAAGTATACATTTGAGACTCAGTAGATATAGTGTCACTTGGTAGAAACTAATCATCTCATCACTCACTTAGCACTAGCTTCATATCATAAGAACTAATGACTCAGTGAACACTGAGAAGCTCGATAACCACTAACTGCTCAGTTTGAACTGCAAAACTTGGTAACCACTAAATTGTTCGGTCTGAACTAAAGACTGAAAGAAGAGCTCAATAATCATACAAAATATGAATAAGTGTTGTCACTAATAACAAACATGACTTAATTCCAACAATCTCCTCCTTGTCATTAGTAACAAAAACACTTATTACCCAAAACTTATGTATAGTGTCAAGCTGATTCTAATATTTGATTTTTCAAAATTTGTGTTTCTAACTCTGTTGTATATACATATATCTCCCCCATACAATGTACATACCATATTAGGCATAATAACATACAAATATCTTCCTTAATTTATCTCTCTTTATATTATGCAAAAGTCTCTCATATCTTTCCCCTTTTATTATATTATGCACATATCTCTCCCCCTTTTCGATAATAATGCCAAAAATTTATGCACAATGTACTTATATAGAGACACCAAAATTGAGAGAAACTCATAATGTACCTTAAGAATGAGAGTTAAGGTCTGATCCCATTTTTCTTGCAAAATTTTGCAAGTTTGAAGTGCAACCTGGACTTCTGCAAATAGTTCAATCATATGATCTACAATAGAGAAATTATTGTCATGGATCAATGTTTTTGAATAAGCAATGTGCTTCTGCATTATATCCATGATAGGAAGGATCATGTTTTGGATGTATATAAGTGTAGACTAGATCCTAGCTTCCTCTCTTAGTAACTTTGTCTAAATATCTTATAGGAATTTGATCTTCATATGGTGTGTAGAGCTTGAACTGGGGTCAAGTTGAAACTTCTATGCCATAGCCTTTAGATCATCATTAATCTTATCGATTTATCCTTGATCTCTTTTGTAAACTTGGTAACATCACATAACTTAGCAAAAAGAAATGTTACATTTGTGTAGGAGGGTTCAAGGTTTGACAAAATTGAAGAGAGCTCTACCTGATGTATAGATATTTGCTAAGCAATATGCTCAAGCACTTTATTGTCAAATTTCTTCTCTACCTTCTCCATTAACTTATCCTAGCTAGTTGAATCCTCATTGAATTTATTTACTTCCTCTTCTAATTGTAACAAAATATGTTGAGAAGAGTCAACATCAACACCTATAGCCTCTGTCAGAATATTCTTGGCACTGTATAATTCTAAATTCTCTATCTCTTTCTTCTATAAGTTGCTTCTACATGGCTTTTTGCTCAAGAAGCTGACTAACTAGTCTCATTTCCTCTACAATAGCCTTGTCAAAATCCAACTTGGCAATTTCAATTTCCTTATCCAGATCTATGTCTTCATCAATTTCTTTTCCACTAATCAAAATTTTTAGTTTTGTCTCTGTTCCAACTTCTAACATTAATGCTTTAGATTTGGAAACAGAAATAATGGTGGAAATAGTAGGGCTTGCAGTAAAAACTTGTATAGTGCCTACTGATGAAGTACTTATTAGAGCACTAAAAGAATCCAAAACTGATGAGCTTGCAAAACTTCCCAAAATTAAAGTACTTACAAGTGGAATACTAATAGAAGTATGTACAATTGAAGAACTTACTATAGTGTGTAAAACTCAAGTAGAAAAAACTGAGGAATCCGAAACTGTAGAACTTGAAATTGAACTAACTATTGATGAATTAGACTCGGGTACTAAAGAAGTAGAAGGTTGCAACTTGGTAGATGAAGTGGTAGACACTTCCATTAGAGATACCTGGAGCTGAGAGGGAATGAAGAGTGATTGGAAAATTGATGCATTTGTTCTAGTCACAATCAAACTCACTAAACCTATTTCCATGCTTGATTATGTTGCAATTTTTATTGGAGAATGAGGAAGGGAAGCTATTACTTTTGTAGCTATCCTGACTGGATAATTTTCTTCTTCTTCTGCTTCTTGCTTGGCTTCCTCTTTAGCTTCATCATCTTTACCATCATCATCATCATTAATCTCGACTAGATCTTCACTGGGTCTATGTAGAAGATATATATTCTTCCACATATTTTTAGCATCTTTGACTACATTCTCTATGTCCTTTATCAAATTAGACAAGTATGGAATCTGATAGTCATTTTGTCTTCATTTTTCTTCATTGCTTCCTTTACCTCAGCATTGGTAATGCTCGAAAATAACTGTCTCAAGGATTGTTCATATATATCCTTTGATGTTTGCATGTTTGATTCCCATCTTGGCTTTAACCTTTTTAATAGCTCATTAGATATTTGAGGTGAAATTTGATCAAGGAAATATTTCCATTTTCCCATCTTTGCTAGTACCAACTCCTTAATTTGCATCTTCTCAGCATCTATTCTAGTTTTAAACTTTAATTCCTTGAAGTTTGCAATACTAGCACCTACTTCCAACTGTTTCAACCTTTCTTGTAAGTTGGGAGGGGGCTTGCTAAACACAACTTCACTACCTCCTTTCTTCTTTGATCTTCTAGTGAATACAGTTGTGGAGGGCTTGGGTGACTTGGTGATAATCACCTTGCCCTTCTTTCTTACAAGCTCTTCCTCCTTCTCAAATTCTTCTTCCTTAGATTCATCTTCATCTTCACCTTTTCCCTTCTTAATCATTAGAGGGGGATTTGGTGTTTTTAGTTTTGATATCCTCCTCTTACCTTTGTTGATTGCCTGTGGAATCTTAATCTGAAGTTCTATCCTAGATTTGGCCTCATATTTAATCATTTTTCTCCACAAAATCTTCAACTTATTAGCTCAAGATAGGTTATAAGGCATTTTTCATCATTTCCATCTTATTTATTATAATTTTCAAATTTTATATGAAGCCTTGGATGACATTTTTTATAATGATAATATTAGATTTTATTGATAAAGCTTTCAAGAGTACATACAAGCCAATATATATGGCTGGGGGATAAGAAGCACCACCAAAAAAAAGATCATTAAATTGATAAAACTATTTGCATAGTCTGATCCATATCGACACAAAATTTTCCCAAGCCATGAAAAACTCAACCTGAGGGCCACAAAACTTGTGGAGATCAAAAACCATTACACTTCCTACACACTGCTAGCAAAACACTTTGAGCCACTAGAATATATCAGAACAAAACCCTTTACAAAACCTTGAACAAAGATTACAAAAATACAAATGCCACTAAAATGGAATCCTTCAAAATCTATACCATCACCCTATACAAGGAAAGAAAAATAATAATAGACTAACACCAAACTAATGTTGCCACCAACACATTGGCTACAAGGCCATTCAGCCCAAAATCAGGCTATTTGAACCAACTGGATACTTCTTCCTTAGATAATTCTAGCCTCACAAGACCACAAGTCATCATCCCTCCATGACCATGAGCACCAACATGACCATCAACTCAAGTTCCAATCCCCACTAGGACCTTCTCTTGAGCAACATTGTTGGTCTCTTCCATATTCCTCCCACCACCACTACACTCTCCACCACCCTAGCCCATGACCATGAGTTTCCTTCTTATCATTGGATGACCATCACAACACAAGGAGCTATCAATCTCATAGAGATCATTTTGAACTTCATCCTACTTGCCATCATTGCTACCCAATTTTTCTCAAGTTTCTACAAGAATGAAAGAAAATACCTCCACCATTTTCAAACATCCACCAAATGCAACTCTTGAGGCTAAGAAGAAGTAAAAATCAGCAATATTTGTATTTCACCATGGCTACCTCCAATCAGCCTCCAAGGCCTTTGAAGCATGTGCAGACCTAACACATAGAGGGATCTGAATAGCTAGGGTCAAAGGCACAGCTAAATATCCAATCACCTTATTGAGTAACCACAATAGAAGAAAACAATAGAAAGAGAAAAACACAAACAAGGGAGAAACAAATAATACTTTATTGGTTTGTCAAATTAGCAGTATACATTCTTGAGTGTGAGGCCTTCTTGGTTATGGCCAAAAAGATTTTACAAAATCCTAGACTTATAAATTTTATAGGTCCTTAATTCAAACTTCCATCTCTTCTACTTTTCTCTCCCATCCATATTCTCTAAGTGATGTCTGACCTAAACCTAAAAAACCCTATTTATTCTTACCAAAATAGATTATACAAAATTCTAGATCTTTACATAATAGAAGGTTGACCTTAAAATTGTCTCAACACATCCCAAGGTCCAAGATCCTTACATTAAACTCATGATCCAAATTAAATACTATTGGAATGTCTTAATGGGAAGAGTGCTTCTGAGAGGGGGGGGGTGAATCAGAAGTACTAACCTTTTTATTAGTTTTAAATCCTTAATAACATATAACTAAAATCAACATGCATGCATAAAAACATTAAACAATCATGAGAAGCAAACATGCATCACCACATAACACTTGAGATTTTGATGACCCAGAAACCCTCCAAGAATAAGAAGGTAAAACTGGGGTGGGGATTATACCCACAAAATTACTATAGTAATTGATTTCAACCACTTCTGATGGTTTTCCCTATTGAAGGCTACAACAAACTATTAAATGTGACCCTGTTAAAGGATTTCTACACCTTTTTAAAAGTGTTCCTTGTTAGAGGACTTAAGAACATTCAACTTAGAATGCCACCTTGTTAAAGGATTTACATAAGGCTGTTAAACCCACCTAACTCAATAGGATTTCCAAATTCCTAATACAATTGTTAGAGAGTATTAGAATAATACACCTGATCTAATTGAATCTCTAATGTTGATCTCAGGCTTTGGATCTTCTCTTCAATAATTGATCTCTACTAGATCTGATTTGCTGATTGTGTTCCTTGTTCTATTCTGATCAACTAGATGTGTAAATGTCATCATTTCCACTAAATCTATGACACCAATGTTTTGCAATGACCTTAATAATAGGCTCTGCTTTTCCTTCTTCTTTTCTCTACTTCTCTTTACTTTTTCAATGGCGTCAAGGCTCCCTTATAAAGATTAGTGGTTCATTATGCATCCTTGATTCAAATGTTCCCACTCAAACCCTTGAAATTCACCCATTGGTTGCATGAAATCTCCAATTTTTTGATTGGTTGCATGAGGATTGCATAGGTGGTTGTGAGGATTTGATCTTAACCTTTTATCCTATCATGAGTCATGCATAACCATTTCACATCTTTGTTTTCGATTGCACAAACTTTCATGTTGATCCTGTATTGCTCAGCACATGAAGTAATATTAATCCTCGGCACCATCTATTCTGGATTGCTTGGTATCCACTATGTTTCTAGCATTACTTAGATCCTATATAAATTACTGTGTCACTCAAAATCTATAGAATTACTATGTTACTTGGCACCTATTAACTTTTTGCATTGCTTGGCTTCTACTAATTCCTGAATCACTCGGCTCCTATTAACTTCACAATGCTTGGAGCCTATTGGATCCTGAGTCACTCAGTAAATGTTGAATTATGTATAGCTCAACATATACTGTAATGTGTTATGCTTGGTAGCAACTATAGTTTGCTCAGCACATAAAGAAATTCTAGCTCAGCTTCCATTGTATACTTGGCATGTATAGTGAAAATGGTTAATTGTGTTGACACTCATTTGTCAATCTTAATTATTTGATCAACAAATACAATATAAGCTCAAACTAAGAACCATCATATAAAAACTCGATCAACAAAGGAACCAAGCATCAATAATAATTGGGTTCATTTGGTGCATGAAGGGACACTTAACCACCAAAGTACTCAGTCAATACTAGGTAGATTGGCCAATGCTAAACACCTGGAAAACATTGAACAACTTGGCCAACTACAGCTTGGCAACCATTTAAACTTAGCAATAACAAGAAGAATAAACAAAGATGAGTAGGATAACAAGGAAACCCATGATGCCCCTACATTAGACAGCTAGTATTAAATGAAATGACTCTCCTAATTTATTAAGACATCACAACCTAATTTGAATCTAACTCAGATTGAGAAATCCATTTAGAATCTTTAACTGGTCTATTCTTCCACTTCACCAAATATTCATAATAATCATTTTCTCTTGTGCTCTTACTAACTCTTTGATCCATTATATGTTCAAATTCTTTAGTATTCTTCTTAGGATAATCATCTTGTACAACAACTTCATCATCTGACTCATGATACTTATACAAATAAGCAACATTGAATATAGGAGATATATCAATTTCATTGGGTAGCTTAACTACATAAGCATTATCACTATCAAACTTCCTCAAGATCGTACAAGGTTCAAACTTCTTCATTTTTAGCTTATTGTATGTTCCAACATGAAATCTATCTGTCCTCAAAAAAGGTTTTAGAAGGAAAAAAGTATCAACAAATCATCAAGTTCAATTAGTGCATGAAGGGACACTCAACCACCAAAGCACTCAGTTAGTACTAGGAAGTGTTGGCTTGAATTTTCACTTGCCTAAAATTTTGTTAAAATCTGTGAAAAATCAAGAAAAAAGTTGTGTTTATTCTTGCTTATGGTTTCTTAAGTTTTTGTAACCCTCATAGAAAAACTCTAAGGGAAAAGTCTTCTATTTTGTTTCAATGGAGTTCATTCAAAAATTTATTTGCAATTCAAAAAAAAACATGTGAAAAAACTTTTATGTTATATCTTTATATCCTTAAGTTTTGAGGTAATGTTGATTATATATTTCATGATCTCTTATGTTTTTAAAGTCATGATGTTACGAAGTCTCTATGATTGCAACATTACTCTATCTTTCTCATTAACCCTTTTTGAGGTTCTGAGGAGGCAAAAAGGTCTTTTTTTTTAGCTTAGCATAGCTTCATAGTGGTTAATGATAACATCACCGTTAGAGGTGCGATTGAGGAAAAATAAGGAAGAGCACATCATCACAAGCCATTTTTTGACTTAAGGCAATTCAAGTAGTGATGTTGCAATAAAGATAAAAGGTTAAGTTCAAATAGTCTTCACAAAGTCATGGGTTATAAAGAATTAAGAATATATTAAGTTACGACTGTGCGAATAGAATGAAATAGTTAGCAAAAAATTTAGCACAACATCTGGGCGATTAGATAAATTGTGAAGATTAAGCTATGAGGATGTGAATAGGTAGTGATGGTTAAGATTTAATAGCAAGCACATTTTTGCAAGTGAGTTAATGAAATCTTAGGTTAATTGAGTGAGGCTACAAAAGCTTATAATCACACCATTGCAGGGTCACTTGCTAAGTTAAAGGTTTAAGCAATAAAGAAATGATGAAAAGAAGACAATCAAGTCAAATCCCCATTTGCATGATCACATGGTTAAGTCATGAAGGTGAATTCAAAGTTGCAAAACTACAAAAGATATAGTTAGAAGAAATTCTTATCACTAGCTTGCAAAGGTCTGATGCAAAGTGATAAATTAAGTTGTGATGGAACGATCAAGTGATAATGTAGATTAAGTTTTTAGACTATCACAACATCACTTGAGTTAATGAATTACTAAAAATAAAGTTCATGAAGTGGTGAATGCTACAAATTTGAAGTTGTGAACCTAAAAAATGTGTTCAGAACAGTTAAGATTAAGACTAGTGCAGGTTTGTAAGGGTTTACATAAAAGATAAGATCAAAGGTGAAAAGTTGTGGAAAGATATAATGGTAACACAAAATAGTGATCGCATCTTTGCAAGTCAAGAATTAAGGTAAAGAAATAATGAATCAAACATGCAAAAAATGTTGGAATAATCAAATGGGAAGAATACTTCTAAGCGGGGGGGTGAATCAAAAGTAATATATTTTATCCTTAAAAAATTTAACTAAAAATAAACTACATGCATGTAAACATATCATATAAGCATAAAGTAAACACATGACACCATAATTTGGTAACCCAAAAACCATCCAAAATGAGAAGGTAAAACTGGGGTGGGGATGATACCCACAAAATCACTACAACAATAATGTCTTGACCACTTATGATGGTCTACCCTATTAAAGGCTTTACACTGTGTCAATAGTGACCTAGTTAAAGGATTTACAAACACTTTACTTGAAGTGTCACCCTATTAAAGGATTTTATCACCTCTTCAAAGTATCTACAACCTAACTATTAAGCTAACATAGCACCATAGGATTTTTCTTTTAATAATATTGCTAGAAAGTATTAGATTAAATGAACCTGATAGCTTACAATCTATAATTGCTGATTTCAAGCACTTGATCTGCTCTTTCTAATCTTGGTCCTCTGAGATCTGATATATGTTTGTAACCCTTGCTCTATTCTAATCAATTGGATATGCAATTGCTTATCAGTTCACTAAGTCTTTGACACCCCTTGCTACTTGCCCTGTTCTACAATTTGCTTCCTTCAACTATTCATCTACTTAGCAACTTCTTAACAACTTTTTAAATCAAGGGGTCTTTTTCTTCCTATAAAGGCTTCAAAGACTTAGGGTTTGAGATGAATTCATGAGCTTAATTTTCCTACTCAAATCTTAGATTTATCTTATTGGTTGCATGCAATCTCCACTTTTCTTATTGGCTACATACAGATTGTATAGGTAAATAAAAATATTTGATCTTATCTTTTAATCCCTTTGTGACTCATCCAAAAATGGTTTACATATAAGTTTGTGAAGGCACAAACTCATATGTTGATTTTGTGTTACTCATTACATACTGGATTACTGGTGCTTGGTACATATATGATTCTAGTTTTCTCGACACCCACTACATTCTATCTTGCTTGGCACATGTATAGTTTTAGCTTGCTTAACATCAACTGTGACTTGTCACCTACATATCACTCAGCTCATATGGTTCACTTAGCACCTATTGGAATTTTGGATTGGCACATACTATGGCTCGACATATATAGTGTACTCAGCTTCTATAGGAAAATTGGTTAAGTGTGTTGACACTTAATTTTCAGAACAAATCTGAGACCAAAAATCTCCCCCTTTGACATGAGTGTCAAAAACACTTAGCCAAGCATTATACTTGATCTTATGAGTACATTATTCATCCTGCTAGGCATATGTACAAAAATTTTTAAAATTATTCAAAATTTTGTAAAGAGCAATATATCTCAAAATTCTTATAACTACCCCTGAGATGATGTGCCATTTCCATTCCTATCACCAAAATTCTTGTACTAAATTTGTCTCATGCTAATGTATCTAATACTCTTTGCCTTTGCACTATTTTTGCTTCTTGTGCCTTCTTGCTGACCTTTTCTATCTATTTTGTTGTCACTTGTTTTGCACTTGCAAATTTTATTCATATCTCCCCTTTTCATATGTCTCCCCCTTTTTTGGCTACCATAGAATATGTACAATCTTTCCCCCTTTATTCTCCAAAAGAATGAAAGAATGTAATTACTTAGTATTTTTCCCTTTTGTTGTTAATCTCCCCCTTATTTCATATCCCACCCAAAACATTGTATCTCGCCCTTTTTGACACTTATGTCAAAGGATGCTAAGGAGTAATACCATATTTCACCAAAAATGTACTATTTACCTCCATAATCATCTTGAGAGTTGCATCCCAATTCTCCAAAGAAATTTCTAATGATTTATGTTGGATGCCAATCTCTACAGCAAGATGTACATGTCTATTTGAGGTAGAAAGATTGGGATCTTTCTTTAAAATAGTCTCTACATAAGCTTTTTCATTATGGAGTACTTCCAAATGTGGGGTAATGGAATATTGAATCTGCATCAACTTGGCCTACATATTGGCCTCTTTTGTTGTTAGTGAAACTAATTCTTTCTAGGTGTGAACTAATTGGACAAAATGCTTCTCACTTTGAGCTTGATCTTTTGGTAGTCGTATGCTGGAAATCTTTAGATTCTCTTCAAGCTCGGGATCCTTTGGCCTGTCTCCTATGTGAAATATGAGAAATCACACAACTTTTTGTACAATGAGAATACATTCTCAAGTAGAGTTTTTACCTTTTCAATCTTCTTGGACAACTCAACTTGTGAAAGTGCTATATCACTTGATATTTTCTCATTCACTTTCCCTTGAAATTTCCTCTTAAACCATTCCATGAGCTTTACATTGGTATCCTGGTCTTCGTTGGTCACCTGTTCTACAATTTTTGACAATTTTTCCATTATTGGCTTGGTCTCATTAGGTGTTGGCAAGTTAAAGGCATCCAAAAAGATGTCCGTAATCTCATGTAATTGCTTTTGCTTATATTCCTTCCTGAGTATTTCTTGCCTTCTTCTCCTATTTAATGCATCTTGCATTTCTATGATTTTCTCAATGCTTATTATCTTTGAGTCATAACTAGGTATGACTATCTCCTCATCTAACTCAGGGTCTCCATAGTGAAGTACCCTTGTCACTTTTGTTGAGCTCGAGCCTAGTGCAAAAATTTGCAATGGCATTGCATTAGTGTTCAGCTTCTAAAGGACTTTTATAGGAGTGCTAGTTGTTGGTAGTTCTACCAATGTCTGTATGGAAGCCTGCTACTCTTCCTTTGATGTGTCCTTTTCTTCATCTAATTTCCCCTGATCAATAACAATTATTTGTCATGTACCTATTGACTTTATTGTAGTATCAGATGTAGTAATCTATCCTATTTGTTTTGTTGTTTTGTCTTTTTCTTCTTCTACACTTGGCCTCTACTACATGGTATCACCTGTTCTTGATGTGTCAACTATTGTAAATGATGATGGAAGCATTAGGATTTGAGCACTAGTAGCCGTTGAGATGACAGGGGGTGGTTCTTGTGGATTCACCTTGTCTCTTGATGAGTTAGCCACTACCTTTTGTAATTCATCCATAGTAACCAATACTGGGTTAGTACATAATTTTGCTTGTTGTGTTGATTGGTCAAGGATCTTTGTGAGATCCTTTGTAGTTAGTGGATTGATGTTCTGAAAATATTTTCTAGGAACATACTTCAGAGTTATAGTATCTATAGGTGTGGAGATGACATGAGGAGGGCTAGGAGTTGGCAATTGTGTGTCTTGCACACTATGTTCTTCTTGTTTTTGTTGCTACTAGTTAGCTATTGTCATTTATTCTCCCTTTTATGTTGCCTTCTCCTCTCCTTTTTCCTTGTCCTCTTCCTCTTCACCTTTTTCTTTATCCTCTTCTCCTTTCTCTTTTTTTTTCTTCTCTTCTTCTCCTTTCTCTTCTTCTTTCTTCTCTTCTTCTCCTTTTTCTATTTCCTTTTCCTCCTTTTTTTTCTCTTCCTTCTCCTTCTCACTAGCGTCAACCTTATTTGTTTATGCATCCTTTTCTTCTTCTCCATCCTTGTCATTAGTCAAGACTTTATATGTTGAATTCCAAAATCTTGTGGATTTATTTACAACTTCTTCAATTTTATTTTGTAAAATGTTGAAGGCTCTATACTCTGGTGAAAACTTGCCCTCATGTTTCTTATTTTTCTTTGCAATTTTACTTCTTGTCAATTCTGGCATCACTTGTGCCAGTGTGGGTTCCCTTATTTCCCTTTCTATCTTAAGACAATAATGTCATTTATTTTCAATAATCTCATACAACTCCTTAGGCATAGTATTGTCTAATTCAAGAGATGTGTTCTTGAATTCTATCATCATGGCATACACAGATTCCTCTACCTTATTTTGATCTTCTCTACTTAATTTACTAAAATCAATGTTTTTCAAATCAGAGAAGTCTGCAATCTTTCTAACATTTTCACAAGTTTTATCTATATGTGACTTAGGAGGATGGCTTACCACTCTAAATTGGCTGATGTCCTTTGATTCTTATCTATATGTGACTTAGGAGGATGGCTTACCACTCTAAATTGGCTGATGTCCTTTGATTCTATCTTCTCCTCATCATTTGGGTCTAGTTGTGCAACATATTTCCTCCTTGGTTTCTTCTGCAATGCACCAGTCTACTCAATAGAATTTTTCTTCTCTTTGACTTGCTCCTTTGCCTTTTGAGTTGTGGCCCTTGTAGTGGCTTTGGTTATTGGCGTTGGCTTGGCTTGGATTATGTTGGAAACCTTTTTGGCTTTGGGCTAGGCTATTGTCTAATTTTTAGCCTTTCTTTTATTTGGCTCAGCTTGAATTGGTGCTTCCTTGGCTTCTTCTTCCTTTGTATCTTCCTCCTTCTCTTTATCCTCACCTAAGCCTTGTGTGATCTCCAATGGTCCCTACCCTTTTTCTTCTTCTTCATTCTCACCTTGTTCTTCTTCCTCTTTAGCACCTGCTGCCCCTTCAATACTTTCACCAATTTTATTCTTTATCTTACTAACTTATCTTTCCTCTTGATTACAAAAGTTGTCTTTAGCTCCATTTCCACTTTGGATTTTACAACATCATTTTTATCAAAGGGTTTGGAAGTCTTGTCTATTTCCTTTGCTAGCAATGTTGTGATTGTTGTTGATGCTTCATCAACATCGAGCTCATAACCCAAATGTTTTAGCCATCTCACCCTTGAAACTGTTGCTTGGATGTAAGTGTAATCAATATCAACTAAAAGAAAATGTCATTGATGTGTTGTTCCTCTAGGTAAACTAGTATCCTAAGTCTTTGCTTCATGGATTTCTTAAAATCCTCAATATAACTTGTTATTTGTGCTTCAAGGTTATCTCCCATTTGCTTGATATACTCATTAATTTGAGTAATTGTAAACTTATTTGATTTCCAATTAACCTTTCCAATTGAGGGAAATTCTTCCAAAACATAGAAGAATATGTAGACCAAAAATGAACCAAACTTACACTGAGCACCTTTAGATCTTCTGATTGCTCCCAAGTTTTCCATGATCTACTACAACAACTATTCTGCCAGATCATATGTATGATATTTCTTTACAAGTTTGTAAACTACATACATAGCAATGCATGGTACACTATTCAATCTGCTTGATTGATAAAACTTGTGAGATATCACTCGTACTACAAAATCTAGAAAGGGATCTATAATTGTATCAATGGTCATGACCCTTTTATTCCATTTTTCCTTGGTGTTCTTTTTAATAGCTTCCTTTGAATCACTTCTCAAGGTCTTGTTCCAATCTAGGGTTGGAAAACCTATAACCCTATGCACTATCCTCTTTGTTATCTTTATGAGTCCTCCTTCCAGCCACAAAAAACCATCATGAATTTGGCTTAGAAAAATTTGGATCCATTCAATTTTGAAAACCATGGGAAAACTAGGGCACTAGTTAAACCCTTTTTCTCAACTATTTGAAATTGATCTTTTAGTATTCTATTATCAAACAATTTATCATATGCTTGGAAAATCTCTAGGTCTCCTATTGCTCCTACCTTATAGTTGTAACACTTTCTCACATCTTGTACCATCACCACTCTGGGTAGAATAATGGAGAGTACACCGACAAGGTCATTCTTATAGGGTACCTCTAAAATTGGCTTAAAGTCAAGTTGTTTGACCTCATTATTGACTAACAGGACCTCATGGCCTTCCTTTTCTATATGGTTTTTGGAACGGGATGCCATTTTAGAGATCTATGGTTTCAAAAGATATTAAACTTTAAATCTATGCAATCAGCACTTGAAGAATACCTTAGATCGATAAAATTTGTGCTTGATCTATGTTGAAATCTATGCAAAAGGCTTCAATGCTAGTTTTCAATCACTTATGAGCTCTTTTTGTTCTTTCTCTACATTCAAATGATGAGAAATGATCAAATGTTTGACCTTATACTCTTTCTAAACCTAGCATTAAATGCTTAGTGCATACAGCTTTACACTCGGCTCTCAAAGATTTTAACATAACTCGACTTCCATTAGTTTTCCTTCACTTAGCTCCAACTAGATTTTCTCTTTACTCAGCTTTCATTGACAACTCAACTGTAAACAATCACTCAGCTCCTACTAGTAACTCAACTTATACTAACATTTACTCAGCATTTAAGGACAACTTGGCAGTATTTGCAAAAACTTCAAGTTTTGACTTGGCATCTTTACTCGTGCTATTTTCTTCTTTGCAGTGCTTGTTGTCTTCAGACTAATGTATGATATAACTTTGTATTAGTCCCATACACCTATCCTTTCTTAGTTGGATGGGGTGTGATCACTTGACTTCTTGGGTGAAGTGATCCCTCCATTGGATGTGTTGGATCCATCCCTTCTCTTCCATGTTTTTTTCATATCTACTTTGATGTGTTCAACATCTACCTTTTCCTTCCCTTTATTGAACTCATAACTTGGTGCCTTGGACCTTGTTAGGAAATTTTTGTTGATATGACCAGTCTTCAAGCAATTGAAATGTGTGGTTTTACTTAACCACTTGTTGTAGTTCCCTCTGAAATGTGTCCTTATGCAGTTCTCAAGAACATGCCCATACTCCTAACAATAGTAATAGCTCTTCTTGGTATTGTAATCCCAATTGTAATGGTGTCCATGGCTAATTATTTTTATAGGATGATTAGGTGTCCACATAACCTTTGTTCTACACTTAAAAGCTCTATATCCATACTTCTTGCAGTTGTAGCAGTGACCATCAAATCTTAGTTTCCTCATGGCATTGGTCCTACAGTCTTGTCTCTGGTGTCCTTGCTTGTTGCATTTGTGATAGTGACCCTAGTTCTTAGGTTTTTCCTACTAATTGGTCTTCCTACTCCTAAATACATTATCACTGTGTCCCTTTTTACCATAGAAATGACAAGTGGGTTTAGTGTTCTTACCTTTGTTGCTTCTTTGCTCTACACTTTTTGATGTCTCTCCTTCTCAATACTGGTGAAACCTAGTCCTGAAGTGTCATTGTTGGATCTTGGTGACTTCAACATTTGTTCAAAGTGCTTGATGGCTTCACTTGATTTGTTGAAGCTTTCAGCTATCTCCTTTTATCTTCTCAATTGATTCTGCAATTGTTCATTTTGCATTCTTAGAGTGGATATTTCAATGTCTTTGACATTTGCTTCATGATGAGCTTTCATCATTTGGCTAAGGGTATCTAGCTACATGTTGGAGAATTTTGCAAGCTCTATTGACTTCTCCTCAAGTCTATTGGCAAGGTTTATTTTATCATCCTCAAGCATAGCTCTATCCTTAATGGCTCTTTTTTTCTAATCAGTTATCTCACACAACATCATGGCTTGTGACTTTTGCTCAATTTTGAGAGATCTTATCTCTTCTTCTTGAGCTCTATTCCTTTCCATTATTTTTTCTATTTCTACATCAATTTCCTTGTAATCTCCAATGGCAAACACTTTTGTGATATCAATATCCTTGTAGTGTGTGACATTTTTAGCTATGGCTATACCCTTCCTTCTTTTCAAGGATTTTCTCAATTATTCTCTAGTTTCCTCCAAGTTGTGTGGAGTGAGTTACACATCAATCTTCCCAAGTTTGAAGACTTCTATCTTCAGATATTTTCTCTAAGTTTTTAGGCTTCTCCTTGTGAGAACATTTCTCTGATACCAATTGTTGGAATAATCAAATGGGAAGAATACTTCTGAGAGGGGGGGTTGAATTGGAATTAATATATTTTATCCTTAAAAACTTTCAACTAAAAATAAATTGCATGCATGTAAACATATCATATAAGCATAAAGTAAACACATGCAAGTAAACACATGACACTAGAATTTGGTAACCCAGAAACCCTCCAAAATGAGAAGGTAAAACTGGGGTAGGGATGATACCCACAAAATCACTATAGCAATAATGTTTTGACCACTTCTGATGGTCTACTTTGTTAAAGGCCTGCCATGTTAAAGGCTTTACACTATGTCAATAGTGACCTAGTTAAAGGATTGACAAACACTTTACTAAAGTGTCACCCTGTTAAAGGATTTTATCACCTCTACAAAGGATCTACAACGTAACTATTAAGCTAACATATCACCATAGAATTTTCCTTCTAATACAATTGCTAGAAAATATTAGATTAAATGAACTTGATAGCTTACAATCTATAATTTTTTATTTTAGGCACTTGATCTGCTCTTTCTGATCTTGATCCTCTGAGATCTGATATCTATTCGTATCCCTTGCTCTATTATGATCAATTGGATATGTAATTGTTGATCAATTCACTAAATCTTTGACACCCCTAATGCTTGCCCTATTTTGCAATTCGCTTCCTTCAACTGGTCATTTGCTTAGCAACTTCTTAATGACTTTTTAAATCAAGGTATCTTTGCCTTCTTATAAAGGCTTCGAAGACTTAGGGTTTGAGATGAATTCATGAGCTTAATTTTCTCGTTTAAATCCTTAGATTTATCCTATTGGTTGCATGCAATCTCCACTTTTCTTATTGGTTGCATGCAGATTGTATAGGGACATGAAAATATTCGATCTTATCTTTTAATCCCTCGTGATTCATCCAAAAATGGTTTACAATTGAGTTTGTGAAGGCACAAACTCATATGTTGATTCTATGTTTTTGATAAGGTAAACAGGTTTTAAGGGGTCCTGAAACCCAATATGTTGATTCTATGTTACTTGGAACATATTGGATTACTAGTGCTTGGCACATATATGATTCTATTTTGCTTGGCACCTATTGCATTTTGTCTTGCTCAGCACATGTAAAGTTTTGGCTTGCTCAGCACATGTATAGTTCTAGCTTGCTTGGCATCAACTATGACTTGACAGCTACATATAACTCAGCTCATATGGTTCACTCGGCACCTAAAGTCACTAAGCACCTATTAGAATTTTGGCTTGGCACATACTATGGCACAACATATATAGTGTACTCAGCTTCTATAGGAAAATTGGTTAAGTGTGTTGACACTCAATTGTCAAAACCAATCTGAGACCAACAAAAAAATGAATTGTTGTAGTTAAAAGTGTTTATTGCACTTCCATATGGTTCCATAAATAGTCAGAGTATTAAATTGTGATGTTGCTAGATGGAAAAAATGTTTGGCACCAGATCATAATGGTCAGAAAGGTCAAGTAAAATGAAGTTGCAATGGAGTGAATAAAGGTAATCACAACATCACAAGCTAGACTCAATAGTTAAAGAGGTAATATGTGAGGTTGAAAAACATTAAAAATGTAAACTCCATGGTCATAGCCAAAAATGAGAAAAGAGAAGAAAATGTGGTGAAATGATGATAAGGTGTTCTTCGCATCATTGTAGCTATAAGTGCATAAAAGTAGTTTTAACAACCATGTCTAAGCTAGACAAAAAGAACATGAGCTAGAAGTAAAATCCAAGAATTGATAGGTTTTCAAGTGTATTGATCTTGAATGCCATGCTCCTATTGTAGAAATAGATAAATACTGAGGGGTACAAAGATTTCCTTTACCATTTTCATAATTGCTTAAGTTTTCTAAGCAAATTTTGAATTGAAGAGTGATTTCTAGTATTTTTTTAGCATTCAATATACATAGTTGATTGAATTATTTGCAAAAATGAATCAGAAAGAAGGAGAGATGATTGCACAAGCAGTAATTAAAGAACTAGCATCACTAGCAAAAATCCCTACCTCATTTGTGGAGGAATGCATACACATTTTTCTAGGTTCTACAAATGCACAAGCTAAAAATGATCATGCTTTTAGGGATCCATATGTCTTTGGTAGAGATGCAATCCTAACAGAAATGAATATGAATTGTTTTGGTATGTTTACAAAAATAGAATAGAGAAGTTACTAGTTTGCAATCCCTGGGTAAGAAATTTGGGCAAGTTAATCATGCTAGAGGTTTTTGTGGATGTGGACCTAGTGAAAGCCTTAATTAAATTCTAGAAAGGTCAAGAATTCATTTCATAGGAGAGACAAAAGCATCTTCTTGGCCTTAGACAAAGAGATGTTCATCAAGGCATTTGACCTAGGAGACCCAATGGCATTTCCTATTAATGTGCATGAGATAACTGATAACTTTGAGAATCATAAGATTTTCTACATGGGTAGAGAAATGACAAGACATAACCCTTCATTTCATAAAAACAAAGGAGAGATTCCAAAGAAGAAGGAAGTGGAGAGGATCATGCCTCTTGAATTCTTCTAGAAGTATTTCCAAAATATTGTCTATGCCTTGATCAAGGTCCTAGGTTTAGATGGAACCATGAATTCCCTAGGTGGACATTATGTCATGGCTCTAAATGTTCAAGATCCCAATACAAATGTTGGGTATGATTATGTATCATACATAATTGATAGGATACATGAGGAGAGATCAGTGCTACTCAGCAAGGTCAATTGAATAATTTCATATTCCCACATTACTCAATGATCATGCATTTGATCATATTTAAGAATACTAATGTGTTTGATATAAGCTTCTTCAAGTCCACATAGGAATGGGAAGAAAGGTTACCAGTACAAAGGTGGACAATAGAATGGAAAAGATTTATCCATACTCCAATGTTATTTCCTTTTATAATGATTTTGTTCATCCTATCTTTAAAATGATAGAATTAACTAATGAAAAGAATCCCTAGGAGTATTATAAAGGTTGTTAAACCTCAAATATATTTTAATGTTGGTAAACAATTAACATGTGATTGGGGAAGTGTATTTTTGTTTGAAGAATATACTATAATTAGAATCTATGGATGTCCTTAGCCACTGCACATTTTTCCTAAATTTGTCACTAAGATGATAGGAATTATAGAGGTTTTCTAGCAATTGATTTCATTAAATAGGGAGTATCTGGGGAAATTGGTCAAGAAAGGGAATTTCCCATGTAGATGCACCAAGGTGGGTTGTTTTGAAATAGGAAAGAATTCCATAGAGGAGACTAATGCTTATCTAAGAGCATACAAATTTCCAACTAGACCAGCTAAAACCTGTGACCCTTGTAATGTAATTAGACATGCATTAAAAAATATGAGAGGATATCATTTCCCCCTACAAAAGCTATTTGGGAAGAGGATGTCATTGCTAAAAGGTTGAATGAAGATGTCTAGAGGGAAAGATGATAAAGTATAGAGACATTGTTAGTTTTGAATAGGAGATGAGAAAAGAAAATCCATCTTTAAAGGTTTCTATCTTGAGGAAGACTACTAGTCCAAATTGGACAAGTGTATAGAAACTTTTGACGAATTAGCATCATAAGTCCCTGAAGTAATCAGAAAGAAGATTGACCCTAAATATTTAGATGATGACATTTTTGTTGAGGTCATTGATGATGAGGATCATCATGAAGAGGATCAACCTAAAGAAGACATTCCTAAGAGTTCTAAATGGGTAGAGTGAATAAATAAAAGACAAAAGATGATGGAAGTGCCACGGAAAGCTCAACAAAAGGCCCTCCAAATTCTACCAAGGGGAAGTAAATATTTTGATGACATTAGAAGAAGATTTTTGGTATCTAAAGCATCAGAAGATGAACAAAGGGATAGGAATCTGAAGTTGCAAGATCAAATGATTGATGATAGAATCATAGAAGCAACTAAATTCATGAATGATGACAACTTCATCAAAAGAGAAGATTTTTAGAGTTTCCTATTCAAATTGATCCAAAATGAATTTTCTCTACAAATGAAGCTAGGGGCCTCTAATGAGGTAGCTATTGAACTTATTTAGAAATTACAAGAGTATGATCATACCTCTGAAACCCTTAATGTAGAAGAAGCAAGAGACTTGGTAAGAAGAAGTGGAATGATTTTTTTCCTAAGATGGGACATCAACTCTTCTTTCCTATTAGACCAATTGAGAAGAAAAGATAAGTATATCTTATTTGAGGATGAAAACCAACTTGGTAAATTAAGAGGTTATGGATGTAGCATAGATGCCCAAACAATGGAAATATGGAGTTTAGCTCCAAAAGAAAAGAAACCTACTTTGATGGAGATCAAAGAATCCCCTAGAGGGAATATTATTTTTTGGAATGTACACTCTACTTCTAGTGATCAGATCTATGGAATGCATACTTCAATGGCCCTATTGGGTAAAAACAAAATGGATACTCAGAAAGCATAGCTGGAAGGAGCATATGAAATATTCATCAAAAATCATAGGAGTTATGAGGAAGAAATGAAGAAAACATATGTCTTGGAATAGAAGACCATCAAGATGGAAATGGAGGTAGCAGCATTGAAGAAAACTATTAGAACTACTATAGATATCCATGACAAAGGTGTGCAGATAGAAGGCCAAGAACCTAAAATGGGAGAGGCATCAAGCCATGCAATGGAGATTAATGAGGAAGATTTGGAAGAAAGGAAGGATATAGAGATCATAGCAATCAAAAAATTATTGATTCACAAAATAAATGCATTGAAAACTATTTCTCAGAATGTGTACAGTAGTTATCTTACATTGTAGGGAGCATAATATAGATGTTCAAAGGATATTGCTCTATTATCTCCACTTTTCACTACATGGGGACCATATACTCCATTTTTTATAACTTGGTACACATGCCAGCACAAAATAAAGATTTTCCAAAGATAACCATTGTAAACACTAAAAAATGACCAGTACAGTAAATGATCTAAATGGTTTCTTTGGTGACAAAATGCAACTGATCCGAAATAAGATGAAGACAATTGTTGCAGGTAAACCCAATTTTGTGCCTACAATTTTGGATAGTGATGGGAAGATTAAAGACTATTTTGAGTGGTCGTCTTCTCTTGATAATATTCTTGATCATCCCAGGTTTTTAGCTCATTGCAATAATGAGGCAAGTTTTATAGCAACATATGATATGATTGATGTACTTTACAAGATAGAGAAAAAAAATTATAAAGTAACGACTGAGGTTAAGACAATAATAGATGCCAAGTGGATCAAATGCCTATATGAGTTGGATGTAGTTAGAAATATCACCTGGCCGGATGTAGATATAAATATTGCTATATGGAAACTCATTGCAAACATCAAAGCCCTACCATCTAGTGATAGTGACTAGTGTAACAAAAAGGTGCAGTTAGGATGTAGTTAAAGATACATGGAAGAGAGAAAAGGCATAGGTGGTGATAGGAACTTAAGACAATAGAATTTGCTAAGAGTTACTTGTTGATAGTGTCACCTGCCAGTTTTGCAGCTACATCCAAATTTTTGATCCAAATACAAAGAATGTTTGAGTGTAAATAAATATAAATATATTTTTATTTACTTTCCAATTAAATTTTGACAAGTGTCCTCCCATTTGAATGTTGTTACAATCCTTCCTATAAAAGGATTTCCAAGATGTAAAGTTGAGGTCTGAAATCCATGTAATTTTTAGTGTTATGTTATTTTGTATTCAGTCTAGTCAATCTTTGTGTCAATTTCTGTGGTGTATTCATCTACAAATCTAAGAATACAAGTGAACATAGAATGATAACTTGTCATGTCTTGAAGTATTTTTGAGTTTATACTCATATTGTATGATTTTCAAGGAGAAGTAATACAAAAGGAATGTTTTGCCATATTTTTTTTCTCTAAATTTTGTCTCCATCTTTATGTATTGGTTATGTTGGGATTGAGTGAGCAAGGTTCATGTAATTTAATGCAACTAGGATAGTTTGTATATCATTTTTTTGTTTATTTTAATTCAATAAATTAAGTAAATGCTTCAATAAATTGGTAGGATTTCTAGTCATATAAGAAGGATCTTCATAAGAATGGGGTTTAGGTTTAATTGCTGATATATTTAATTGTAAGGCAATTAACTAGGGTAGACTTTTACTAGGTAGACTTTGAATACCAATGGATAGGATAATAATCATCTATTTAGTTGCATATTGAAGAAATCATGGGGTTGCATGAAGCATAAAATTAAAATCAAACCAACTTTTACTTTACTCTTTCAAGATAAAACTGTTGGTTAGCACTTATTTGGAATAGTTCTCTATCTGTCATAGTTAACTATTGTAATCAAGAGCTATTTGCAAATTCAAGAACAATTTTGACCATTTTTTCTATAAGGGATAGACTTTTGAAGAAAATAATATTAGTTAATGAATTATAAAAAGAGTATCAAGCACCCAGTCATTTCATCCCTAAGGTGTACCTGCCTAAGCCCTACAAAGGTTAAAGTGTAGAGAATCCCTATGATTCAATTAAAGTTGGATCAAGATCTAAAGAACTCTTAGTTAAAGATGGCAAGTAGCTAACTTTTAGGCTTATATTTGTCCTTTGCATCCTAGTATTTGGTATTTTTTTGCCTAGTACTTTTAAAATCTAATAGGAAGTTCAGCCAACACTGCATAGCTCAACCTACAATGAACAAATCAACAACAATTATAGCTTGGCAACTACTAGAACTTGGCTCCAGGCAAGTGTGGGCCACCCTCAATACCTAATCTCAAGAAACACCGACCAAAATGGAAACACCCAAAAATAGAGATGAAATATCTAGTTTTCTCTTGGGATGCTCATTAGTGCTCATGAATTCATCATCGATCATTTGACCATTGCTTCCTAGAACTTGAACTAATCAATCTTGAAAATATTAGACATCCTAAAAATAGAAATGAGACTACTAAAACCAAGCACCTAACCTAAAGTCTCCAAAGAGAAATTATCTTCCATGGTAGCACCAAGAGAATTCAACACTAAATGCACTCAAAAGCTAGATTACAAGGTGTAAATGGTCCTTATCACAACCAATTAAAACATAAGGATAAGATATCACCAAAATGTTGGCAAGAGTGATTTAGTCTTGTCAAAAAAAGCCATGAATGCTCCTTTATACACTATGATTATTTCTTAGACTTCTGACCCTCTCCACATAGATTTGAGGTCACATCGCTTGCCTTGAATAGTACTCCCCACCTCAATTTTCAAAAAAACTTTATAATCATGCCCCCAAAGTAGTACAAAATACCCAACCAACATGTGGGTACTATAATGTTGTCTCATCTAGAATTTTTGGGCAAAGATCTTCAAAATGTTCAAATTTATCCACAAAGGATCCATTCACACCTACACTTGAAAGTTTATCTATCACCATGTTTGCCCCTCTCACCACATGCATGACTTTGAATTCCTCAAAGGATTCTAAACAACACTGAATTCACCTAATGTGTCTCTTTAGATACCATGTATTTATAGATTGTTTGATAATGCCATTGATAATCAGTTGTGAATATCCTTGTAGATGGAGTTTCCTTCCTTCCATCAGTTGGGCCATCCTAACTGCTTCAAAAATTTCCTTGCATTTAGCTTCATTATTAGTTCCACCACACAATCTCTTTGCTTCAATTGTGATGATGGACTCATGAGCATCATAAGCCACATACCCAACCTTGGTCTAACTTGGTTTACCTCTATATGCCCCGTCAAATTTTACCTTGATCCATCCCTCTGTCAGTGGGGTACAAGTGGATGCTAGCCCCTTCCCAAGAGGTTGAACCCTCACCACACCGTTAACATGGCCTTTAGATGCCAATTTTAATATACATTGCATATTCCATATTGCCTAGTCAAAATAATTTCTATTATGATATATTTTTATTCTCCATCTTCCTATACTTCACAAGCTACAAATTTTGACTTAAGAATGCATTCATTTTGTCAAGATTTGAAGTCTATTTATCTCTCATTTATGCAATTATTATAAATCTGAATATCTCATTAGATTCACTTTTTGGTTTTTTTATAAGAGACTAAAAGATTTAGATTTATTTTCTTATTGGTAGAAAGAGGTAATATTTCTTGTGAATTTCATAGGGAAAAGTTTTATATATATGTTCTTGCATTTTTGTTTGAAAATCATTTCATTTTATTTTTAGATTTATATTTCTTTGTATATGATATGTTATCTTTCTATATTCTATTTTATTTCTCCAAGTTGCATATGTAAGCACCTCATCATGCTATCATATGTAGCTAGGATTTATATTTTTAAAAAATTATGATTCAAACTACCAAAGAAAGAAAGCGCACTTTGCAACATGCCTTTGCATCTAAAAGATGCACCTTTACACTTGCACATATTTCATCTGCGCTTATTAGATCACTACCATATGACTTAAAACTCATAATGATAGTTACTTGCACATGTTCGTATGATGAAAACTAATAATTTTTTATAAGTAGATTTCATGTTGCCCATTTCTCGTGAATTTTCCCTAGAATAAATATTGTTGTCTGCAAATTCTATCACCCTGCAAAAACCCATTTTTGGGTTTTTTTTTTCCACCATGCAAGTACACTTTTTGAGATCAAGAGCATCTACCCACTCATTATCCCAAATTTTTTTGATCGTCATCCATATGCTTGCACTCAAGAATAAAAAACCCAGTTTTGAGTTTCTTTCATGTGAAGAGTTGGTTTTACCTAAAATCTTTCACCCTAGTCAAATCCAACATAAGTAACTCCAAATATGCAAAAAAGACAAAAAGAGACAAGGAAAAATGATCAAATAATGGAGCATACAAGGCATGAAAGGATAATTACAAGCATAAAAATTTTCAAGGAAAAAGGTTTTAGAACACTCAATAGAACAATCAATGATGCATATTCATATTTTGGTTTGAGATGCTTCCACCAAATCTAAGCATTCCTTTTAAAACATGAAGACCAAAAAGAGTGATGTTAGAAGACATGTCTTGTCAAACACTTAGAATATTTGCATCATGTATTTGTAATTTTTAATTGACATAATACATGTGATAACAAAAATAAAATATAATTGCATGTGATAGTATCGGATACAAAGTTATAATGTGTAATAAAGTTGCAATTGCATTAGGATGCAACGTTGAATTAGTCAAAGTAAGTTATGAGTTTTCTTTTGATTAATTCAAGATGGTTAAGGGTTTCCCCTTTTTTCTCCACCTTTCACACTTTTTTTTCCTATATAACAGAGGGATTTCATTATCAATAATCATCTTTTGGCAAGACAAGAAAATTCTACTAGATTGTAATGTGCACCTTGTTGAAAGTCTTCCAGCAAATATATATATATATATATATATATATATATGTTCATCTATCAAGCTTTTTATTTCATGATTGTGGAAATAATATTGTAAGGCACTTTCAATTTTGCAATCTCATAAATAGGAGATGAATTAATTTCATGATTTTGCAAGGAAATGATAAGCAAGACTCTAATTTTGGGATTTTAGGAATGATGTTTTAAGAAAACTTTGGTTTTGTGCTTTCACTCAAAAAGGACTTAATGAATTCTAGTTTTTCAATTTTACATTCAAGATGGTTCTCTCTATCTAATGTTGCCAGTCTACAGGGATAGAATTCTTGGTATTCTAATCAGTGATTTTTTTAGTGGAAAATATTCATTGATTGGAAATTTTGTCTCTTTGGGAAATTGTAATTTGGTGAATAAAACTTACATATGGGTTCAAATAGGTCACCAAGATATTAAATCATTTGGGTCCAAATCCCAAGCTAATCACCCATTAGTTTATACATAATTAGTCCCAAATCTTATTCCAATCACCAATGTAATCTACATTTAGGACATAGTTATTCTAAAATATTCGCCAGCCTTTACCTAATGTCTTAAAAATGGAAAATGTCTTTTCACCCTTAGAATAAAATAATATATTCCTTGGGACTGAAGGCCAACTACCATTTTATTGACACTTGTCTCCAACTACCCCGTTTAGCCAACTATTTTATATTTTAAAATTTGGGACACGTGTCTTGATTTTGGGAAGAATTAGAATTTATGTTATAACATTTAAAATTATGCCAAAAATAGAGTTAAGGCCATTGATCTATCTTACATCAATGGTCTACATCAATTCCTTTCACGATAACAATGATAAGATGCAAAGTGGTAATGACCAAGTTGGCTACAAAAAATTACACATATTAATTGAATCTCAATGCATTGGTAGACTACAA
Source organism: Cupressus sempervirens (assembly GCA_028749045.1). Taxonomy (NCBI): domain Eukaryota; kingdom Viridiplantae; phylum Streptophyta; class Pinopsida; order Cupressales; family Cupressaceae; genus Cupressus; species Cupressus sempervirens. The sequence goes on from CM053792.1 coordinate 920,272,075, forward strand.
GTACATTGTACATTGTACACTTGGAATATGGGCCATGGCTCACCTACGACTGTAAATTCATTAAAATTTTAAACAATCTCTCTATAAAAACTAACAAATTAGCAAACTATATTAATATTTTTCACTATGTAAAATAATTAATTCACCTCTTACATTACAAAATGTTTATGACCAACAAAAAAAAAATGCCTACATTTATTGGCATGACAAAAAATAATATTAATTTGCCACCATTATAATTAAATTTTGATTCCAAAAGGAAAAATTTGCCAATAGAAAATAATTTTCTCCCTTGCCTCAAGCAAAAAAAATCACCCTCTATTAGAAATGTTTCTTGCACATCAAAGGTTGAATTCGCTAGCATTTTATATATTTTTCTCATGATGGGTTTTTTAGAGTTATCTTTCCAACTCTAAAGATTAACATTCTGAAGATATATTTTAAACTCTAATGAAAAGAAATGAGCATTTAAACCTAAGTACATTTACATTTTGTCTTAAATTAGCTCAAAATTAGATGTGATAGTTTCTTTGCATTTGCATGTGTGATCTACTACTTGAAGTTTAATGCATTTACTGATTGTTGTTAAGTAAGGACATTATAAGGAAACATTCTCTTAGAATGTCCTTGTATTGCAATTTTTTTGTTATGTTCTTTCGTCGATTTTAAAGACTCTTCATTGTGGGACTACCTATTCAAGAATACAATGAGCATGACAACCCAAGACCAGTTATGCAACTAGATTTATAACTAGTGGAGGAGGACCTACTTGATGTTCTTAACAATATGTAGCATCCTAATATTTGTGGAAGAATTACACCAACTACATCAGTGATGTGTAGGCGTTGGAGATTGAAGAAGATAAAACCAAGGTAAGATCCATCTTGGCTAAGTTTGAAGACCTTCATGGAAACTAAAATTTTGAAGAAATTCTTGATAGAATTTAAGAATTATGATATTTTGTTTGAAATATTCTTAAAAAGAATCATTGTAAAATCTCGTGAATGGTTATAATTAGTCTTTAGTTACTTTTTCTATAAAGGGCTAAATCTTTTTTGTACTTTTTCATTTTCTATAAGAAGGGGTACCAAGACCTTATAGATAGGGGAGACAGATATATAGAAAAAGAAAAATATAGGAATATGTAGTATAGATATAGACATTGCAACCACCCTATTGTACTTATTTTCAAAATTAATAAAAATAGTATGTTTCTCTTCTAAAGTTGACATTTGTAAATCATCTTCTTGGATTTACATTGTTGTTTTTGAATAATGAATCCTTGATAAGAAAAATCTATGCATGGGTTTTATGTAATTGGTCTCCACTACTAGTGGAATTAAGTTCAATTAACTAGGGTTTTATAGTCTCAAGTTTTTTTTCTAGAAATTGATAGAAGTGTATATTTCTTCAAGTAGATGGATGATTGCAATGAATATTTTTATTGACTCTATTCCCCCTTCAGGAAAGGAATAGTCCTTTATTTTTTCTATAGCAAACTATAATTTAGTGGAAGGTGAGATTCTTTGTCTCATTTTATTATTTGCATAGATTACTTCACATTTTAATTTTCACTTTCAAGAATATTATCACCTAATTTCTCCTTGAGAAATTACTTATCTATTCAAGAGTATCGATTTCAAGTCAACATTGGCAATTTTCTCCTCTATAAGAGTTGAGATAAGAAGGTACAACCACCTAGGTTTTGCAGAGCATGAAAGGTAAAGGTTGAGAAAGTGTGTTTTCATCCTTCTTCATTGACCAAAATTGTGTTGGCTTCCTTGCATTAAGAAGGTAATCCTTGTAGGTTTTTAACCAACAATTTTGAGAACCAACAAATTGACTGTTGGAGTTGAGGAAAGCCAACTCCGAAGATGCTCAAGATCACCTGCATGCGAAAACCTGTCAAAGAGAAGCCAAAGAGAGGAAGAGCATGGAGCAAGGGAAAAACCCTAAATGGACATGAGAGACCACATATATGCAAACACAATGAAAATGTATTTACAATAAAATGTGATGTGATATTATGAAAATACAAAGAGGGAGAGGTCGCTTATAAAGACCTCATGGAAGCTTGTAGAACAAGCTGGAAGGTGCTAGGAGATAAGTGTGACAACTAAGCATACATTCACATAAGGTGGAAAGTCCTCGAACAATGTGAGAGGATAAGTGTGACTTAGGAGAGAAAAAACTCCCGTATTGTCAACAACTTATAACTAACTCCTAGACTACAACTATTAAATACTAAATATTAAATAAATGCATTAACCTAAGTAAGCTTAAGTAATAGAATAAATAATTAATAATTAATTATTTACTCTAACACACCCCCTTAAGTGCAACTTAGGGAAATGCCTTAAGCTCACAAAACTAAGATGAATGCAGAATGGGTCCCGGCAACGAGGCCATTTTAGGTACCCAAGTACAATGCAAGAAAATGCAACCTCTGTAAACAGGAAAAGAGAGAAAACCATGTGGGAAAAACCCTCTCCCAAAAAGAGGTAAGAACCTAGTGAAGAACTAAAGAAGCCTCCAACTAGGGAAATTGTCCCCTAAAACAGGAACAAGGAGTGATCATGAAGAAGCATCACTAAAGCATGAAGAAGTCGCAAATCTACCAAACTGCTGATCTTGAAGAACCTCCATGGAAGAAGAAGGCATGAACCGAGCATGTCTATATGGTAGATGATCCATCTCACTGAAATGCATAGGTAGCCAGCCACTGCAATCACCTTGTATATAGGATCAACCACTAAATACATAGTTCACACCATCAAACCATCAAACCACGGATGCATTAGAACAACAGCATAACCCCCCCTTAATGCAGATGAGGTGTGATGATAGGCAACTGAGAAGGTGGGCCAAAATCTCTTGCAAACGAACCAAGAACAATGAGAGAGGAAAAGAGGTACAGACACCTATAAAGACACGGTCAAACTGACTCTGCATGTGGCTAGTGTCGTGGAAGGTACACTCACTTGACAAAGGGAGAAGGCCTAAAATAGCAAACAACTATCCCCCCCATGGTGCTTTATGAAAATAGTGCATGTACAACTGACTGAAAACAACGTTCATAATCCTCAAAATGAAAAAGTGGCACTTTATCTTAGTGCGATACAAAAAAGTGCTTCAAAATGATAGCTACAATGATCAAAACTAAAAACAAGCTGATACAAAAGAAAATACAACCTAAAACAAAAGAAACCATGCTATGAAAATAATCCTCAAGCCTAAAACACTCAAAATATCCACCATATAGCAAAAATGCCAAAACTATGATAGAAAGAGCAAAGACCAAAAACTAAGAAAAAGGACTACATTTCTGAAAAGATGACAGAACCATCTTTTCAAAAATATAAAGTTTTCAAAAAATGGGCATGGGACGCAAAAGATATGCTTATCGAAGTCAAAAATAGGACTTCAAACTTCAACTAAAAAATGAGTAATAAAAATGCATCAAAACCTAAAAATACCTAAACCAAAGTCTCCGTTTCGGAACCAGCTTTCTGGCACTTCTTTTGGATCGGAAAAATACCTCTGTATGCAAAAGTTATGGCCAAAAAACCACAAGTAGGTCCAAAAATGAATTAGGAGAGGTGCATGGAGGGATGATGATGTAGACGTTAACCTCATGCTGACGTCAGAAAATGATGAGAAAAAATTTGACGGCACGTCAATCATCACAGCAAAAAAGAGTGCTACATGTTTGTGCCACATGGCAAGATGGATGACGTGGCAGGGGCCATGTGGCAAAGTGCCACATGGAAGACCTACCACCTGTCACATGGCTTGGACCTGCTGACTGGGTACAAATTTTAGACGTTTCTCTAAATGGCTACCGAAGTGTCAAATGCTAATTAGTAGACCCTGTCCACGTGTCGCTACAGGGTTGAATGGGAGCTGGACACCTAGCAGGGATGCGCTAAGGCTACAGAGCGGAGGATGAGTGCAGAAAAGGTGTCGCACCATTCAAGAACACCAGCGGAGGTGGGCAGCATCAGTGGAGGTGCCGGGAAGGAGCGGCGCCGGAGTGGCTTGCTGGCGACGCTGGGCCGCAGCAGCTCTATGGCGGTGCTGCTGGTGGTAGCGACCGGTGAGCTGTGCGGCGGCAGTCACTAGGTGGTGCAGCGGTGGCCGCCCAACGGTGCACCAAAAACTTTTTTTTTTATTTTTTGAATGAAAATCATCCGTACAGTTTGTACAACAGTGACCTGGCAGGCTTCAAAAAATCTCCAAAAATGCCCTGTGTCCAAAATCAAAAAGTTTTCTATAAATCCTGACTACAAATAGCATTCTAAATCCAATGGTGATGTCCGTTTGGGCCCAATGTGCTCCAAAAAAATTTTGATCCCCTGATTTGAAGAAAAAATGCACAAACAAACTAGGGTTTGTGACTTCAAATCACGGCTTCAAAATTCTTCAACCAAGCAGCAGCAGGAAGGCTCTAATACCATGTTGGAGTTGAGGAAAGCCAACTCCAAAGATGCCCAAGATCACTTGCATGTGAAAACCTGTCAAAGAGAAGCCAAAGAGAGGAAGAGCATGGAGCAAGGGAAAAACCCTAAACGGACATGAGAGACCACATATATGCAAACATAATGAAAATGTATTTACAATAAAATGTGATGTGATATTATGAAAATACAAAGAGGGAGAGGTCGCTTATAAAGACCTCATGGAAGCTTGTAGAACAAGTTGGAAGGTGCTAGGAGACAAGTGTGACAACTAAGCATACATCCACATAAGGTGGACAGTCCTCAAACAATGTGAGAGGATAAGTATGACTTAGGAGAGAACAAACTCTTGTATTGTCAACAACTTATAACTAACTCCTAGACTACAACTATTAAATACTAAATATTAAATAAATGCATTAACCTAAGTAATCTTAAGTAATAGAATAAATAATTAATTATTAATTATTTACTCTAACATTGACAACTCTACTAGGGAGAGTTTCTCACAATTCACATTATGAGGTTACCTAGAAAAGTTTTATTTTTCTTAGTTTTATAGATTAGAGAAGGAATAATAATTTTTTTGAAGTATACTCTACTAGGGAAAAAAACCTTGAAGATCTTTCATTCTTTCCTTTTAACTGAGGTGGCAACTCTACAATTCACTAATATATTCATGTATGAATGATCAACTATTAGTAGTTGAGAAGCATAAGTCTAATAAACATTTATGCCTTAAATTTATGTGGGGAAGGAGATCTATCCATTTTGGAACTGAATATCTTGATTACACTCCTAAGAAAAGGATAAGAAAGAGAAACAAGACTATTGATATGCCATTCACATGATACAAGAAGCTTCCTGGTAGAGAAAGGGAATTGTATGCTAATGATCAAGAGGAAAATGACCAAGGAGAGGAAAATTCATCTCATAATATGGGTTCATTTCTTAATCAAAAACAACATGAAACTCATCATGTAGATGATGAGATAGGAGAAGAAGAGGATACAAAAATTGAAGATTCACAAAAACTCACTAAAGCCCTTCAAATCTTATTATGTCCTAAAAAAGCACCTATATCCCTAAAGAATGTTCCCAATGAAATATTGGAAAGATCATGTATCAAGAAGGATGACATTATTGGTCCAAAGCCAATGAGACAAAAAGGTGAGTTAGCTAAGTATACTCCTCACAAAATTAAAATTTCTTCACTTAATACTGTATGGAGGAAACTTTTATATAACAAAAGTAGACAAACTAGTGGCATTCCAAATCAAAATAATAATAAAAAATATAATACTAAAAAGTATTGGAGAAAAATAATAACAATAATCAAATTAATGTGATAAATATGAAAGGCATAAAAACTCCAATTATTGTGTGGTAAGAGCCCCAATGGTAGCTTACAGATATAAATAGTTATATTTCACTAGGATAGTTGGATATCCAATCCCATATCAAATGATTTGAGAACTGGCATACCTAATTTTTTTAGGGGAGGAAAATCAATCTCCTAAAACACATGTTATCAATCTAAAAAGTGTAGTTGAGGAATTTGAGAAATATGAAAAGGTTTTTTTATGAAATTGTTGTGCAATCCTTGACTAGTGATATAATTGACATTGTATAGAGGACTTCTTGATGGGTCCATATCAAGTTGGTAGGAATTCAAAGACTTGTTTCTTGAATAGTTTGTAGATCATACAGACACTTATTTAGCTTCACATGAATTGGCCAGCATAAAGAAAAATCCCAATGAACCTATTTTTGAATTTAATACAAGGTTTAATAGTTTGTTCAATAGAATTCCACAAGATGTCAAACTAGTTGATTCATTTTTTATATAAAAAAATTAAGTGCTTTTCAAAGTAAAACTCATTATGAGATAACGTAATGTAGACCTTGAACTTTGCAAGAGGCTTTCAAGGTGGTGATGAAAATTGAAAATTATAGGAAACTTGTTGGTAGAATTAACAAAAGGGATGATCCAGATTATTTGATCCCAAAAAATCCAATGCCAACTAAAGATGGTGAGTAGATTGACAAGATTTTATGTATGATCAAAGATCTTCATGAAAAATACAATAAGAATAAAGGAACATGATTCAATAGGAATGGAAAACCCTATTATAAGGTAGATACAGATTACAGGATATGCCCTATAATATATCATGGAAGGATAGTAAGCTAGTGACAAATAATGAAACACCTAAATCGTTGAAGGAAAATAGTACCTATGTGGGAAACAGTCCTTGGTGTGAGTTATGCAACTTCCTCATATGTCAAACCAATTCTTGGTAGCTATGAGTGTGGTTGAGGAGGAAGCTCATCACAAGGACAACCACCAAACTATCAATGCATTATCATCTAAACCTTTCTGGGGAGAAGATGATTCATCTAAGGAAGACTATATCCATAGCTTTCATACAAGAAGGATAAGGTATTAGAATACTCATAAAATTTTCTCTAATGATGATGAGAAGCCTATATTGAGGATATCCTTTGCAAAAGAAAGAAGGGTCTGTAAAACTACAATAGTTGAATAAGTGAGAAATAGTTATAAACTAAGGAACATGACTGTTAATCTTGATGTAGAAAAAAGGGTAGAAATGCCCACTTTAGATTAGAATAATAAAGGAAAGGGAACATATGATGATCAACAACAAGTGGACACATAGGAAATACACCATGCAGTGAGTAAAAAAATTTTGAGCGGTAATTCATTTATTTCTAATGCTTTATCTTAGTAAAAAAAAATTCTTTACCATTTTTAGAAATTAATAAAATTCCTCAATATGGAAAAGAGGTCTTAAATGTTTTGTCTAAGACTAACAAAGAGGGGTGTGTTAGTCGTAGTGAGAATACCATTGTTTAGTTAGGGACAAATATTGGTGAGAATGCCCCAGATGTGGATCCTTTTTACATGAATTTTTTGATAAATAGTAAATTGGTAAGAAACTATATGGTATATGTAGGAGTAGTTGCAAATATAATAGATGTTGAAGTGATGAGAGAGATTAGATTAAAAATAGATATCCCCTATGAGAAATTATGTGCTATGGAGAGAAGATCTGTCCATATGGTGGGAGTTAAGAATGTTGATTTTAGATTTTTTTTGCCTCCCATGATACCTCTTATAAAACATATATTATTGTATTTGAAATTCCTACATATTGTGGTATGCTTGTTTCAAGAAAATAGTCAAATTTAGTCGAAGGTCATATAATTTTAGACATGTCCTATGCAACCATTCCTATTAATGGTCATAATATTAGGATTGATGAAGAGCCGAGATATGAATATCTTGTGGAAATTTTTTAACCTGATAAAAGAATGCATTTTTATCAAATGGACAAGGATAATTTCTAGGTAAGTGTGAATAAACATAGTCAATTTATAAAAGATAGGAGAAAAGATCCTACACAAGAAGAAGATGATAGAGTATAGAAAATGTTTTTTGATGGAGCATGTAGTAAAGAGGGCAATGGAGCTAGTTTGTGAGACCTGATATGGTTCTCACATCACCATTAGGTAAGATATTCAACTATTTTCTTATTTTAAATTTTGAATGTACCAACAATATTGTTGAACATGAAGCATTGATTCCAGGCCTAAATGTTGTCAAGTTTCATAATATAAAGTTACTTTTAGTTTTTGGTGAATCTGAATAAATAATCTATCATATTTGAGATAAATTTATGACAAAAAAATCAAGGTTAAAAAGATATAGAAATCAAGTGTGGAATTTTCTAGAAATTTTTTATGTATTTTCAATTAAGTGGATTGATTAGACATAATTTTTGGCTGACATAGTGGCCAATCTATCCGTTAAACAAATTGATATCCCATTGAAAGAGGTTGTTCAGGCTGAAATGAAGAACAAGCTATCTATTCTAGACAATATTAATAAATGGAAAGATTTTTAGAATGATAAAGATTTGGTACAATTCTTGACCTATGAAAAGGATTATCAAGATTTTGGTATTGATTGGAATGGGCTCATTGCAAAAAAAGAAGGAAATGATACTATTTGGGGAGAAGAAATTGTGCAACTTAAGATAAATAAGATACCAAAAGTGATTGTAACTCTAGAGAATATTTTTTATGAACATGAAAGGCTTAAGGTGCATTCAATCATTTTTAAGCAAGAACATTTTGAAAAATTTAACCTTTGAAATGAACATTCTCCAAGAAAGGTTTTCATCAGAAGAATTTGTCAATAAAAATAAGATCAGAGCTAACAACTCTTCTAAGGAAGTACAAGTACGTGTTTTCATGGTCTTGCGATGAGTTAAAGGCATACCAAGAGGATTTATTTCAACACAAAATACTTCTCAAATCTGATGCTAAACCTTTCAAAAAAAAGTAAAGATTAATAAATCTTTTTTTGGATCCTAAAATCAAAAAAAAAAATTAATTAAAATGAGAGATGCTAGCATAATCAAGCCTATTAGATATTCATCTTAGGTATCCAACTTGGTCCCTATTAGGAAAAATAATGGAGATACAAGACTTTGTGTGGATTTTAGAAACTTAAACATTTCATCACTAAAAGATAATTATGCTTTTTAAATATGGAAACCCTATTGTAAAAAGTAACAAAGAATTAATCATTATTCGTGATGGATGGGTTTTCTAGTTATAATCAAGTAAAGGTCAAAGAATGAGAATGATACAAGACAACATTCACTACTCATTAGGAAACATATGTAAATATGAAAGGATGCCCTTTGGACTGGCAAATACTAGGGAAACTTTTCAAAGAGTTATGGATGTTGTCTTTGAAGGACTGATTGAAAAACTCTTGGTAGTTTATCTAGATGATCTAACTACTTATTATCGAAGGGATGAGGAGTATAGTAAACATCTAGAAATGATCTTTAAAGGGGCTCTTCAATATGGGATATCTCTTAATACTATGAAATGTCAATTTTGGGTCACAAAAGGGAAATTTAGGACATATTGTTTCAAAGCATAAAGTAAGAATAGATCCTGAAAGAGTTGCAATCATTGATAGCATAAAAGTTCCCAAAACAAATAAAGTTATTCAATCATTTTTTGGACAAATTAATTTTCTAAGAATATTTGTGTCAAATTTTGAAGAAATAATTAAGCCCACATCCAAGATGCTTAAAGGGGGCTAAAATAAATTGGATAACTTCACATGTGTGATACCAAGGCTTATGTAGTCACTAACATCACAACACAATTATACATATTAGTGGACTATGTTTCAGTTATCCAACTATTATCATAAACACCAACCTTAAACAAACTTAACCATATTAGTAATATAAAATGAAACCACAACAAGATACTCATACACAATTAACACTAGATATGCCAAATAGGGAAACCCTTGATCAGAGAAAAAACCCTAGTGGGGATGGTACCCACAAGATGATGTACTAATATAAATATTCCTTGTTAGAGGATAGACCCTTTTGTAAGTTTGTTATAACATTATGTTTATATAAGTCCTTGTTAGGAGACCGTGAATCCTTGTTAGGAGATTCTAACCCTATTAGGAGTTGTAGAAGATAGTAGGACCCACTACCCAAACAACTTCAAGGTTAAGACCAATGAACCCACTCTTAAAATGATCTCTATATTATTCCTTATAGAATAATAGAATTTAAATGTACTTTTGTCATCTATCTTTGTCCTATCGACCGAACTTTTGCATGTTCAGATCTTGTAATCGGATCTCATATTATACATCCAATAATCCCTTGGATCGCTTACTCAAATTTAGTAAGCATTCTATTCATTTTCACACTTCACAATTTACTTCACATACCACTTGATATAAGTACATTCACACACTACAAATAAGGAAAAAAAAACTTTCCTTTACACCATATCTTCATAATAATTCCTTGAGTCAGCCTTGTGGCTTTCCCAATTAATTATAATAAGATAATTAATTAAATTACAATTACAATAACAATATGGGCTCATAGTCTATACAAAATTTGACATGTGTGATACCAAGGCTTATACATTCACTGACATCACAACACGATTTTCCTCTATCACTTTGTAACTATTCACTTCTTCGGTACATCTCAGCTAAAACATAGCATTCAAACATCATAACACTAATTTTCAATACTTTGTTTCTATACTTCTCTCAATAAATTAGGGGCAACTATTGTACACCATTGAATTGAACTCTGCGCACTTAACCACATCATTAGGACATAGTCTAGGACATTTCCTTAACTGCACATCACCATAAAATTAAACCATTTTTTGTACTAGTAAGATCTCTGACTTGTGTTCTCCTACTCTTCATAGAAACCATGCTATGTTTACATCAATGAAAAGCATAGTCATGAATGCAACATATCAACACTCTCCAATGCTTAGGATACTCCCCTAATGTAGTATCATCAACATTCATGCTAACAATTATGTCATAAGTTTTCAAGAAAGGTTAAATATGATGGAGCTTTTCTCCTAAAAAAATATAAAAATTGAGGAACCATTCAACTATGGGGGGTGGAGTGCACAAGTGAAATTTAAAAAATCAAAAAATGGACATACCCGGATCCTTTTTGCTCCTAATTATTTTACTAAATGGGTGGAATCCATACCAACAAATGATCCACAAGAACCTTTGTGATGATTTTTTAATTACAAGCAATATTTTGGCCAAATTTGGAGTATCAAAAAATATTGTTGTTGATAATGGCATGTGTTCTAGATTAGGGGAATTTTCAAATTTGTGCAGTAAATATGGCATTCATTTTCATATTCTTCTCCTTATCATCCTAAAGGGAATGGCCAACATGAATCTAGTAATAAGAGTATACTAAGAATTATTATGAGGATGTTAGGTAATAAAAAGAAAGCTTGGGATTCAAAGTTACATCTTGTAGTATGGGGAGACAAGATAAAAAAAATAAAGGCACTATATTTTTTCCATTTGAGACCATTTATGGGAGAGAAGCTAGGCTTCCTAAAAATAACTTGTTACCAATCTATAGGTTTATCAAGAATGAGTGGATTGAAGATATAGAATTCATGGATGAAGGTTGATTGTACTAAAAGAATTAGATGAAAATGTAATGATAGCATTGGAAACCACTACATTTTTTGATGTAGGAGCATCTTGGGTTGTACTGCTATCCTGCATGTTTTCAATTTTTATCTTGCTACTGAAACTAGGTTCTGTTGAAGCTACATTTTCTAGTTTCTGGGTGCCTGTTGCAAATCATGTAACTAATTTTCCATAATGAATTAAATACTATTAACTTTAGGTATTAAAGAGGGATTAGATAAATATCTATGGTCTAGAGCACAAGTCCTAACTCCTTATGAGTTGGGAGATATGGCAATTCGCCCAGAACATCAATTTTTGGTAGTTCTGTGTGATAGTTTTTTGTGCCTGACTCTTACAGTGGATGCACACTATTTATTGGTTAATAAGCCCTTTTGTATTGAAGGTTTTGTAGAGGACCTAGATATATACCTCTAGTTTGAATCATGAGTCCTAATTCAATCAGAGTTAGGAGATATTCTGATTTTTCTTGGACATCAATTTCAAGAAAGTTAATTGCTGATGCAAGTCAGTTTGTGTATTTAATTTAGGTTTATTTTAGTTTAATATTTGCTGAGAGACAACCTGTGGATTCTCTATGTTCTATAATGATTTATAAGCCATTTTAACTAGTATAAATAGTGTGTTTAGGCTAGGAGCTAGGGTAGTTAAGTTTTTGAGGCAGTTTGGAAGAGGGTTGCAGAGTAGAACTGGAAAGTGCAAATTTTTTGTTGATCTTTGTGTATGAATGTATTTTGTATTTGGTTGTAACCTAGAATGCCTTATAGCTAGGCATGTACATTGACTATTTGAAGAATCAATAAAAGTATTTTACTATTCTTCCTCCTTTGGTTTTTGTTCTTTGTGTTTGCTTCTATTGTGTTAACTCTTGCAGGGTGGTTCAGAGAGTTGGGTGTGTCATTGGCCCTACTAATCCCTATCCTTCCTTGCATTAGGCATTATGACCATTGGCCCTAGTAATCCTTATCCTTCCTTGCATCATTTGGGGTCAAATTGCAAAGGTAATATGTTGCAATTGTGATGGCTACCCATTGCCTAAGAAACACATATAGGAATTGGCTCCTATAGTCCATTAACATCAGACTTTTATCATCGCAAATTGCAATGGCATGAGATTTTTTTGTAATTGTGATGTCATCAATTGAAGCCAGCTGGATCATTACACTGTCACAATTGTGATGAATATACCACAGAGACTCCATCACACATGTGACATGTTTGTGACAACTATGATGTGGGTCCAATGACTAACCATCGAACCTGTTCATCACAATAGAAATAGATTTGTGGCAGAAATATTTTGGAACCAATGGATAACCATCGTAATATCAAGTGGTAGGGTATTCCACTTGACGGGTCATATTGCTGCTCGTTGTGCTACTGGGAAATCCAAACCTAGGCAACCACCTTCTTGGTGGTCAAAGTCCTCCTCTGAGCACTAGACGGTGAAACATTCCTTGGTTTCTCCTGACGATTTTGAGGCTGAGGCTAGATCTGTGCCAGTGACTAAGGAGGATGCTCTAGTGGATCTTTCCTTGGATGCTTCTAAGGACTTTGTGGCTGAGGATTGCGTTCTGTCTGAGCCGGTGGTGGAGGTGGATGCTTTGATCTCTTCCCCTAGTTCGGATGTCCCTCCTAGGGGTCAAGCATCTTCTTATTCTCTCACGGAGGTTGGTATGGCTTCTACGTCCCCTGGGTTCCTCAGGTCTTTATCTTCTAAGACATGGGTTGCTGAGGCTACGAAGATTGAGGATGGTTGGATCGCGATTAAGCGAAAGAAGAAGTATTTTTCTTTTGCCCCCCCTTTAGATAGGGTCCTTCGGTTAGGTAAGGGAAAATTCATATCAAAAGGAAAATCCTTTGTTTCCTTATGTTGACCAATTTTTTGTGTTGGTGAACTGGTTTCTTTTCTAGTTCGTTGGTCTCTGGTCTGGGAGGTTTTTCAGGTTGCTATTCCAGTCTGTTGACCTTCCAGGTTCCAGTACTATTTTGGTTGTTTTTTCTGGTCACATCTATTGGTCTCAGGTCCCTGTTTAACCTGGTTTAGTTGTTTTTCTGGTTTCAGGTTTCTTTTTAACCTAGTCGTGCTTATTGGTTTATCTTTCTCTTAGATGTAAAGGGTTTCGAGGCCCCTTCAAAACTTGCTTTTACCTTAATCTAAAACCATCGTAATTGCAACAACGATGTAATAAGAAAAAAAATGGAACATGTGATGTTGGAGAGAGTGCTTTCCTAACAAATCTATTTCTAAAATTCAACTTTGGTTATGAATATTATCATGAGACTATAATGCTCTTACCCCTATAACTAGTTTTCTTGTTACCTTTATCTTTTGAGAGAGACCGGATGATTCTTGTGACTGTTAAACAAGAAACACCTGGTCTCTCCCAAAACATAAAAATGATAGGAAAACCAATTATAGGGGTAAGAGTGTTGTAGTATCCTGATAATGTTCATAATCAAAGTTGAATTTTAGAAATAGATTTGTTAGGAAAGTACCCTCTTCAATGTCACACATTCCATATTTCTCTTCTATTTCGATTGCAAAATTTGAAGTTACTGGATGAATTTTGGTAGCTGTGACTAGTTGATTATTCATTTTATCATACCTAATCTGATGATAGTTCTAGAGGAATTTGTAATGAACCTAGCTAATTAGCAACTAGACTAATGAATCACAGTAAAAAAGGCATAAGATTTATGACTCAAGTCCCTAAGAAAAAGATATTTAGACAATGAATCATTTGAGAGGGTACCCAAAAAAGGGAGAAAAGGAGAAGAAATGATCATGACCATGATAGTGAAAATAAAAACTATGGACATATTGGAATGAATTCAAAGAAATATAATAGAAAGTATGCAAAAGGTTCTAATTAGAGGAATGAGATTTATGGAGATACTGAACACGATGATATTATATATGATGCAGAGGGAAAATACAAGAACAAAGATATGGAAAAAAGATATGATCATAAAACTAGTAAGGATCATACCTTTGTAAATAGGTAAGATGATACAGAGCCTAGAAGGGTTGACACAATGGGAGAAAGCAATAATTGGTGCAGAGATGTTGAGGGTGATAGGTAAAAAGAATGAGGAAGATAGTAATAAATATGATTGTTAAGTCAACAGTTATAAAAACATAATAGTCAGATAATGCTTGCATAAGCATGCAAGCTCCTTGATATATTATTTTGTACAACTTTTGGTATATTTGCACAAGCTTGCAAGATTTATTTTTTGCTATATTTCAAAATAGATTTCTATTTGTAAATTGGCCAAACAACATTTCTAGGCTCATCATTTTGAAAATAATTAGAAGGTTATTTGATTAATATCAACATCATACTTCACTTGAAACTTCATTTTTACCTTAAATGCATCATGCAACTAGAAATTATGTTTGAAAAGTGTATGGGCCACTCAATTTTTGGTGGTACTATTTCTTAAGTTATTCAAAGTTAACTTCTTGTTGGTTCATGGTGGATTAAATGTATCTAAAAGGAAACAATGAATTTTTCAAATTTTTGTGTCAAACTGCCTATTACTTGTTAGTTATAATGTCTTAAAATAGTTAAGTGCTACCTAACTGTGTCCAAGGCATCTGCACACTAGAGGCATACTTTGCCTCATAGGCTACCTACATACTCGTATCCATGGGATCGAGACCCTTGAACTACTTACTCTAAAGAATATGCAGTTCTAGTTTCTAATTGTTTTGATGTAGTTGTATTCCTATAACCACTAGTGAACTTTACTCACCTAATACAACTCTTCTCCATCATACACCAACTTGGGTGAATTAGGAAATTTTCTATAATTACAATACTATAATACCCTGGTGCAACCGTTGTGTTGTATTTTACTATTAATATAAGGTTAAACTATATACATCCTAACTCACTCCTTATATAGTTATGTTTAAACTCTTGCGACAATAATCAATGTGACAAAAGCTTGTTTGAAAGCACACATTCCTTGTATTAAATTTAAGATTGATTACCTAAACATCCATGCATGTATAAGCATGGTAAGTTACCTAGAATGCCATGGGATCGATCTTTAAAGTATATGGAATGTCATGCTACCTATTGAATGAGTTTTATTATTTTTCTATTGTTTCAAGATCTCTTTATTTATATATGTAGGAATTTTCCTAAGGGAAAAATTCACCCAAGAACTAAGAACTCAAACACAAGCACACAGTAGACCAAAAATGGATATGATCAATTAATCAAAGTATGTCCAAATACATTGCTCTGTTCAGAATGTGATCATAAAATACATTAGGAGTGCTTGTATATAAAGGCCTCTTAGGAAGCACCTAGAATGTCTCTAGAAACAACTAGGAGATAAGACAACTAAGCACCTTATCCAACATTCTAGATGAATGGATAAGAATGACAAAGTGTCATATGTGTGTAGAAGATTCCTATGTTGTAGATAACATGTGCTTAAAAGAGGTGCGGGCCCCTATAATGTCATCAAGACAACTCACAAGAGTGCACAAATTCAAATAAAATAATGCAAAATAAATAAATAATGCATTAACCTAAGTAAACTTAAGTAAGTGTAATAAGTAAATACTTATTTACACCAACAATATACGTACATATACACATATATCTATATACATATGTATATATATGTATATACATATATACATACATGCATGCATACATACATGCATACATGCATATATAGAGATCACAATTGCACAACAATGAGATGCAGAGATCACAAGGGCATGGAAATTAAATACTAGATCTCCACTAATCTCCACGAACATTCAATGCTCTCCACTCTCTTTTGTCCATAGCTCTCCACAATCAATCAAAACAAATGGGGAATGATTAATGTCATGTTTTCTTATCTTTTTTGTTTATAATCCATAATCCACAAGATCTGTGTGTGTGTGTGTGTGTGTGTGTGTGTGTGTGTGTGTGTGTGTGTGTGTACACACACACATACATACATACATATGTATACATGACAAACAATATTTTCTTTTTCAAAGAGAAAAAAGATGAATTTTTTGAACACACGATTCAACCAAAAGAAAAAGAAAAAAATAATAGCCAACATTACTTTAGAGTGTATACAAATAGTACATCTATAGTAAAAGATGGAATAAAAAATTTAATCTAAAATTGATCTTACTAAAAAAATCTAAGTGAAAGCCCTCTTCTTTTTAATCCTAAATTATTTGTAGGCCCTAGATTGAGATGCACCACAGTACACATCAGACATTGTGGGGAATAGATCTAACTACTTCAACCTTGGGTCAAGGGATTCTTTGTACCATTTTTGTGCGGTCATCAAAAATAATTTGCTAAAGAACTATTAATCTGCAAGCAGTCAATCTGAACAAATGATTTTTAAAAATAATCAATATTCAAATTCAACTAAATGAAGAAATACCATGCACCCAAATAAATATAAATAAATGAAAAATTAGAAATTGTCAACCTAACAAAAGGGGAAAAAAGAAAGCAATAGAGAAAAAAAATTAAGCTAATCATTGAAGAGGCGTGTCAAATATTCAGACGTATTCTGTAGAATGTCGATCATGACATTGGTATAGTTGCCAGAGAAGCAAAAAATAAAATTGGGTAAAGAAAAGGAGAATAATACAAAGATATGATGTGGGAAGCAGGTGCCCAAAAATAATGACATCATCCTTACCCCCCATTGTTGTCATAAGGGCTCCATGTAGACTATCGTTGCATGATCAGTTATGTAGCACCCATTTTTGCCAACAATTTGATGAATAGTCCATAAGATGGAAAACTATGTAAAGACTAAAATTCTCACAATTAAGCCAAATAAACATGGATCTAAATACACAAAAAAGTTGAATTTTAATGAATTATAATTTGTAGAAGTTTTACATCACAATTTAATTTCTAAATATAATGACGACTATACTGGCAATTATTCTTTGATCTGCATTTGAATGTATAGAGAGGTTGTAAATAAAATATTGATATTCTTCGAACCAAAGAAAAGTAGAAAGGTTTTTAACTTCAAAAACTGCATTCCCAACTATTTTCTACCATTCATATGTTCTGAGACAGTATATTAAAAAATAAATTGTAGAAAGAAATTAGACAAACCTAGATTCACGCCAAGCCTTGAAATATTGAGCATTAACAAAATACAAATCAACTTCAAAATAACCCATATGCAAGGGTGACTGTAGAAACTAGATAAGAAGCTAGTATCCACAAAATAATATGTGAAGCTTCTTATCTAACAACACTTCTTACTGAAAACTCATTAATCGAGCAATATAGACAAGACACATGAATTGTTTGATAGAATGCTACCATGATATTTGTTAAAATGAATGGCTGAACTTTCATTCAAAAGTCAAAAATTGGTAGGCATCACATTGGAACTAGAGAACATCATGCTTACATGGAATGGAGAAAGCTTGCAAAGGCACCATAGTGAAGGGAGACATGAATCATTTGTTGCAATGTGTCAATAGAGAGGTCATCCCATGAGATGGATAAAAAGTGGAGTGATAATTACATAGAATCTAATGATCGTAGAATATGCACAATATGGAAGCATAGACAAGCACATGAAAAATTGGTCAAGAGGCATCAAGAGACTAAAAATCTTGAAAAATTGATTGGTTTTATGAGCAATATTCATTCAAAATGTGGCTTGTAGAAATACCAAACTATAATATGGCTTGTAAAAATACCATGGAAAACTTTATTTGATCCTGCTAGATGGGAACAACTAATTGTTTATTTTATTGTACCTAATTTGATGACAGTTCTATAGGTTTTTGTAATTAACCCAACTAATCAGCAACTCGACCCAATTTACTAGGTTATGGCTAGTTTCTTTCTAAAAATATCTACTATGATGTATTTTTGTAAAATTTCTTGCGAACTCTGCCCTTTTTCCTAGTCTACATTATTTTTGTGGAGGATCTTGAGGTAAGTCACTTAGCACGGGTTGAGTGAGTTTTATTGTTTTATTATTTGGAGTCTGGAATATGTATGTAGCTAGATCAATTTTTTTGTTGTGCTAAGATGTAATAAGAACCTTCAAAAATATCTCTAAATTTATATATATAGAAGAAAGTATAAAGAGATACCTATTTAGAAGGAAAAGAAACAAAAATTTACATAGCCCTTGAAGAAAACAGTAGAGCTAGGGCACAACAATGAAATTGCAGAGTAAGGGCATAGAGATCACAAGGACACGACATGGCAACAAAATCATAGAGCAAGGGCACAACAACAAAACCACAAAGAAATGACATAACAATGAAATGCAAAGATCACAAGGGCACGACAACCAAATCATAGAGAAAGAGCATGACAACAAAATGTAGAGATCACAAGGCACGACAACCAAATCACAGAACAAGAGCATGGCAACGAACTGTAGAGATCACAACAATGAAATCAGAGACCTAGGGTGTGGCAATGGAATGCATTTACTACAACAATGAAATTTAGAGATCACAACAATGAAGGCCATGTAAACATTCACAGCTCTCTACCCTCGTTCAAAGCTCTCAACCCTCTTTCTAGTGCAGCTCTCCACAATCAAAACAAATGGGGAATGATTTATGTCATTTTTTTTGTTTATAGTTACAGGGCATCACAAATATGACTCCAAAATGGGTATTGCAATGATGTCGAGGACAATTGCAAAAAAAAAAAACACAAATTACACCTCCATTGCAAATTGTCTTCGCAATTTGACCCCAAATATTGTAGTGGGAGCACAACATTGAAAGAAAAAAGATTTTCAAACACCCTCATGATAAGAAATCATCAAATAGAATTTTTAATATTGGTGATCAAGTGTTGAAATGAAATGTAAAGGATTGGGGAAAAAGAAAATATGATAAATTTTATGCTTTCTGGTTAGGAACTTTTGTAATAGATGAATAGACAGGAGAGTACTCATTCTTTTTGCAAGATATAGATGAAAACATATAAGAATTTCTCATTCATGCTTAGTACATTAAGCCCTTTCTCCTATAAGTTAATTTTATTATTTTATATTTGTTGTTAGTATAGAGTTGTTTTTACCTTTGTTGTTTCATTTTTTTACTACAGAGATAGTTGGATTCTCATCATATTCAAGAAAATATGGGTCCACAGAAAGAGCCACTGATGGAGCCTTGAAATTCTTCTAGCAAAAAAGTATATTTTATATTCATCTATTAAACTTCCAATTTCACAATTGTGGGCATGATGTTTTAAGGTAATTCTGATTTTGCGATCTTGCAAAGAGAAAATGAATAAGCTTCCAATTTTGCGATTTCGCAAGGAAATGATAAGCAAGGTTCTAATTTCACAATTTTGGGAATGATGTTTTGAGGCACCTCTAATTTTATGATTTCTCTCAAAAAGGATTCAGTGGGTTTTGATTTCATGATTTTGCATTCAAGATGGTTCTCTCTATCTAATATCGCCAGTTCACAAGGCTAGATTTCTTGGTATTTTGATTTCACGCTACGTGTGCTATGTTTATTCATCAAATAGAATTTTAAGATATTTTCATTCTGAAGATATCTTTTCAACTCCAATGAAAAGACATGAGCAATTAAGGCTAAGTACACTTGCATTCTGTCTTAAATTGGCACAAAATTAGATGTGACAATTTCTTTGCATTTACACATGTGATCTACTTGTTGAAGTTAAATGCATTTACTAACCATTATTGAGTAAGGACATTATAAAGCAACATTCTCTCATAATGTTCTTGTATTGCAAATTTCCAATTTTGTTCTTGTGCAAGTTTTAAAGACTCTTCACCATGGGACTACCCATTCAAATATTCAATATATATATATAATCTGATTCTCAAATAGACATGTTCTAGGGAACATGTATATTCTTTCCCTATATTCAATATAAATGTGAGAAGATGTTGCATTTCAAAACCATATACCACATATTACGGCAGTGTTTAGTATGTTTGTAGCAATCCAGAGTTTTAACAATCCAAAATTCTAACATAGTACGCCAGTCTGATCTAAGAGAGTGATAAAATATTGCCATTGATGTCAATATCAAAGAAGATGAATAAATGAAGAAAATAACTTCTGAATGATGCAAATACAAATGTGTATATGTTTAGACGATGAAGAAGGTATCTGCATTATATATTGCCACGTTCAATGAGGATGGAGACTTCTTAATTAGCAAAGCCAAAAAATAAAATGAGTACGTATTGAAGGGCAGTGATATAAACTGGTGATGGATGAACTCCACAAAAGTCAAATGTAGATGGGAATCAAAATCAATATGAAACAAATATACAATAAAAGGAATTGATATTCAATGATGTCAAAGAAATAATTGAGCTCATAAATCTATATAGACGGCGTCAGAAGTTTTATCATAAAACATAAATAAATAAAAAAGTTGCGATCAGCGTCAGTACCTTGGGCAGAGTCAAATGAAGGAAAGGTTGCAGATCATAAACGCAGTTGGAAAGGATATCATTCAGGAATAAGAGAAATTCATTTTTGTGGAATGTAACTAACTAAGCGATCCTTGTCCTGAGAACAAGATCGACTTCTGAAACAATTGACTTTAGTGAATTTGAATTTCATTGTATTAGTTGTGCCAATACTGCGAGGAATGATAGACCAAATGTTAAAAGTGTGTAGGAAATTTGTGTATCTTAGTAATACATAAAGAATGACTTTCTTCCATAAGGAGCAGAACCATATATGTACGATATATAAGACAACCATATAAGTTGCATCTGCATTATTTAGTTTGCAGATAACTCATTATAATCATTATAATATGTATTTGCTTGTGCATTCTATCAATAGCTGTATTGAATGGATGTGATAAAAGTTGCGTTGAAAGTAGGTTTAGTACTAGTGATTTCAAATTTTTGAAGAAAATAAATATTATTAAGTATTTTTTTTTAAGTGACTTATTGATGAACTAAATAAAACAGAGCAACAAAATAGGATTCAACATATCAAATATGTACACTTTATTATTAAAGTACTATAATAATTTTTCTTCATACATTTATAGCTAAGAGGAATGCTCTATTTATAGAGCTTAGACATATTTCTAGAAACTTCTTGAGAAGCTTCAAGAAAGGAAGCATTCTAGATATTTCTATATATTTTTTAATTACATATTACTCAAATAGAGAAACTTCATGAGGTAAGTAGAAAGTTCTAGAGTATGCATTAAATGTATTTGTACCACTGAATAAATAAACATTATTCTAATACCCACCCCACCCCCCCCCCCCCCAATAATGTTTATTTGAAGAGAGTAGAAACATCTTTGAGTTACAATAGATCTCTAAATTTTGTAGATTTGGCTATGGATAATGCTTTTGTAAAAACATCAGCTACTTGATCCTCTATTTCACAAAATTGTAGCTCCACCTCTTGACTTTCAATTAAATCTCAAATGAAATGTTGATGCACTTCTATATGCTTGGACCTTGCATGATATATTGGATTTTTCACTAGCTTGATAGCACTTTGATTATCACAAAATGTTGTTGTTGGAGAGTTTTGTGGATGATGCAAATCTTCAAGTAACCTCCTAAGCCACAATGCTTCTTGAGATGCCTTTGGCGAACCACTATTTAGCTTCTATAGATAATAGTGACATTGTTGAGTACTTCTTGCTACTACATGAGATTGGTCCCGATCTAAGATGGAAGATATATCATGAAGCTGATTTTCTATCATCAATATCACCTGCATGAGCAGAATCTGTATATCCACCTAAGGTAGGCTCTCCTACATACTTGTATTCAAAGCCAAGCCGGTAAGTACCCTTAATGTATCTTAATATTCTTTTGACTGCTTTCTAATGTTCAATGTGTGAATTTTTCATGTACCCGGATACAATAACAACCGCGTATGCAATATCTAGTCTAGTAATGGTAAGATACAAAAGATTTCCAACAAGTTGCCTATACAATTTTCCATCCACCTTCCTTTGAGTAGAGTTAGCACTTAACTTTAATCCTACTTCACATGATGTTTTAGATGATTTACAATCACTCATTTTAAAATTTTTGGTTGCAATACATATGCTCACACTCTTGATGAAAGGAGCAATCTTGAAAGGAAGAGTGAAAAGTGCATAATGGTTGGATATAGTGAGGAATCAAAAGGATATAGGCTATACAATCCAGAAACAAATAAAATCGATATTAAAAGAAATATATGGTTTGATGAAGATGTTAAGAATGATAACTCTCCAGCTTTATCTTTCTTTCCAATTTTGATTGATGAAGAAAATTCTACTCCTAGGGTAAGTGCACCAAGTTGTGGTGCCAAAAGGGGGGTATAAGTGGACATTTTTTTCCTAAAATCAGCAATTTCTAAACTTCAACAAAAATTTGAAGATAGTTATGCTCAAAATTTTAAGATATGACAAAAATAAAAGTAGTAGTCTTTTGAATCTAGTTTCTAAACTACTAAAAAAAATTTTAAATAGTTTAGGTTTAGGTCTTCAAAAAAGGGGGTCACAGAAAGTGGTGCTATTTATTCCAAAAAAAATATAACACAGTACAAAGTGTGCCCCCCCTAAAATTTTAACTTTTTTTTTTGAAATTATTTAATTGCTCTGGTCAAAAGTTACTTAACACTATGTAGTTTATCCCAAATTTTTCAAGTAATTTTATAATTTGTATTTTTTTTAATGAATTTTTTAACTAGACACATCCCAAAAACATGAAATATCTATGTGCTACCCGTAGAAATAATTGAAAACTAATCTAAAATCAAAACTTTTTTATTTTCAAAGTGTGTAGAATAGATCTAGTTTCTAAAAAATTAAGTTGTTGCAAAATTCGATAAACGAGCTAAAATCTATAGCCCAATTAGTACATGGTGGTTTTTGACAAAAAATGAACATACATTTAAAAGAAATTATAGATGAAATGCTTGAAATAGTTAAAATTAAAAATAAATTATATGGTTATATAGCTAACACAGAGACCTACAATGTCATGTAACCTACTCTTATCGATGTCCAACCACGAGGAATCTTGAAGGAGAGAACACAAAAAAAAAATCATTTTTTGTATGTTTTTTGGAAAACACATCTCAGACCTGTTTATAAACTCCAAACCTTTGGGTTGGATCTCCAAGGAAAAATCAAGCCTTATGCTTGGTTTTAATGAAAAGCTTTGAATAGCACATACACCCTATAGCATGTGCACGCTATATTTAAAGCATTTGAATTTTGGTCTCAATAGCCTGTGTGTGCTATAGGGTGCATGCATTATTGAAACCTAAAGATGCAAAGCAAGAGCAAGAGAGAGCAGGGGGGATGGTTGTGTGTGTGTGTGTGAGAGAGAGAGAGAGAAAGAGAGAGAGTAGGGGATGGGAGAGGGAGAGAGAGTAGGGGATGGGAGAGAGAGGAAGTGAGAAAGAGTATGGGTGGTAGAGAGAATACTAGATGGGAGAGAGGAAGTGAGAAAGAGTAGGGATGGCAGAGAGAGCACGGGATGGGAGAGAGAGGAAGTGTGAGAGAGAGTAGGGGTAACAAAGAGAGAGTATGGGATGGGGGAGAGAGATTGAAAGTTGGGGATGGGAGAGAGAGTAGGGGTGGCAGAGAGAGAGTACAGGGTGGGAGAGAGAGGGATTGAGAGTAGGGGATGGGGAGAGAGAGAGAGAGAGAGAGATTGAGAGTAAAGGATGGGGAAGAGAAAGAGTAGGCAGTACAAAGTGGGAGAGGGAGAGCGAGAGAGAGAGGATGGGAGTGCATGTGTGTGAAAGATAGAGTAGAGAATGGGAGGGAGGTAGACAAAGTAGCTTAAGAGAGAGTAGAGGATGGGAGAGAGAGAGTAGGCAATGGGAGAGGGAGTGGGAGAGATAAAGAGAGGGGGGGATGAAAATGTGTGTGTGTGTGTGTGTGTGTGTGTGTGTGTGTGTGTGTGTGTGTGTGTGTGTGTGTGAGAGAGAGAGAGAGAGAGAGAGTAGGAGATAGGAAAGAGTGTGAAAATGTGAGAGAGAATAGGGGGTATTAGAGAGAGAGTAGAGAGGGAGAGAGTGAGAGTGAGAGAGAGAGAGAGTAGGAGATGGGAGAGGTCGTGGGAGAGGGAGAGCAAGTGAGAGACAAAGTAGGGGATGGGAGAGGAGAGAGGGGGGATGGGTGTGTGTGTGTGAAAGAGAGAGAGTAGGGAATGGGAGAAGGGGGAGAGAGATACAAAGAGAGTAGGGGATGGGAGATAAAGAGAGTGGGCAATGGGAGAGGGAGTGGGAGAGGGAGAGAGAAGGGGGATGGGAGTGTGTGTAAGAGAGGGAATAGGGGATGGGAGAGAGTGTGAGAGTGTGAGAGAGAGTAGGGGTCGTAGAGAGAGTGATAGTAGGGGATGGGAGAGAGAGAGTAGAGAGGGATAGAGTGAAAGAGAGAGATATAGTAGGTGGTGGGAGAGGGAGTGAGAGGGAGACAGAGAGGGAATTGGAAGTGTGTAAGAGAGACAAAGTAGGGGATGGGAGAGAGTGTGAGTTTGAGAGAGAGTAGGGGGTGGCATAGAGAGCTCATACGAGATGGGGGAGAGAGAGAGAGAGAGATTAGGGGATGCGAGAGAGTGTGAGAGAGAGTAGGGGATGGAAGAGAGAGAGTGAGAGTAGGGGATGGGAGAGAGAGTAGACGTGGAGAGAGAGTACTTGAGAGAGAGATAGTAGGTGGTGAAAGAGGGAGTGGGAGAGGGAAAGAGAGAGGGGGGATGGGAGTGTGCATGAAAAATCTAGAGAGTAGGAGATGGGAGAGGGGATAGAGAGGGGGGATGGGAGTGTGTGTGTGTGTATGTGAAAGAGAGAGTAGGGGATGGGGGAGAGAGAGTAGGAAGTGGGAGAGGGAGTGCGAGAGGGAGAGAGAGAGAGAAGGTGAATGGGAATGTGTATAAGAGAGATAGATTAGGGAATAGGAGAGAGAGTAGGTGGTGGCAGAGAGAGCTCCTACAGGATGGGAGAGAGAGAGTGAGAGTAGGGGATGGGAAAGTGTGAGAGAGAGTAGGGGATGGGAGAGAGAGAGTGAGAGTAAGGGATGAGAGAGAGAGAACTTGAGAGAGAGAGAGATAGTAGGTAGTAGGAGAGGGAGCGGGAGAGGGAGAAGGAGAGATATTGGGGAGATGGGAGTGTGTGTGATAGATCTAGAGAGTAGGGGATGGGAGAGAAGAGAGTGGGGAGATAAGAGTGTGTGTGTTTTTAAAATAGAGAAATTAGGGGATGGGAGAGGGGAGAGAGAGAGTATGGGATGGAGGATAGAGAGTAGGTGGTGGGGGAGAGAGAGAGAGAGAATGAGAGTAAAGGATGGGAGAGAGTGTGACAAAGAGTAGGGGATGGGAGAGAGTGTGAGAGAGAGTAGGGAGAGGGAGATAGAGAGAGGGGGATGGGAGTGTGTGTGACAGATCTAGAGAGTAGGGGATGGGAGAGAAGAGAGAGAGGGGGGATGGGATTGTGTATGTCTGTGAAAGAGAGGGAGAATGGGATGGGAGAGAGTGAGACTGTGAGAGAGTAGGGGGTGGTAGAGAGAGAGTATGAGATGGGAGAGACAAAGTGAAATGATGAGAGAGAGTGGGAGAGAGAGAGTAGGGGATGGCAGAGAGAGAGTAAGGTATGGGAGAGATAGAGTGGAAGGATGGGAGAGAGTGAGAGAGAGAGTAGGGGTTGGCAAAGAGAGAGTACAGGATGGGAGAGACAGAGTGAAAGGATGAGAGAGAGTAGGGGATGGGAGAGAGTGTGAGAAAGACTTGGGGATGGGGGGGGGGAGAGAGAGAGAGAGAGCAAGAGTAGGGGATGGGAGAGAGAGGGAGTGGAGAGGGGGAGAGAGATAACTTGAGAGAGAGAGAGAGATAGTAGACGATGGGAGAGGGAGTGGAAGAGGAGGAGAGAGAGGGGGGATGGGAGTGTGTGTGAGAGATCTAGAGAGTAGGAGATGGGAGAGGAGAGAGAGGGGGGATGGGAGTGTTTATCTGTAATAGAGAGAGTTTAGGGGATGGGAGAGGGGAGAGAGAGAGAGTAGCGGATGGGAGAGAGAGAGACTAGGTGGTGGGAGAGGGAGTGGGAGAGGGAGAGAGGGGGGATGGGAGTGTGTATAAGAGAGAGTAGGAGATGGGAGAAGAGTGTAAGAGAGAGTAGGAGGTGGCAGAGAGAGAGAGAGAGTAAGAGTAGGGGATGGGAGAGAGTGTGAGAGAGAGTAGGGGATCGGAGAGAGTGTGAGAGAAAGTTTGGGATGGGAGAGAGAGAGAGTAGAGAGGGAGAGAGAGAATGAGAGAGAGAGAGATAGTAGGCGATGGGAGAGGGAGTGGGAGAGGGGGAGAGAGATAGGGGATGGGAGTGTGTGTGAGATATCTAGAGAGTAGGGGATAGGAGAGGAGAGAGAGAGGGGGATGGGACTGTGTATCTATAAAAGAGAGAGTTTATGGGATGGGAGAGGGGAGATAGAGAGAGAGAGAGAGAGAGAGAGTAGCAGATAAGAGAGAGACTAGGTGGTGTGAGAGGGAGAGAGAGGGGAGATGGGAGTGTGTGTAAGAGAGAGAAGGGGATGGGAGAGAGTGTGAGAGAGAGTAGGGTGATGGGGGGGAGAGAGAGATAGTAGGCAATGAGAGAGGGAGGATGGGAGTGTGTGTGAGAGATCTAAAGAGTAGGGGATGGGAGAGGAGAGAGGGTGAGAGAGGGAGAGAGAGTAGGCGGTGGGAGAGGGAGAGCAAGAGAGAGTAGGGGGTGGGAGAGGGGAGAGAGAGTAGGGAGAGAGAGAGAGAGAGTAGGGGATGGGAGAGAGTAGGCAATGGAAGAGGGAGTACAAGAGGGAGAGTGAGAGAGAGTAGGTGATGGGAGAGGGAGAGGGAGAGAGAGAGTAGGGGATGGGAGAGAGTAGGTGATGGGAGAGGGAGAGTGAGAGAGAAAGTAGGGGATGGGAGAGGAGAGAGAGACTGAGAGAGAGTAGGGGATGGGAGAGAAGAAAGAGAGTAGGGGGAGAGAGAGAGAGAGAGAGAGAGAGAGAGAGAGAGAGAGTAGGGAGGATAGAGAGTGATGTGTTTTGACATAGTGCATACGCACTATGTGAAATCACCCAAAAATAGTCAAAAAGTAACTTTGGGGCCCATTTCATCCGTTCTTTGATTTTTTTCTATTGTGCTTTCTATTATTCCAACAGAAATTGTGGGTTTCAACATAGCAAACACTATTCCAAGACTTTTTGAAGCTAGAAAACACCAAATTCAATCATTGGATATGTGATTTGAAGACTTTTTGAATATTCCTTGTATAGAAAACATTAGTGCAATCCATTTTAAATATTGTTTATTGATATATAGATAAAAATTTGATTATAATTTGACATGTTGTTTAATATATAGTGAATTCATTGAAATTTGTATGTTTGAATGAAATGTTATTTCGAAATGGTTAGAAATTTGACAAGTTGTTTGATATATATTGTGTATTCATTCAAATAATTATAATTTTTATATGTATTTGAATCATTTGTAATTTACACATTGTAAGTAATTCAGATTTTTGAATAATTTGACATGTAGAAATCATCATCATGCCAAGGAAGACACCAAAAACTCAAACAAATGAATATAGGGAGAGAGATTTGAAAATTAAAAGAGATAAAATGAAACTACTATGTCAACAAATAAAATTGCAAAGCAATAATGAAGAATTGACTTTCGAAGAGGATCAAGAACCACCAGTACAAAGAAACAAAGAGAAAGAATTAGAAAGACAAAGAGAATGAATGAGACTGTTACGCTTAAGAAGACAATGTAAATGTGAAGCTACACCATCTTCCAATGTTGGAGTCATATCATCCTCTCATGTTGAAGAGACACTAATTTGTCGATTCGAAGATGTACACACTCCATCATGTCATATTGAAGGGACAACATATACATGTCAAGTAGGTGATATTCCATCGTTTGCATCTTATTGCCAAGGCACATCATCTTCAGTTCAAGGTACGCAATACACTCAACCTTATGTTGATGTTCAAAATGTTGAGAGAATTGAAGAGATTATAACACCTTCTAGAATTTATTTTATAAGACCAAAATATTTGATTGATATTGATACTAACATTTTGAAATCAATGCCTGAAAAGATTAGCAAGCGTACTTGTCAAAGAAAAGTTAATCGTATGTGGAGATTATCTTTTGAAAAATTAAATATTACAAGTCAATGCCAATTATTTGTTGAAATGATGAGGAATTTGAAATTTAGGCCTATCATGAAGATTCTTGGGCTAAGAATGATGGATGATTCAAATGAAAAAAATATTATAAAGAATCTAATGAGTGCATATGACAAAGTAGATTCTAAATCACACACCAAAGATAGTAATATCACAATACGAGTACTTACATCGACAATAGTAAGTAGCCAAATAAAGAAAGCTCAACTCATGAGAAAGAAAAGAAAACATTAAAAATTGGTAGAGGTACTCTGAGATCCATGCTAAGGTGTAAGAGATTGGAAGATCCAACAAAAAATGAGTTATGGACATTTAGTGGTAGAATATCATGAAAGGATAAAGAAATTAGTGAAGCTTTGAAATCATTGATCCAAGATTTTTGAAAAAATAACACATGTGTTTCTCTTAATCAAAGAGATGTTGTAAGAAGGAGGATTAGTAGCTAAAATCGTGACCCACGTGCGACACATTTTTTGGACTCAACTTAGACACATTTTTTTGCAAAATTTATTGGTATGTATCCTCAAATTCAAATAAGTCAAAAAAAAATTGAGATTAGTAAACCTTTTTATGTGAGGATAAATCACACATTCACAACTTGTTGTTGTAGGATACATATTGAATTTTTTAACCATTTTGATGGTTTTAGGCATATATGCGTGTTTTTGCATTCTCAGTTTGTTTTGCAGGAGTCTGACATGAATGAGCCACCAAGATCTTCAAAGGAATTCATATCCAACATTTTATGTGAAATAGGGGACAGTCAACAATTTTACAAGACATCATGCTTGGATGGTACGTGCTTATTTTGTGGTTTTTTGCAACTTTTATCTTCTTGTCAACATATGGATAGTACACATGCAATTGGAAATGAAATAGTAGATTATAGAACATTTAAGACAGTGACATATGCTTTAAAAGATGGGAAACAAGGTAAGAGATGTGACTTAGCCATTGAAAAGATTCTAGTGTATGAGTTCATGAAGATATTTCGTGAAAAGATTATTTACGAGTATTTAAGGCATACCCACAGAGCTCGATGGCTAGATTTGCAATTCAAGTTGTGCAAGGATACGTTTCCACTAGATACCATTGTTTTAGTTGTAGATTTCACAGAGAACTACACATTACAACCACAAAATGAGGTGCAAGAAAAGTATTATACTTCTCAACAGGTTTCCATATTTGTTCACATAATATTTATGCATTCACCTACAAGTACAGAGGATGATAAGAAGATTTTGAGGGACTGCCATTTTTACATCAGCGATGATTGATCAAATGAGGTGCAAGTCAATGAAAAATACATAAAAAGGTTCCTTGGATTGTGTACATTAAATATGTCCATGTAGGATTTTCTAAAATTATTCCATACTGTGATTTTGAGGTGACCATTTAGTTAAGCAATAAAATGATATTAAAAAAGAGGCACGAAATAGAGATTTCTCATGTTTTTCTTCTCTTGTGTGCATGTGGGATAGTTTTACTTTTGTTTCTTGTGTGTTAGACCGGTTCTTTCTTATTGATGACACAACCACTTATAATAATGATGCAAATAAAATATTGTATTCATTGATACCCTTTCACTTAAAAATCATGCCACCTTAATGAGGTCGGCCAAGTGCATTTTTATTCACTTTTTACATTTACCAAATAAGGCACTCAAATCAAGGTTTCTTCATTTTCTTTTTTTGGGTGTGGGGGGGAGTTGGGTGGGGTAGATTAAGAGGGGTTGCCAAAAGCTGATGGGAGGCCAACATGATTTTATTATAATTCCTTCCATGCATGGTTTGGCCCATGCAAAGATAATTATGAAAATTACTATATTTAACTTGCCTCATAACTCTACCCTTCAATATCAATGACAATATTTTCCAACATGTTTGTTGTACTCTTCATGTTGCAAATGCTAAATAAATTGAAATGGCTTTAGTGACGCTATATATATTTGAAGCAATGGACTCATTTAACCCCAAGTTGTGCATAGAAGGGTTGTTAGGGAATTTCTATAAGCACAAACTAAGGATGGAAGTTATATGAGCTAATTGCACAAATGAATATGAAGTCTAATGAAGGTATTCACACCTCAATGCTCATCAAATGAAGATTGATTGGATTGCAAAAATGTCATATGAAGTGAGATGATGGAAAATTTCTTGATCTTTCCTATGGTCAAAACAAAATTTTAAAAAACCAATCCCCAAAATGGATTGGAACACTAAAGCACTCAAGACTACAAAGGATAAAATGAACAAATTAGTTGAGAGAAGTGAAAGATATTTGAAGGAAAAGAAGAAGCAACTTAATCTAGAGATGGGAGAATCTTTAGAGGGTAAGGTGAAGGAAGAAGAGTAGCAGCAAGAACAATAACAAGAAGCACCTCACAAAACAATAAACACAATGGAATACAAAGAACTTTAAACAACTATTAAAGAAAAAAAGAAGAAGAAGCCAAAAATTTACTTTGTGTATCAAAGGTTGACTCAAAAAGGATGTCCCTCACAAGTCCCAATAGTCTCTCTCATCCCAAGGCCCCTTCATGCCATACAAACTAAAGTAGGAATGCACTCTTCCTCCTTTTTCAAGGAAGCTCTTCTATCACCTTAGGACTATCTTGCCCCTTTCTTTATCACCACCACATTCTCTTCTTTTAATCCCTTCTACTTCACATTCATTTTCTAAGTCTCCATCACCCCCCTCATGTAGAGAGTAATGGTGGGTAAGGCCCAAATAGCAAGAGTAAGGAATACACAAGTTTTCACAATATTCCAATGCAAGGAAATGACCCACAAAGCCTTCAACACCTAAGATGGCTAACCAAGACCTATGCCCTATTCCAATTTGATTGAATGGTCTTAAAAAATCAAATATAAGGTTAACCAATAGGTTTTAGGGCCCTCAACAAAACCCAACACTTCAAACCCAAAACTAGCCTTTCTAGGCCTTAACCTCAAATCATAACAGCAGCGATAATTTTTAGCCCTTAACTCCAAAACTTTCCAAAGGACATGGAAAATAAAAACTAGATTTGGATACCCTTTTCAAAGATACATAACATATATAAAAATTAAGGGTGGTTTTTTTGGACCAATATGGTCATTCTACACAATAGCCCTATCTTTAAACACACAAAAATGTCACTTTAGAAAGGAAATACAATTTATTTTTACTCCCTAATCTCAAGACTCTAGACAATCTCCAATGATGATGAAAAACCTCCAAATATGTCACCAATTTGGCATTGGATGCTTCCAAGTACAAAAGCCTCAAATTGCTCATAAACAAGTTGGATAAATTGAGGGCGGATACACCATTCATTTGATGTTACTAGACTCCTCAAACCATAAAAAGTATGGCACCTTCAAGAAGATCTCTTGCTATTCACAACCATCCACTTTCAATAACCCTTCCACTACTCTTCTCAGTGATCACCAACCAAATACCTTTCATCTGCACATTAAAAGTTAGAAATTATATTTTAAATATCAAGGATCAATCACTCCATTAGAATTAGATTTTTATCATTCATGGATTGATGATATTTCCATTAAATTAGATCAAAGTTGTGAAGAAATCACTGTGTTACTCAGGACAGTCAGCCCTGTTCTTGTAATCAGCCTATTAAACCAACTTCAAAACTTGAAAAATAGAGATAAAATGATATTAAAAATGAGGTGACCATTTAGTTAAGCATTCAAAAAGATATTAAAACCAGCTTCTTGAGGTGACTATTCAGTTAAGCAATAAAATGATATTAAAAAAGAGGTGCAAAATAGAGATTCAAATACCAAATCTTCTCATAGAAAAAAAAAGAACTATGAAGTGTAGATATATTGAACATAGTAGACATATATTTCTTCTCTGGTGTGCATGTGGGATAGTTTTACTTTTGTTTCTTGTGTGCTAGACAGGTTCTGATGCAGAGTAAGCACAAGGAAGCAAAAATCAAACAACCTTCTACCACCCAAACCTCCATACTCCACAAAGGGTTAAGAAAGGGTTATGATTCACTTCCAAAAGGATACTAATCTAATATTACAACTCTTCAATAGGTTTACAAACCCAACTCTCCAAAAAAAGACAAGAATCCAACTTCTTCCTACTTGGTTCAACAATGGCCTACTACCCCCCAACTTGGGAAAAGTGGGTTTATGGTGTTACCAACCTTTCTAACACCAATGATGGCTCGAGGAAATCCTAACATGACCAAAACAAGGAAAATCACTGATTCAACCTACTGCTAGCAACCCACAAAATAGAATGCAACATTTGCCCTACTAGGCAATTAGGCCTCTTAGTTCAATTTTTCAGCAATAACTCAAAACTCTTCCAAAGGACCAGGCAAACAAAGTATAGTTTTAGACACCCTTTTTAAGTATTAAGATACTCCAAAGTCTTAAGGCTCCACTTCACTCCAACATACCTTAACCCAAACCATGCACTCAGGCCTAATTAGCAACTTTAGGCGTGGTCTACAAGGAAATGGCCAAGAGATGGGTTCATGGAATAAAACCACCAACTTTAGAGTGTTCTTCTAACCCAAAAAAATATTTTTTTCCTTCACACAAAGTCCCCTACTTCCTTTAAACACATTACTTCATCAATTTGCATAAAATTTGGTCTAATACATGAGGGATATTAGACCTAGGGCTTGCTCCTAAAAAAATCTGTTGCAACCTCCTACTTTAGTGCTTTTGAAGTATGAAATTAAATCACCTTAACTTGCTCCCTACCCATTTGGAACAAATTCCAATGGTGGGATCTCAAGTTTGGGCCATTTCTTTGGCCAAACCCTGATTTTGAGGGTTTCACAGGGAAGTGGTCAACAAAATTCAATATCTTGAGCTCCTTGATTCCTAGAAACTTGAAACCAATTCCAATGTTTCCCAAATTAGTTGGTCTAGCTATCCAATGAAAAAAAGTTCACTTCCCAATCATGTAAGGCCATAGTGTATAGAAAAATTAGTAAATCTCATCCTGAAACAATAGATTTTATTGATTCCAAAGAGCAAGTACATATGTTTATTCATATTATCTCTCCCCTTGGGTGTCTAGAGCCCTTATAGGCCATTAAAAATTGGTAGAACCACCCCATGGAGGTTTTAGCCATTGGAAGTGGTTTTTTTGAAAAATTTGTCAACTTTTTGCAAAAGCTGCTAATGCAACTTTTGTAAATTTTTGCATTTTTTTCCATTTTGACAAACCTTCTTCCTAATTCAATTCTAACCATTCCCAAATATTTTTCTAAGAATCAAAACACCTAAAATACCCTAACAAACATAAAATAAACCAAAATTCCGCCTTTTGGACCAAATGATGCCCAAGTTTATGTTGACAACTTGGGGTCTTGAATCCATTACATGGGTGGATGGCCTTAAGGAGATTTCTTAATCAATCCTAAGGCCTTATTACATTGAACAAAACAAACACTTTAATTAGGTGTTCTACACCAGGTTCTTTCTTATTGATGACACAACCACTTATAATAATGATGCATATAAAATATTGTAGTCATTGGTACTTGTATAAATGCATTAGCTATAGTAAAATGTAGAAACTCAACCTTCAAAATTATTGGTTATTAACAATTACACCATTTGTAACAACTATATATGACCTCTCCTTATTGTGATTAAGGTGTTAAATAGTTAAAGTATCCTTTGATTATGCATAACATATTGATGTAGGATGATTCATTTATTATTATATAACCCTAGATATTCCTCCCAACATCATAAAATACCATTTAATAAAGAGGTATTATTTCTTAAAAAGATAAACAAGGGGATAAATGGGCTAGATCAACCCATTTGATATTCAATTCTAGTTGACCAAACTATAAGTTCTAAAGATTCAAACATAGTGGCATGTCCATCCATATACTTAATACAATGGAGAACTATCCTTTTTCTTCATTTCCAAAGATGATTATGGGCTCATATAGAGCATTTTGATAGCATTTGAAAGATCATACATATCCACTTTAATATTTTCCATCTAGTAATCTATACTCATCTATCCTAGTCAAACACTTTCTAAATAAAAACACAAAACCATAAGTACTGATGGATTTATTTTAATAGTTGAAATGAAATAAAATTTATTTACATTAATATATTACAATTTTGAGAACAAGAAAAATTTTGGTTTCAATCCACAAGGATAGACCATACACCCAACTTCTACACTGTGATACAATGACAATGCTAATGGATCAGCATTAATTCATACAACTAGACACTTAGCAACTTGAACCAACACCCATGGATGATGCATTTTCACAAACTAGGACTCTTAGCATGTTAAGGGGGTTCAACATAACACCAAAACCAGTAATTGAGGCCCAACAACAACTAAAACTCAGATTTCATAGTTCTATCCAAATAATGCAGCACTTAGCATTAATCCATGCAACTTCAAACTTGACTCAACTCCCCAAGAATGGTGGATCCTCACAAACAAAGTTGAACAACATGATAACGGATTCAATATGTTAGTAAAACCCAAGAATCAGGATCAAACAACATGTTAAACATGGGTTTCATGGTACTGTTGAGAATGAAGAGAAAAAATGCATAAAATGTTGTCCTCTTGCATAAAATGTTGTCCTCTTGCATTTTTCTCCACATTTTTCCATAACATCAAGAAAATAAATTTAAGATTAGGATACCCATTTGCTCCTCTATAACAAATCAAAGCATGAGGTATCATTGTTTTGGGCCAAGTCTCTGTTGTTACACTATGGGCCACTTTTTAGGCATAAAAATGAGCAACATAGGTGATTTTCAAAGAAAAAAAGATTTTTATATTTCTTAGAAGGTAATAAAGGTCCCTCGGGTCATTAAGTTAAGTTTTATGCGTCTAGGAGTTAAGATGTCAAAAATTGCAAAAGTTGTCAAAGCAAAATTGCAAAATAGCTGACAACTTTGCAGGAATTTGGGAATTGGTGAAGGGTTGAGCATTTAGAAATAAGTTATTTTACTATTTCCAAACCTTTTCTAATTCATAGAATTGAAATTAAATGAAAAATACAAAAGTTGCACTTTTTTTTTTGTGCAAAGTTGCATTATTGAAAGTTGTAAAAGTTGCTCAAATTTGCAACTTAGTGAAAAAAGGGTCGTGGGATCGAACCGTCTGCTCTGTTAGCTTTAGGTGGCTAGGTAAACCCTATCCAAAACCTCATCCTATCACCATTAGCACTCAAACATTCTTGGGTACACCAAACCAGGAACATCCCTAAGGGTCACTAAATGCCATAGGGCTGCGATCTTTGACGGGGCATATCTCGGAGCTCATTCGAGATATCGATGTGATTCTAGTTCCTATAGGACCATGTTGTGGAGACCTAAAATAAATCTCTCACTTTTTGAAGATCACACTCCATTTTGATTTTGTGATGCCATATAGGGTGATGCTGAAACTTGTAGTGTTGGCTAGTACAAAGTTACCAACTGCCAAATCTCTCTCACCTTTCGTCATTGGATTGAACTGTCTACTTTGTTAGCTTTAGTGGTCGAGTAAACCCTATCCCTAACCTCATCTCATCCTATTCAGTGCTTGAACATTCTCGGGCATACCCAACTAGAATGTCCCTAAGGGTCACTAAATGCCATAGGGTTGCAATCTTTGATGAGGCACATCTCAAAGCTTGTGTGAGGTATGTGATTCTAGTTCCTATAGGACTATGTTTCTGAGACCTACAATAACATCTCTCTCTTTTTTGGAGATCACACTTGTTAGGATTAAACCATGGATAAAAATAATAATTACATGCAAATATAACCAATAATAGAAACCAATAGATCACACAAAAAAGAACACAAGGCACCAAGATTTAATGAGGCTCACTTAATTCCTGGGCTACATCCACCAAACAACAAGTTTGATCTTATTACAATACAATGATTACAACCTGATTACAGTTTGTAATCCCTTACAGCTCAATATTGCCGCAAGAACCAATTTCGCATTGCAACATAACATAATAATGAAAAATACCTAACCCTAAGTCCTTTTATACAAGTATTTTATGCCATTTTAGAGTTACAACATGTTGGCCATATGTCGGCCATGGCCCAAAACAAAATTTCAAGCCACTGCCCTGAACCCCAAAGAATTTATGAAGTATGTACAGTACTTTCCTGTTCAATCAATCTCCCACTTGGAAACTAATCTTGTAGCAATACTGCTACCACATGGGGCTCCCACTAGATCAAGCCACCCTGGACTCTACTATTCTTTTATTCATGTTCAATCTCGAAGACCAACCAAAGCTGAAGAGGAGGTTAGGTTCTCCCTTGTTACTACCTTGGTCAACATATCTACTAGATTTTCATTTGTATATATCTTCTCTAGATTTAACTATCCATCCTCCAAAACTGACCGAATGAAATGGTACCACAACTATATGTGTTTGGTCTTTGAATGTAGAGCTAAATTCTGTGTAAGATGAATGGCACTCTTACCATATGTGAACAAATAATTATCCTGCCAAGGATGTCCCAATTCTTCCAAGAAGAACTGAAGCCATATCATCTCCTTGGTTGCCTTTGTAGTAGCAACATACTCTACCTCTATAGTGGATAAAGAATTAATCTTCTGTAACCTAGAAACCCAACTCACAGTTGCCCCACCAACAGTAAAGATGTAACCTATAGTACTTCACCTAGTATCAATATCCCCTGCCAAATCTGAGTCAACATAGCCCTGTAAATCAATAGTAGAGCCCCCAAAGTGTAAACACTTATTGGATGTGCATCTCAAATATTTGAGAATCCATTTGATTGCATTCCAATGCTCAATTCTTGGATGACTCATATACCCGCTAACAACTCCCACTGCATGTGCAATATCTGGCCTGGTACATACCATAGCATATATCAAACCTCCTACAGTTGAAGCATAGGGTACCTTGGACATCTTATCCTCCTCTTCTTGTGTCTTGGGACACATCTCCTTAGTCAACTTCAAATGACCAAGTAAAGGTGTGCTGACAGCTTTAGCATTCTCCATAGAGAAATGTTGCAACACCTTCTCAACATAATCAGCCTGAGATAGCATCAATGTTCTATTTTCCTATCTCTGCAAATCTTCATACCAAGGATTTTTTTTGCTACCCCTGAATCCGTCATAGCAAATGCATGTGCTAACTGGCATTTCCACCCCTTAATATGATCCATGTTAGACCCAGCTACAAGCATATCATCAACATATAAACATAAAATAATGTAGCTATCATCATCCAACCTCTTAAAATAAACATAGTAATCTGAATGACACCTATTATATCCATGCTCATGCATAAAACTATCAAATTTTAGATACCATTGTCGAGGTGCTTGCTTCAAGCCATACAAACTTTTCTTCAATTTGCACACTAAGTTCTCCTCACCTTTGACCACAAATCCCTGTGGCTGAGCAATATATATGTCTTCATCCAAATCACCATGAAGGAAGGTTGTTTTAACATCCAGTTTCTCTAAATGCAAATCTTCAGTAGCCACAAGACTTAAAATAGTATGGATAGAAGTCATCTTAACAATGGGAGAAAACATCTCATCAAAATCAATTCCTTTTTTCTGTGCAAATCCTTTTACAACTAACCTGGCTTTAAATCTTTTCTTACCTCTTTCCTCTTCTTTTAACCTATAAATCAACTTATTCTATAAAGCCTTTTTACCTATAGGCAACTTGCACAAATCTCATGTCTTATTCTTCAGCAAAGAGTCCATTTCATCTTTCATTGTAGACTCATCATAACTTTCAGGTTCACCGGCATCAGTTAGTAAAATAAAATACAAAGAGGGAGAAAATCTTTGTGGAGGTCTAATTTGCCTTGTTGACTGTCTAACATTCATTGGTGTGTGTGGTATTTGTTGTTGCGGTTGTTGCACATCATAAGGAATGGCTGGAACATCAACATTTGGAGTATCATCCAACTACGTAATCAATTTCTTTCTTCTAATGTTGTTGCAACAGATCTTTGTACAACACTTTCTCATTAAATATGACATCCCTACTTCTTACAATTTTCTAATTTTCAAAATCCCAATGCCTATAACCAAATTCATTAATTTCATATCCAAAAAATACACATTTCTTTGATTTAGCTTCTAGCTTGGTTCTATTTTCAGATTCTATATGAGCAAAAGCTTCACAACTGAAGGTCTTGAGAAAAGAATAACTCACCTTCTTACCAGTCCATGCTTCCTCTAGAATACCATAGCCCAAATGAGTAGAGGGACCTCTATTAATCAAATATACAACAGTATTGATAGCCTCTACCCACATGTGTAAGGACAACCTAGCATGCAACCTCATGCTCCTTGCACGCTCTATTATAGTCTTGTTCATGCGTTCAACCAATCCATTTTCCTGTGGAGTCCTTGAAATGGTTTTCTATCTATGAATACCATTAGTGGAGCAATAATCTTCAAATTCATGACTGCAATACTCACCTCCATTATCAAATCTGAGACATTTTAATTTCTTACCAGTCTCATTTTCAACCAAGCATTGCCATTTTTTAAAATTTTGAAATACATCAAATTTCTGTCTAAGGAAATAAACCCATACTTTTCTAGTTGCATCATCAATAAATGTAACATAATAGTGAGAGCCTCCAAGGGAAGATACCTGAGCCAGTCCCCATACATCTGTATGCACAAGCTCTAATTTCTCCTTCTTGTTTTCCTTCCCAGTCTTTACAAAACTCACTCTCTTTTGTTTTCCATACACACAACTTTCACAGAAATCCATATTAACACATTTTAGACCTGGTAAAACTTTCTTTGAATGAAGTACTTTCATACCTTTCTCACTCATGTGCCCAAGTCTGTTATGCCATAGCACTGTATCAAAATCTACAATAGCTATTTGTTCTCCCTGCTCAACTGTAGCAATTGTTGTTGAACATTCATTTTTCTTTGAAACAATTAAAGTAGAAGGAACAATATGACCTGTACAAAGATATAAGGTGCCTACTTTCACACCTTTTGCTACTACAAGGGAACCTTTTGAAAAAATCCAATTTTTATCATTAAAAGTAACTACACAACCCTCATCACCAAGTTGCCCTGCTGAAATTAAATTCCTACTTAGCCTTGGAACATGTCTTACCTCATGTAGTAGCCAATGATTCTCATTCTGCAAGTTAATCTTAATTTTTCCCTTTCGAACAATCTGACAAGGTTCATTATCTCTCAAATAAACAAGCCCAAAATCCCCTTGGACATAATCAATGAAATAACCTCTATGAGGTGTAGCATGAAATGAAGCACCAGAATCTAAAACCCATAAATTATCAACACTTTCTAAAGACAGAAGCAAAGCATCCTCTTCAAATTTTTTACTTACCACATTTGCCTCCTTGTCTCCATCTAATTTATCTCCTTCATTTTTCTTTTGATTCCAGCAATCTTTCTTTTTATGACCTAGTTTCCCATAGTACCAATAGTTGTTTGGTCCTCTCAATTGAGACCTCTTCCCCTTTGACTTTCCTCTTGATTTCCCATAATTTCTAGAGTTATTTCCTCTCTCAATCATTCTGCCCCTACTTTATGCATTCAAAGCACTTCCTAGTGTAGATCCACCTAAAGATTTCCTACAAGTTTCCTCACTCAAAACAACACCGATCACATCTTCACATTTTTGAGTACTAGATCCAGGAACAATATCACTCACAGCCATTACCAAGCCATTCCAGCTTTCAGGCAAACAACACAAAATCAAGAGAGCCCTAATTTCTTCATCAAAATTGATACCCATGAAAGATAACTGACTAGTAATAGTATTAAACTCATTTAAATGATCTACAATAGATCCACCTTCTGCCATTTTCATATTAA
This sequence comes from Cupressus sempervirens, assembly GCA_028749045.1. Taxonomy (NCBI): domain Eukaryota; kingdom Viridiplantae; phylum Streptophyta; class Pinopsida; order Cupressales; family Cupressaceae; genus Cupressus; species Cupressus sempervirens. The sequence continues at coordinate 920,312,633 of CM053792.1, forward strand.
ATAAATGCTTCATGAGAAATACCTTGTTTGAAGCAGAGGGCTTTTCATACAGTGTCGCTAGGGTTTTCATCAACTCTTTTTTCATCTTTGCTTTTGTAATATTAAATGCCACCGATGGTGCCAAGCATAATCGAATGCTTCTGAGTGCCTTTCTATCCAAAAGATCCCATTCGTCATTTGACATAGATCCCTAATTCCTAGCTTTTCCTTCCAATGATTTCCATAAATCCTTCTGATAAAGATAGTCTTCCATTTGAATTTTTCATAATTGGAAGTTCTTCCCATTAAACCTGTCAACCCTCATCTTACCCTCATCTGCCATTGCTCCCATTGAATCATGAGATTTTTCTGCAAAGGATAACTAAAAAAAAACCTCACTCTGATACCACTTGTTAGGATTAAACCATGAATAGAAGAAACAATTACATGCAAATATAACCAATAACAGAAAATAATAGATCACACAGAAAAGAACACAAGGCACCAATATTTAATGTGGTTCACCCAATCCCTGGGCTATGTCCACCAAACAGCAAGTCCAATCTTATTACAATCCAATGATTACAACCTAATTACAATCCATAATCCCTTACAGCTCAATACCACTACAAGAACCAATTTCACATCACAACATAACATAATAATTAAAATTTCTAACCCTAAGTCCTTTTATACAAGTATTTTATGTTGTTTTAGGGTTACAACATGTTGGCCATATGTCAACCACAACGTTAGCCACACAGCAGCCATGGCCCAAAAAAAAAAATTGGGCCACTGCCCTGAACCCCAAAAAATTTATGAAGTCTATAAAGTACTTTCCTAATCAATCACCACAAACTAACAACACTCTGTTTTGATTTTGTGATGCCATCTTGGGTGATGCTGAAAATTGTAGTGTTGGCTAATACAAAGTTGTCAACTGCCAAATCTCTCTCAAATTTCATCGTGGGATCAAACTACCTACTCTATTAGCTTCAGGTGGTTAGGAAAATCCTATCCCCAACCTCCTCCTATCCCCTTTAGTGCTCAAAATTTCTCGGGCATGCCCAACTGGAACATCCCTAAGGGTCACTAAATACCATAGGGCTGCAATTTTTGACAAGACATATCTCAAAGCTCATGTGAGGTATGGATGTGATTCTAGTTCCTATAGGACCATGTTGCAGAGACCTACAATAACCTCTCTCACTTTTTGGAGATCACACTCCATTTTTATTTTGTGATGCCATCTCAAGTGATGTTGAAACTTGTAGTGATGGCCAGTACAAAGTTCCTAATTGCCAAATCTCTCTCACCTTTCAGCGTGGGATTGAATTGCCTACTTTGTTAGCTTTGGGTGGCCAGTTAAACCCTATCCCCAACCTCATCCTATCCCATTCAGTGCTCAAATTTTCTTGAGCATGCCAAACTAGAACGTCCCTAAGGGTCACTAAATGAAATAGAGCTGCAATCTTTGATAGAGCATATCTCAAAGCTCGTGTGAGGTATGGATACAATTCTATTTCTTATAGGACCATGTTGCAGAGATCTACAATAACCTCTCTCACTTTTTGGAGATCACACTCTATTTTTATTTTGTGACACCATCTCAGGTGATGTTGAAACTTGTAGTGTTGGCTAGTACAAAGTTGCCAACTGCCAAATCTCTCTCACCTTTCATCATGGGATCAAATTGTCTACTCTATTAGCTCTAAGTGGCTGAGTAAACTGTATCTCTAACCTCATCCTATCCCCTTCAATGCTTGAACATTCTCAGGCATGCCCAACCAGAACATCCCTAAGGGTCACTAGATGCCATAGGGCTGCAATCTTTGATGGGGCATATCTCGAAGTCATGTGAGGTATGGATGCAATTCTAGTTCCTATAGGATCATGTTGTAGAGACCTATTGTAACCTCTCTCACTTTTTGGAGATCTTACTCCATTTTTATTTTGTGATGCCATCTCAGATGATGCTGAAACTTGTAGTGTTGGCCAGTACAAAGTTGCCAACTACCAAATCTCTCTCACCTTTCCACCTAGGATCGAACTGTCTATTTTGTTAGCTCTAGGTGGCTAGGTAAACACTAGCTCCAACCTCTTCTTGTCCCATTGAGTGCTTGAACATTCTCAGGCACGCCCAACTAGAATGTCCCTAAGGGTCATTAAATGCCATGCAAAAATCCATACATCAAACCAACCTGTTCTTTTGGGAAGGTTGGGTGTTACATTTATATGCTTTCTTGATTGATTAACTACCATATAAATAGTTGGAATTGGTTCAAACTTATTCCTCCCTAATTAGCAACTTTTGCAAAAAAATTGCTTAGCAATTTTTGTTGCATTTTTGCAATTTTCAAACCAAGAAGTCCTAAGACTTTCAAACCTACCTAAGACTTACCTAAACCTATTATAAGGTCTTTTCAACCTTCTTTGGAGTATATTCCTTATTCTAAACCTTTTTTTAAACCTTATAGGTCTCTAAGGATTCATGGTTTATATGAACACCAAATGAACCTTGAGCCTTTACAAATGGGCTTGTTATGACATGATCTTATTCCTAATACCTAAAAACCTTATATATATATATATATATATATATATATATATGGTATTTAAAAAGTAAAATAGACTAGTAGTAAATTTAACTTGATTGTAAGTTTTGTGGCCTATCTACACCTAAAGAATCAAAGGCATCACAAGTCTCAATTTCAATAACCACAATATTACAAGAAATTCATCCAATAATCTAAGAAATCTAGAGAATAATTCTTCCTTGTATCCCCCTGGTAGGGAACCTAAGAGATCACATAAGTAATAAGGGTAAAAGTGGAATAAATTTTATTCTATTTTTAACACAAAATTGAAGCACATACATTTCATTTTCAATTCTTCTAAAATTAAATATTTTGATATATCTCATTGATTAAATATATGAATATTCTATATTAACTCAACAACCAAGTTCTTATAGGTTCCCAAACATCACTACTAGAAATGCATACATAAGTTCCCATAAGTAAAAACCATCATAAATATATGAACAAGATTTCATTATAAATAATTGAATCCATTATTACAATTAGATAGCATAAAAATCACATAAGCATACCAAGGACAATCATATTGATATACCCATTCTTCTTTATTGCAACTAAGCATGTGTACACATTTTGTAATCATTATATATCATGTTTTCATATACTTCTAACATTTTTCTCCTCCACCATGATCTCTATAAAAAATGGATACATAAGTATTATATCATAGTTAACATCTAGTCACACACAAAAAAAGATGCAAAATTGGAATGTGTGAAGAAAGATCATCCAAGTCTCTTGAAAAAATTTGGAAAAATAATCAATGGATAAAAGACTTTCCACCCAACCATGGAACCTTACTACCCCACTCCCCTAAGCTAGGAGATAACACAAGGCCCCACAACAAGTTCAAATAGAAGCAAGGGGATAAAATAGCTATTTTAACACTGATAAAGTTTATTGTTGATCAATATTGTATCAAAAATTCAAACTGATTAGGTATTGAATTAAACTTGATAAACAAATGACAGAGAAGGAAAAATTTAAACATGAACAAGATCATAAATCATATGACGATGACATATTGGAAATGATAAACTTATGCTTAAACAATGATAAAGTTTATTGTTAATCAATATTCTATCAAAGTTTTGAACTGATTAGGTATTGAATTTAATGTCATACATGAGCATATCTAATTTAATGTCATACATGAACATATCTAATTTAATGTCATCCACGAACATATCTAATTTAATGTCATACATGAACAAACATATCATATATTAACCGATAATGTCATAAATCAAATAATTTCATGCATCAAATAAATGTCATACATCAAATATGAAATTTCATATATACATCAAATGTATATCAAATATGTCCACTGATGCCTATACATATACATGTCTATCAACTATATCTTCTCCTTCCCATAAGAGGAAGAAAACAAATCTCTGAAGATCTTCTATCGTTATGTGGAGGGAGACAGTGGCGATGATGGGGTCCTCTTGACACGCTCACTCGTCCTCTTGTTGAGGCTCTTCTCTAACTCGAGCTGATACAAACGAAGTAGATATGAATCAATAATTATTATACATTGAAATCAAATATATGTAGACACAAAATTAATTATTTTCTTACTGCCATCAAATAGTCGCTCTGCAAGTCCACCTCAAAGTCTCATGGACAATCAGGTGTAACAAGACCTTACAACAATTCAATCAACATAATCACTTATAAATAACATTAGAAATTTTGATACTAACTATTATAAACAAAAACTAAAACCAAGAAAATTTTTCCATTCCTCAGTCAATGGTTGTGAGCTAGCCATAGCTTCAACCACTCCATGATCAACGAATTGCTGGAGATGAGGAGGAGTGTCTAATGTCATGAGCTACATGGAATACAATACACATTACATGTAACATGAAACAAATATAATCAAATGAATTAAATTAACATGAAACAAATGTACCTCTACATAGCTCGTATGACGTCTATGCTCTGAATCTGTAGTAAATGACAACGGTCCTATAGAGAATTGATGCAAATGCATAAAAAAATTTGTCAATCCTTAATATTATTACTTAATAAATATATGTATTAATTTAAATTATTAAATCAATACATACCTCTGGACTCATGGACGGGATAAAAAATAGGGCCAGGGGATCGCTACTAGGCCCGCCAACACTCTGACCCTAAATTTTGAACAATGTCAATAGATGCTAATTAATTAATCATTCACTATACATATGAAATGTGATCAAATCAGTAAATTATAATTGTAATTTACTTGTGTGTCAATGCCAAATGTGTCATTCAGGAACTTATCAATGATGAGCTCATCATCTACACCATCTCCAGCATGAGTGCCAAATGTGCATAAGGATCCGCATGATGTGCACATGTGACCATGACAAAAGGCTCCCCCTCAACTAATGGACTCATGCAATGGATGATGGTCTGCGTCAAAGCATTAATGGTCCCTAGAGCGCTAGCCTCTACATGTTCCTACACAATTGAAGGAATAGTACATGCTCACCCTATGGATTGACCATAGGTGCCCTAACTACATTAGGGTCATGACATGATCCTGACCTCTCAAATGATGACCCCCACCTCTACCCTAGGAGTCTAACATATCAAAATAATTGGGAATCTCCCCAAGGACAAAATAAAAATACAATTTCTTTAAAAAATACATGGGGAGCTCGTGATTGTTGCAAGGAGGGGCATCAAAAACCATCCACCATCTATCCCAAAAATTATTTCTAATAGCATCGTGTATGCACCAATGGATGGGGAACCATTTAGTACCCTCTCTAAGAGTATTTTTCTCATTGGATTTTCTAAATAATGTACATATTGTACCTTTTCGTATTTCTTCTTTTTTTTTAACATCTTGATATGACAATTTATTTGCATAATTTAATTTTTTTCATCCCTCTTAACCCACCAAACATCTAACTAACCACTAACTAAAGCTATTTGGGTCTTAATGGATTCGAGGGATGATGCCAATTGAGCTCTCATTGGATTGGTTTGTCCAGATTCTTTCAACTGACCAATGAGTCCTTCTAATTCAATTTTTCCTCTTTTTATTTCATTTATTATATTTTCTTTTGTGCCAGGTGGAGGTCTTGCAATTGGTTCAGGCTGTGAAATTTGTTGTTCTTCTTGGGGAGGGTTTTGAGCTTCTTGGGGATTTGCCAGTTGATTATTGACATTTCCTGATAAAAAATCAATTGAAATCTAAATAAATAAACAAATCTTGAAAAAATTGTAAAAACCCTACAAAGCAATATAAATAACATATCAAACAATGCAAAATGAAATTTAGATCACATATGGCATGCTCATGATCTCAAATTTCACTGGCAAGGAGGCATATTGGCATGGTGGGTGGTGAAAAGTTTGATTTCTTCCAATTCGCATACACGCTACTATGAGAAGAGGTAAAAAAAAAAAGTTAAAATGAATGGGAAATAGGTATGTAGCCCATTTATAATTTTTTCTTTTTTAAAAGTGCATACACACTATGGCTTGGGTTACTCAAGCCATAGCGCATACACACTATTGAAAAAAAAAAATTTAAAAAGAAAAAAAAAAAAAGGGTGTCACCTTTTTGGTACCACAACTTTGTGCACTTACCCTCTACCAATAGTCAAAGTCAAGGTGTGCAAACTAGTACATGAGAAGAGACTCAAGTTGAAGAATCAAGTGAAAGTGATAATGAAAATCCAAGGAAATTTAGAATCATCTAAGAAATTTATCAAGAAGGTCCTAGAAATATATTTGCTAACTATGCTCTTATGACCAAGATGATGCAAGTTGACACTCCAAGCATGTATGAAGAAGCAAAAGGAAAAGATGAATGGGAAGTGACTATGCAAGAAGAATACAATTCTTTGATAAAGAATGGAACATGGAAAATAACAACACTTCTAGAAGGCAAAAATGTGGTTAGTTGCAAGTGGACCTATAGAACCAACTTCACATCAGATCGAGTTATCAAAAAATACAAAGCAATGTTAGGGGCTAAAGGTTTCTCATAAGAAGAAGCTCTAGACTATAGGTATGGACGATACTGAAACCTTTGCTCCAATAGCTAAGATGATTTCCGTTCATATAATAGTTTCTTTAGGTGTAAATTTTGGTTGGAAAAAATTTCAAATGGATGTAAAAAGTGCATTTTTGCATGGTGATTTAAAGGAATAAATTTACATGCAACAACCACCAGGATTTATTAAATATGGTGAAGAACATTTGTTGTGTAGATTAAGAAAATCACTATATGCTCTTAAGCAAGCACCAAGGGCATGGTACTCAAAAATAAATAAGTATTTTCAAGATGAGGGATTTAAAAGAAGTAAAGTTGATCTAGACGTGCATGTAAAATATAGTGATGATAAAGTTGTTATTATTGTATTGTACATGGATGACTTGATTATTATAGGAGATCACACACATAATATTAAGATAACAAAGGATCAACTAAAAAAAGAGCAACAAAACAAGATTCCACATATCAAATATGCACACTTTATTATTAAAGCACTATAAATGTTCTTCATACATTTACAGCTGAGAGGAATGCTCTATTTATAGAGGTTATACATATTTCTAGAGACTTCTTGAGAAGCTTCAAGAAAGGAAGCATTCCAAATATTTTTGTATATTTTTTAATTACATATTACTTAAAGAGAGAAACTTCATGAGGTAAGTAGAAATTTTTTGACTAAAAAAGGGGTAAAAATATTATTGAATACCAAAGAGAGAAAAACAACACAAGAAACAAAGAGAACTACAGAGCTTTACTTGGTCCACAAGTTGAACTAGTAGCTGAGATAAATTAAGGGGAGGTGTCCTATGATCAATAATGTTCCAAGCCAGCCCATGCTTAGAGGCCCATTTAGCCAAACAATTAGCCACCCCATTCCACTCACGAGGGACATGCATAAAAGATATAGAATCCAGAGAAGTGTAGAACTGAATGATTTGCTGAATAAACCATAGCCAAATGCCAATCCACATGCACAAAGTTCCTACTATTTAATAAATTCACAACCACCTGCAAATCAGTCTCATAGATAATAAAAAATTCAGCCACATTGACAACATTGTTCTACTACAGCCAAGATAGCTAGGGCTTCCATTAGGTTATTAGTATGGTAACCCTTGTATATAGAAAATAGAAATTGAGTATCACCAGAACTATCATGCCCAACTCCCCCAATACCAATCAAACTAGGATTTCCCTAAGAAGAACCATCAATGTTGATTTTAAGAATGGTTGCCTCAGGAGGAGACCAATGCCCCTCACGATTAATACATTGAGAGTGAAGCCTAGCTCTATTTCCAAAGTGGTGGTGGGGGACCAAGGGAGTGTTGCCCTGAAGAGGAAAGGGAAGGCATGAGTAAATATGAGCATCTCTAGGATCCAAACCTCCAACAATGTGGCATTTAGCTAGGAGTGCTTCATGAAGAGAATTAACTATTTTCCACCACAAATCCATAATCTCAAACTACACATCATGAAAGATCCTCCTGTTCCTCTCAAGCGAAACATGCCATAAAATAAGGGAAGGGCCAATAGTCCAAGCAACCTGAAGAAAAGAACTTTTGGAAGGGGAATGGCCCAAATTATCCCAAAATTTAGACAAAGAGGAAACATGGTAGCACGTGCATCCCCACACACTCCACCAGAAGTGCCAAATCTATTTGGCAAAGTGGCATTGGAAACAAAGGTGAGAAACAGTCTCTTCACTATTGCAACATAAAACATAGATGGAAGGCCCCTAGAAGCCTCACTTGAAGAGATTCTCCCATGTAAGACAATGATTGTAAACTAGAATCTAGACAAAAAAGTTACACTTAGGCCATTAAAAACTATTCCAAACTTTCTTCCACCAAGAGACCTCCACCTCACCAAAAATTTGCTTCATTAGCACAATGTACCCTGAAGAAATAGAATACTTGCCAGAAGAACCACCTCTCCAAGCCAAAACATCAGGTTCTTATAGAGAGTTGCACTTCCTAAAAGCCAATATCTGAGATAGTTCCAACCAATCCCCCAGAGAGCCACCCAGCAGCCAATCAAAAGAATTCTTCCATTTGTAATCCATAGCAAAGCCTAGGTTATAAGCCTCCTTATAATGAGTCACCTTATTCCATCCAGTAGAAAGGAAGAGATAACAAAGAGACTGCAAGTTTGGATGAGAGGATAAGAGAGGAGGATGCCCATTCCAAGAATCACTCCAAAACAGAGCCTCAGTGCCTCTGTTATAGATCCAAAATAAATTGTGCTTCACCAGGTGAGTACCAATCTTGAGGGTATTCCACACCATAGAGATTCTTCCCTCAAGAGAAAACCTAGAAATATCTAAAGGTTCAACATGAGGTAAATACTTATGTGATGGGATACAGACCCAAAGCTGAGATTGATTAGAACACCAACACCAATAGAGCTTGGTAGTAAGAGCTTGACTACACAAGATAGCAAAATGAAGGCCAAGGCCTCCTTCCTTTTTTGGCTTGCAAACGGTATCCCAATTGATGAGGCTCCATTTGGTATTTTGAAAATTTCCACTCCAAAGAAATTAGGGAGAGAGAGCATCAAATTCTTTAAGAAAATACATCAGGGCAGCCTGAACCATGCTTCTGTATATGGGAAGGGCCTAAATCATAGATTGAAGGAGTGTCACCCTACCTGCCATAGGGAGCCACCTATGAGTCCAATGATTGACTTTTTGTCAAAGTTTGTCAAGCAAGCTTTGCCAAAAAAACCCTAGGTTGTGTACCCACCATAATAGGGACCCCCAAAGCATGTTAGAGGGAGAGACTTAATCTAAAATCATAGGATATTAGCAATCCTCCATTGGATAGGCTCAGGCGTGTTGAAGAAAAAAATAGAGGACTTGTGGTCATTAATTTTCTACCTAGAGGAAGCCAAATAAGTGTCCAAGATGAGCTAAAAGGCTTTAGTTTCCCAAATCTGAGCTCTCCCAACAAGGGTCATATCATCAACAAATTGAAGGTGGGAAAGAATGGGCAAGCCATTTCCCCATTGCCATCCTTGAATCAAATTTTGGGAAACATGAAACTTGATAAGTTTACCAAGTCCCTTAGCCATAATGATAAACAAATAAGGAGAGAGGGGATCTCCCTGGTGAAGACCTCTAGATGCCCAAAAAGTTTTGACGGTTCACCATTAAGAAGGATCGAGAAGGAAGGAGTAGTAATATAGCTAAGAACCCATCTAACCCATTCCTGACTAAAGCCAAAAGCTAGAAGAACTTTCCATAAGAAATCCCAATTGATCCCTAGAAGTACACATAGAATGAATAGCTTCAGAAGAAATAACCACCGCATCCAAATTTTGTTTTCCCACCACAAAACCCCCTTATTCCTTAGAGATAACCATGGGAAGCCAAACTTTAAGCCTCTCTACTAGGAGCTTAGTAATGATTTTATAGACCACATTACAAAGAGCAATGGGCCTAAAAAAGTTTAGTTGATTAGCATCTTTCTTTTTCGGAATAAGGACTAAGAAAGTAACATTCAAGGCCCAGAGAATTTCTTTGTTGGAATAGGACTCCTGAACTACATCCAAAAGGTCATGATTGATAATATCCCAAAATTCCTAAAAGAATTCGATAGGGAAGCCATCAGGCCCTGGAGCTTTTCCTTTCCTCATGTCAAAGATGACCCCCTCCAACTCATACATACTAATTGGCCTCATAAGAGAGTCATTCATCTCCCTAGTCACAACAAAGGGAATACATGATAGGATTGTATTCTCCTCAATATCTGCTAGAGCTAAATCATTTAAAAAGAGAGTAGAGTAAAACTAAATAGCTTCCCTAGATATAGCCTGAGAGGAGGTCAAACACATCCCCTTAGAAGTAATAAGAGAAGGAATGTAACTCCTATTACGTCAAGCCTGTATAGATTTTTGAAAAAATGCAATGTTCTTGTCCCCTTCCTAAATCTAGTCAACTCAAGCCTTCTATTTCCAATAAATTTCTTCTCTAAGATCCCGCTCAACTAAATCAGTAGAAGCTTGAGATTCTACTATACCAAGAGCTTTAGAAAAAGGCAGATCCTAAATCTTCCTAGCAATAACATAAAGACGATCCTGAGCCCTCTTCTTCATAATGTGGAGATTACCAAAACAATTTATACTCCAATGCTTTAACTTCCTTTTAACATATTGAAGTTTTTTAGAGAAGGAGAACATAGCAGTGTCATAGGCAAGGCCTCCCTATCTCCACCAGTGAGCCATTAATTCATGAAGACAATAGTCTCGAAGCCACATCAACTAGAACTTAAAGGGAGGCTTCATGGGGACAACAACATAACTAGTTGTGATAAAGTATGCATTAAATGCATTTCTATCACTAAATAAATAAACATTATTTTAACACTTATTGGCTCACATACTATGGGATGTGATCTGAAAAAGTAGGAGGTACAGTAGAAAAGAGTTCAGCAAAGGTTGTCAACAGATTATGGATAGAGATGAGGCACATGTTAGGATCGCAACTCTAAGTGTTTTTTTTTAGTACATTCACCACCAAGGAATATAGACATTCAATCAAGGTATATATAAACAAAGATTGAATATTTTACATATTGACAAATAGCAATGGAAGATTTGAATCTAGTAGCCTCCACATGAGGAGCATCCGTTATGGTGAGAGTTGCATAAAAATAAATAAATAAATAAATGTTACCTATAGGATTCGACTATGTTCTGTAGATTACCATGTGAGGGATCATATATGCTAAGGGATTACACACTGAGAGTGAAGGTATCATATCTTCCAAATCTCACATGTTTCCATTGTAGCTTGTTGACAATCATGAAAAAGTCATCGACATTGCCACATGAACAAATGAGATGGAAGATAGAATTTCATTAAGGGCTCACTTGGCAATGAGAATACAAGGGGAATAGGCATACGTAAATTCTTAAAATTTTGAATTCTTTGTTTGGATATACCAAATTGGAATTGGAATACGAAATAAAATAGGAATACGTATTCCATTTTTGGCCCAAAAATGAGGTTTTATAATTCCACCTAAATAGGTGGAATTGGAATACGTATTCCTATTCTAGTTTTATTTATTTTAGAAAGTTTAAATTTTTGGGTTTTTGAATTCCCCATCAAGTTCTAGCTGAACCAAACAAAGAATTGGAATATGTGCCCCCATTTTGTATTCCAATATAAGTATTCCAAAATAGCTATTCCTATTCCTGTAGGCAAACAGGCCCTAAGGGCCCGTTTGGTTGTTGGAATATAAATTAAGCATTGGCATTCAGAATGTTGGCTTTGGGATTCTGGAACTTGGAATCCAGATTATGATTAGGGAATCCAATTTTGGATTGTTTGGTTGACCAAGAATTTATTGTGAGAATATAGATTTACTCTGTTTGGTTGCACATTGTGGAATTGGAATACTAGCCAAAATAACATGCAAAATATTATCATCCAGTTGTAGCATTATCATCATGCAAAAAAATTCAATACTTATTTGGTTTGTTGAAGTCCAAACATTTTTAACAAGTATAAAATGATTAAGTCATGTTGAAAGTGAACATTATCATAACGGATGAGGATGAGATTGTACTAATGGATACTAAAACTTTTATGACTCTTGCTCTATAAAAAAAATACCATTGATTATAATTCACATAATTGATATGAAATATGTATATTGTTCAAGTCTCATTGAATGAATCCAAATCACAAGAATTGATGAAATAAGAGTCAGAAACATCCCATTAAAAAATATATATTTGTAGAGATCCAATAAAAAATTTGATCATCACAACATTCAAACTCACAGGTGCAAAGTCTAAGGGTTTATATTAAAATTTTACGAAATCTTACTTGGAAACACTTTTATGCCAAAAAAAAATCAACAGAATAGATTGTTTTTGTCCTGTATATGATTCATTTAACTGAGAAACAATGTATGTGAAAAAGTTATTTTGCCAAACTTTTTTGTAGTAACTACTAAGGTGGATCAGGCAAAAAAAGCCTGATAAATTACTCAACAGTGGTAAATATATGAGCAAATAATAGCAGAAAATTTCCCTCCATTTAAAAATAAATAAATTTCAAAAATTAGTGCAAAAAAAAGTGCCCCCAAATGGGCATCCAGAAGTCAAACCCAATTAAATTTTACTTTAGTTGAAATCCTCATTTTCAAAAAATGGGAATTAAAATGGGAATTAAAACGGGAATTCCAAATAACAAGTATTTTGAAGGAATTTGGAATCCTTGTTTTGGGCGTCAAAGGGGGATACCATATTCCACTTTTTCCCAATTCCAATTTCGATTGTGCAGACCCAAACAATGGATTAGAATTTTTTAGAATTTTGAATGCTAATTCCATTCTAATTCCAGCTACCAAACGGGCCCTAAGTGTATACATTGAATCCATCGATTTGGTGCTATTAGAATATCATCTGTAATATTGAGAAGCCCAAGATGGTGGTGATTATTGATTAGAAATCATGAACTATTTCTTAAAAGATAATCCCTTCACTGCAACTCCTATAAACACATATCACTCAATATTGAGTGTGGCAATTACATTGAACCATAGAAGCATCAAATATAATGATATGCAATATCATTAATTACTAGAACCATGTTCTTGATAAAATATGCAGTCTTCTTGAAAGAAACAATTAGTGTTTGTAAAAATTAAAATGAACTAAGTTGATACATTATGTGAAAATTTTGAACATTATTTGGATTTATACATCTCAAATGTGGATCAAGCAATTGTTTATGACAAATTAGAAAGACAAATGTCACACCATTTGTTTAGAGGGCAGAAATGGTAAAAATAGAATAATAAGAGTAAAAATATTCTATATGGAACCAATTGTAAAGTCTTAAACATACAATGAATGTTAATACAAGGAGAAAAGCAATGCTTGTATGTTCAATACTCCACGTACATCAAAAAATGCAATATCATATTAATTGATTTAGTGGGAGTGGTTATCGATTAAAGATAACATGTATCACAAAAAGAACTTATTATCATTATCAATTAAAGATGATGTCTATCACACAAGAACTTATTATCATTATCGATTTGGGAGAGAGCTTGATTATTTTGATCACCTTCAATGTATGTGTAATGGTTTTCTCTTCCAGTAACAATTATATTCTTCATTAAATGGTGATAAAGCTAAAATTAAATGTCAAAGTGATCAAAGATAAAAATAAATAATTTTGAGTTGAATATCATTCTTACTAGGGTGCTAATCTATATATGAAGTAGCAATGAGCAAGTAAACAAAATTCATTTCTATCAGGTACATAAACAACATGTTAAGCTCTTACATGACCAAAGGGTCAATGGATGATACACAAAGGTCATCAAACAGGTAGAGTATGTACAATGTGACATGTATGAGTGCGTCCCACCACCAAAAAAGAGAAGGTACACTTTAATACTATAAATTAACTTTTTTTTATTGTTATTATTTATATGGTGAACTAGTATAAGTATATATAATTTTTTTAATGAGTAGGATGATATATGAAATATCTTGATTTTGATGACTTTATGAGTAATAAAGCTATCATGCTAATCCAAGTGGCCAGTAGTGCCAGAGTGAGATGCCATTAGAGTCTACATATAAATGGTTACATAAGAATATGAAAGGTTATAATTTCTTACTTTACCAAGTATTATATTAGGGCATGAATTAAATTACAAACATTCTTATTTGTATAGCTATAATATGTACTACAAGATATATGCCTTGATCTTTTCTTCTAGTATGTTCTTGCAGGACAATGATGACTGATATGAGATCTAGAGGAAGACTGATATTTCATTAAAGACAACTCTAAAAAAGATGGAGATAGACAATATGTTTAAGTCAACCTTTGATAATCTCGGTCCTATAGATTTAGAAGGAGTAGACTATGCTGAGATGGAATCTTTAATAATCAGAAAATCATCACAATGAAAGGGACTATGATTAATGGAATGAAATTCCATGTGAACCAAGGATATCTAGACCATAAAAATCTTAGATAGATGGATACTTGTTGAACCAAGGAGCATAATAGTTTATTAGAGGCAACCTTAGACAAAGAGAGGGACGAAATAGAGGATATATTTCATATTTAGAGGGAGTCTAACATATCCGCCTGAGGGAGCAAGATAGAGGATATGATTTAGTCAACCTTTGGTAATCTTCATCATATTGATTTAGAGGGAGTAATCCATAATGAGATGGATTCTCCAAGTGATTAATAAATTGGAGCATTCAAGAGGACTGTAATTCATGAATATATCTTATAACTGTGTGATTTAATGGGCCTACCCCTCATGTACATAAGGAAGTGATGACTTCCAAATGATGTAAATTGCATTTGCAAGAGTTACTCTAAGGTGACAATCTTATAATAACTTGTATTAGGTGACGATCTTAGTTGAGTACTTGGTGAATATCGAATGTCAATATTCTAGGAGATCAATACTCTTGACATCAGATGTGATATCAAAATCCTATTTGAGAAATTGGTGAATATCATATGTTGATATTCTAGAAGACCAATACTAGTGATATCAAATGTGATATCAAAATGATGGATATATTCTAATCAAAGAAATCCTTAAAACTTGACTTTCCTAATATTATGAATGGTGTAATATATGGCTTGTGTTTAGCCTTCCAAGCTAAGAGGAAGTTTTGATGTGTGGTAGCTTCAATTGAATAAATTCCATGTTATGCATTATGAGTAAGTGGTACTTAAATCATGAGAATATGCATCTTGTGAGACTTACAACTAAGTGCCTAGATGTCATTAAATTGATTGTCTTTGATTTGTCTATTTAGATGCATATTGAGTATGATGTTTGTGAGTCTAATAAATAAGAGCTTAGATGTCATCATGTTGGTTATCTTTGGGTTATTTGTATAAATGCATACTAGGTATTTAATAACTAAGAGCTTAGATGACAATTGTTGATCATCTTTGGATTATTCAAAAAATTGACCTTCCTTTACCTTTGATTATCAAAATGTATTTATCATTCTTGACTTAGAGGGAGTGTAAAAGTTTTAGTCAATTCATATGTATTTATCTTTTATATTTGTGTCTTGATCTTATGTTTGTGTGTGTTGGTGTAAATACATATATACTATTTACACTTAAGTTTATTTAGGTTAATGCATTATTTTATTATTTATTTATTAGTCACCTACGAGTATGCATACTCTTGTGAGTTATCACATTGAAAACATAGGAGTTAGCACTCTAATTAAGCACATGGTGTCTACAACATCTCCACATAAGTTACACTATGTCATTCTTATCCTCTCATCTACAATGAAGGATAAGAGATGTGTTTAGTTTTCATGCTTATCTTATCTCCTAGATCTTTCTAGAACCATTCTAGATGCATCTTGAGAGGCCTTTATATATAGGCACTCCTAGTGTGTATGTACATAGACATTTATCAAGACATGCTTTGAGATATTGATCATACTTTTTGGTCTACTTTTGTGCTTTTGTTTGATTTCTTTGATCTTGGGTGAATTTTTCATCAAGAAAAATTCTTACATGGTATTAAAGAGCATTTTTTTGTTTAGACCCCTCTCAAAATTCAGTTTTGATTTGACAGTCTGACTTCGGGAGGCCATAACTAAGTCTTCCGTATTCCAAATTAGGTGCAATGTTTTTTAATTTTGGATGGAATTTCCTGAAATTTTTAGTGATGGTGTTCTTTTATGGTTTGGTGCACAAACTTTTTATGAATTGCATCTTTTGGTGACTGTACCTATCCAATCCTACATTTTACAACTTGAAATGCTCCGTACAAGCTCATCTGGACTCAAAAATAGGTTCCATTTTTTTAAAAGTGCTTAATTTTTTGTGTACTTTTTAGATCTACATTTAGATTCTAGGGTTGTGTGTACAAAAATATCACTTTCAAAACTAGGGCCTTTTCTACATTGTATTGCTTGATTACTTTTCAAAATTGTTGTATATTTGAGCTACAATGCTTAGTTCTAGATTTAGGCCTCAAAAGGCAGTTGTAACCAAAAAAATTAGAAGTCCATCTTGTACATTTTTGACAAGTGGCCTATTGCACGTGCATCACTTATAAAGCACCGAATCATACATTACGGGGGGTTCTTTGATTTTTCTTGCATATTTGGGGGTTACATTGATTAGTCCATCATGGAAGAGGAAGATTTAATTATCTCGACCCTAGATAACTATAAGAAGTGGATTCAATTGGTTATCACATATCTTAGTCAGCATAGTTCACTTCCATATGCGAGAGGACTTAAATACGATGATGACACTTTTTCACTCATTTGTCATACTCTCTTTCTATTTATGGATATGGAGGTTATGGATTCACTTGAGGATATTAAATCATCTAATCCATATGTTTTTTGGATTCATCTTTGGGATTTGTATGGAGATCCACACATTCCTCCATTCCCAAAAGATCTAATACCTCCAATAGCAGTTGCATCATCTCCAGATGAGATCACACCTCCAGATGTGCTTGTTGCTACTACTAATCTAGTTCCTACCACAGATGCTTCAGATTCAGTGTAGTAGGAACCTTCATGTCTTCCTACTTTACCTTCATGCGGTGACTTCCTTCCAAACATTTCACAACTATTCGTGGAGTCTCACATTGAAGATGTGGGAGATATCATCAATGATATTTGTCTGCTCTTTGATCCAAATTCTTCATCCATTTCCATAGTGGATGGTTCTTGTACTTCAACACAATAGGGTACACTATGTCTTCTAGTTCCAACCTTAGGTGATGACTTCTTCATAGATATTTTAGGTCTATTTGTGGAGTCACACACAGTAGATTTGGGAGACCTCTTTGATGATATACAACTTCTTTTTGCTAAAGATGATCCTTCTATAGTTGTTGTGAGGGCTCACTCTGACCCTCATTTCCATTCTCTACATGATCAATGTTTACAGGCTAATGTGATTGTGGATCCTTATGTACAATAGTTGTAGGAGGTCTCTTTATTAGTTGAGGAGACAATTGGCTCTATGGGACAGGTTCTACAGACATCTTTTCCAGATCTATACTCATTCTTTTCAACACCATTGGAAGGGCCAAACATTAGTATCGATACAGGGATAGTTGAACAGGTTTTAGAGACACCTTTCATCATCAAGATTCTTTCCACACATAGAGGAAGCATCTCACCTATACCTCTTTCATTGTTTCTTCCAAACAGGAGGAACATTATATAGTGGTCATGGATCAGCTTCTAGAATGGAGCATTTCTCACTTATCAACACACTAGCAAGGGGGCTACCTTGTCTTCTTCTTCTTCTCTTTTATGGGGGCAGGGGGGAGGGGGACTTTTTCCTCTTATGGGGTTTTTTCCTTCTCCCACTTCTCTTTTGTATATACTTGATGTATGTTGTAATAGGGGGGTCTTGATTACTCCATCCATCCATGCATCTAGTTTTTTTATCTCTCTTTCTGGGGGAGGGTTTTTCCCATGAGGTTTTCCCTCTTTCTATACTTTATGAGAGATTGCATTTTATTATGTACATGGGTACCTAACATGGCATAGTAGCTAAGACCCATCATGCATTTCATCCTAGATTTTGTGAGCTTACTTTCATTCTCCTAAGTTGCACTTAAGGGGGGTTGTTGGTGTAAATACGTATTTACTATTTACACTTACTTAAGTTTACTTAGGTTAATGCATTATTTTATTATTTATTTATTAGTCACCTAGGAGTATGTGTACTCTCGTGAGTTGTCATGTTGACAACACAGGAGTTTGCACCTCTTTTATGCACATGGTGCCTACAACACAGGAGTTAGCAATCTAATTAAGCACATGGTGTCTACAAAATCTCCACTTGAGATACAACTTGTCATTATTGTCCTCTCATCTACAATGAAGGATAAGATGTGTGCTTAGTTGTCATGCTTATCTTATCTCTTGGCTCTTTCTAGAACCATTCTAGATGCATCTTGAGAGGCCTTTATATACATGCACTCCTAATGTATATGTACATAGACATGTATCAAGATATTCTTTGATATATTGATGATACTTTTTGGTCTATTGTTGTACTTGTGTTCAATTTCTTTGATCTTGGGTGAATTTTTCCCTAAGGCAAATTCTTACAATGTGTGTGTGTGTGTGTGTGTGTGTGTGTGTGTGTGTGTGTGTGTGTGTGTGTGTGTGTGTGTGTGTGTGTATGTATGTATGTATGTATGTATATGTGTGTGTGTGTATGTATGTATGTGTGTGTATATATATATATATATATATATATATATGCAAATATATGTATATTTATTTATTTATTTATACATATATAATATAACTATATTTAATATTAATTATTTGATTATCGAATAGACATGTCCCATGAAGGAACATGTCTATTCTTTCCTTGTGTTCAATATAAATGTGAGAGGTTGCTGCACTTGAAAAACACATACCACATATTATGGCAATGTTAATATGTTTGCACCAATCTAGAATTTTAACAATCCATCATTTCAGGACAAATCATTTCTATAAAAGAAGGAGGAAATCATTAAGAGAACAGCCCTTTTCTATTTCAATTAAGTTCATGTTGAGGCAACCTATGGTAATAAGGGAGTCTCCCCTATTGCTGAGAGGAGAGAGAAATTTCATGGCATGCTTCCTAAAGTTAAAATTTTGTTAGTTGTGATCATAGAGACTATTTAGCCAACTATTTTTCCAAGTCTGTTAGGGATGCAATGCACATTCAAAATCTTCATGTTTGGTTTAAAGTATATAGGTATATCCTATTCATTTTAATTTATTTTTGTAGTAATTTCAAGATTTTACCAAGAACATGTAAATAGCCTAAGGTCCATGGGGAAATGATCTTTCTCTATTGAATCTAGTTCAACTTCTATATGCTCTTCTAAATGGATTGCAAAAAAATTTCCAAGTTCTTTTGTGATGGACAACTTGTCCTGATTAAACATATTTCTAATTTTTACATTGGATTTTTTATTCATGGTGTTGAACATGAGGAGGTGTCCATAATGTTATTTCTAGAAACTCTCAAAGCTATGTCTAATGATTATTTTACCATTTACTACTACGTACTATCACAAACTAAGCTACTCTCATAGCCAAGTTTGAGGAGAGGTTCAAGCCTCTTGAAGATGTTCATGCATTGTTGCCCAAGGTACTCAATAGAAGAAGGCATCTCACATTACTATGCATAAATTTGTTGCTCATTTCAACAAATTGAAAAAAAAGATGAACTTTAATTTTTTGTCAACCTATAGCTACAAACTTGAAGTGTTTTCTTGTTTATGCTCAAATTCTTGAAATCGGTTTCTTGTTGAGAAGAGAAGCCCCAGATACTCTTGTAGCTACACAAACTTTGGCAATTTAAATTTAAGGTGTTCTAATTCTTTCTTGGAAGATAAGGATTAAGGCAAGTGAATTTGAGGAAACTTGTTTTCCTTCTAATTCATTTTCTTCTATCACAAGAATGGATCCTACAGTGCAGAGGTTATCGAATGACTTTCCTGCCCTCAAAAAGAAAATATATGAAGGCATGTTCTTTGTTCCACACAAAGATGTACCAAGGACACCTCTTCTAATTATTTCTTATAGTCTTATAGTTGGAAATCAACAAAATTGAGTTTCTTCACCAAAGAAGATTTCTATAAAGGCACCATCAACAAAGACAACTAATAAAGCAACTTGTATATGAAGCTACTGATTTTTATATTGTCCTCCATAAAAAGGAAGAAGACATAGCTTGCAACTCTCATATTTGGTTCATGCAGTTTTAAGAGGTTGGTAATGAAAAGATGAGCAAGGAAAAAAATCTTCCAATGTTCAAGAGAATAATGTTATAAAAAGGGACATGCAATCCATTTTTAATCATGCTAAAAATGATTTATTTGTGTCTTAAGGTCATGTGTTTGGGTACACATTGCCTGAATGTCCTACCCTAGAACTTCAAAAGGAATTTCTCGTTAACAATAAAGACTTTCCCAAGTCTAGATTTTATGATCAAAAGTACAATCAAGTATGCAATGTGATCATATCATTGCCAAAATCACATGAGGATGGTTTTCCTAATCAGCTTGAGAATACTAGTGATTGATGAACTAGTCAAGAATTTTTTTGATTAAGGAAAACAATTTTTGAAGGGTTCCTAAAACCTATTACAAATATAAATATTTTCAATGAAGTTCGATAAAAAATGCAATAGCCCAAGGGTGAAATAGGTTGCCAACCAAAACAAGGTGACCAGAGTAGCCTCACAGATAACACAATACACTTCTACCACCAAAACAAGTTTTGAACGGGTTCCTGAAGCCCTGGTTAAAAAAGAAATAAACAATTATTTCCAAACCATGTCAAACTACAAAGAACAATAGGCCAAAAAATTTAGGAGAACCAAACAAAAAGGGGTAGTCTCAAAAAGAACAGGTGAGAAGCAGGTAAAGAAAACCAAGCCTCAAGATTTACATTTCAATCCTATCTTTTGAGAACATAAAGACATATCAAGCGATGGAAAGGAGGGCTTGACCTTTTTTTGTTTTACTATTCTCCATTCAGCCTCCACCTTCCCAGTAGCCTTTTTCCATACAACATCAGCAACACTGCAACCAACCTCTAACACCCTCATGGTAGGAGAAGAAACACCACCACCACCACACGATGATGAGACCACAGTAGTAGAAGGGATAGTAGCACCATCCTGAGACAGGGTTGCAAGAGAGGAAACAATCAGATCAATAGTTACAGCATCCAAAGTAGCGACAATTGTATTGGTCACCATCATAGAGGCATCATTTTGAACCATCAAAGGCAGCAACAAAATCTACCACCAACGAATCCTAAGAGTAGTCAACCAACCCATCACCATCAGAGGATACTTTATGAATTGTGTAATGATCATCTGAAACCACCTTCCACCAAGAAGGTGATTTCTTCAATCTAACCTTTTTAGAGGAGCATCACACAATGAGGTCGATGGTCTTATGAGATTTCCTACATCTAAAGGGAATACCATCATAATCAAGAAGTTGAATCGAAGAGCCATTAGGAGAGGCCAACTTAATCATTTCAAGGAGCCCCTTGGAGATGTCAATTTCTACAAGAATGTGAGCATACATCATCTGATACACATTGGAAGACATGGAATCAACCAGCAAGAAGTCCTTGAGGGCCTCTCGTACATCTTTCAAGATAGAATCTAGCTATAAGTGAAGGGGAAGATTCAACAACCTAACCCAAAGAGGAATCCTATTGAAGGATTTAGTTGATGGTCAAAATCCTTATACCAAGGTTTAGCCATTAGGGGGAACCTCTCCTGCAAAGAGAAACCATGATACAGGATGGCATTTCTATCTTTAGTAGTAGAAAATTTTACAATAAAAAACCCCTTGCCACAAGCTAAATCTGAACTAAATCTGAAATGATAAGCTCCCAATATTTGGATATCCAAGCATGCAATCTAATGAAGAGGGCCAAAATCCCCTAAAATGAAAGATAATAGTTATAGAAAAGAATTCTTCCATATATATGGAAATATCATCAACTATATCAAACTTTAAATCAATCTTAATTAGATTACTTATAGCAGTCAACACAATAGCATAAAGCCCCAAACACACAGCATGACCTCCAATACCTACCACATAGGAAGCCACATCAGCATAAGAGATGGATGATCTTCCTACAACACCACAAGGTAGAGCATTAGGGGAATAGAGAGCCACACCAACAGGAATTGTAGGAGCAGAAGCACCAACCCAAAATATTGGCAGGGGGCCACCCACTGACATGGCCAAAGGATGAAACCCTATGTAATTCTCCACCATAGGATGAGCGAAAGAAGACACAAGTTCAAACCCATAAAGGGCATCACATGAGGTAAAAAGAAGAAATCAGATGTTAATGTGTGCAAAAGCATAAAAAAATTATACCTAGAAGGAAAATTTCATTCTTTCTTTGATCAAGGGAATGTCTAATGTGACATTTCTCTTAGTTGGAGGCCAATCAAAAGCTAGAAATTCTATATGTGCCTAAATATGAAGATGTACTTGAAGAAGCCAAAGATGCATTATCATTTCAACAAGAGAAATTTAAATTCATGGACCTATCTCGGAGCAACAATACTTATGATTCATCTCAAAAGGGTGAATTTGTTCATCATGAGGAATTGACATCATTTCTCTAGTTGTTCATGTTCCATCTATATAAAATTTCTTGTGAACATGCAAGGTACTGTATGCACCCTAAAATGGTCGTCTAGACTACGGGCCCCCATTATTCAATTTATCAATTTCTTGAATCGACGGTTTGTAATATTTAAATATTAAATCAATTTAAATCAATTTCTTTGATCAAATTATAATTAATTTAATTATTTCAATATTTTTCTAAGGATGATCATTTTATCCTAAATCTTATTTAATTAAAAGAAAATCTCCCTTTTAATTAAATAAAATATGTCCCCATTTAATTAAAAGAAAGCATCTCTTTTAATTAAATAATTCATCCACATTTGATTAATTAAGAGAAAATTCCTCTTTTAATTTAATTAAATATTTCTTATTTAACTAAAAGAACTTGCTCCCTTTTTAATTAAATAAATCTCCACTTAAAGAGGAAATAAAATAATTAAAAAATAAAAATTCCTCTACACTTAAATCCACATATTTCTAAGTGGGAATTCATTTAATTATTTCATGTTTTCTCACTGGTGGAACTTTATTTGACATGGATCATTCTTTCTCCACTCAAGTGATTAAATATTTTTGCCTCTTAATCTTGATCGTCTAGTCTTCTTTATAAGGGAGAGCCCTCTCCTCATTTTACATACACACACACTAGGTTATTGTCATGATGCAGGTTTGGAGAGAAATTTTTGAAGGAGTTTGAATACTAAAGATTTATGTGGAGAAATTATATCTTCGTATCTTCTTCTCTCATGCATCCATGGCTTCCATCGTCATGATCCATCTTTGCATTTTCATATTAGCTTAGATCTTGCTTTCATAGATTAGATCTTGCATTGATAGATTAGATCTTGCATTGTTTTGCATTGTTATCATATAGATTGGTTTTCATCTCCATTTGAATGCATATTGGATCTTAGAATCTGTCATTTTATGGTGTACTTGCATGGGCACAAACTAGGTCAAACTGAGGGCCTCCATTACAAACCCTTTAACTTCATGAATAGAGAGCTATAAGCTGCCATTTGAGACCTCATTCTTGAGAAATCTTGGATATAATGACTCATAGAAGTGTGCCCACATTTTAGGCATACATTTTTGACACCCATCGTGTAGCTACCCACCTTTACTTGTTGGTTTTGAACATTTTTAGATCTAACCCCCTTGTACAGATTTGTTTGGAGACAAAAAACATAGATCTGAAATATTTGATCATATCACCCAAACGGCTAGGTATTTTGATCTAAACTATTTTTTGCAAGGTGGTGACATATCAAACAAGATTAAGTCCAATTTTCAAATTTTTTCGAGGTATTTTTGACTTTTTATAAATTTTTTGTTATTGTTAATGAAAAATCATTTTAGGGAGAATTAGCAATTTTTTTGGAAAATTCTATATTTTTGGAAATCTCTATAAATTTTAAACGAGTTTGTTCTTTATATTTTGATTTTAGAGATCATACTAGGGCTCAATAATTCGATTTATAAAAAATGGTTTGTTTTGAAAAAATGGTTCTCTAGGGCACAAATGAAAATATCTTTTCAAAATTCTATTTTTTTTGGAAATCTCTATGATTTTTTATAGGGGTCTCCTTTCTGCATTTAGGGTTTTGGATCTGAATTCATATCATATAGGTCCAATCTTGTTGACTAAGTTAAAAATCATGATTAAATTGCACTTTATTTGTACAAATTTCAATGCATGATATGAGTTTTCATTTTCCATGGAATCAAATAGTTCAATATATTTTCATGTGAATTTTCCTATTTCTTCATGATTTCATGAAATTGATTGAAGTTTGTGAAGGTAATTTGGAGGTCTAAAGAAAAAAAATGGAAATAATTGGAAAGCATGAAATCAAGGTGCACACATTCCAAACCCTCTCATTTGAATTATAAAAAGTGATCACTATGTTCTTTTTCATTGTACAATAATTTTCTTTCTTTTGTCAAATTGTTTGGTGTGTTTTCCCAACATTGAAAAAATGGCTTAAAATGAATCATTCACATTTGGATTTGAGCTTAAAATAAGAAACCCCTTTTGTCTTTTAATCCCCAAGATTTTCTTTTTGATGTTTTCTTCTTGCATCCTTGTTAAGGAGTTTGACAGGAACCTAAATAAGGGATCTTAATTTTATTTTTTTAGGGGGGTTGCCTAGAGAAGTGATCACTCTAGGGAATGACCTCAACTCCAATGTTCTGGTAGAGTATAAATAGCATGACTTGAATCTAAAGACAGGTCTCTTGGAAGTAGAAATATTATCAATCTTGGCTAAGCCCCAAAGAAATTTATACCTTTGAAAAGTGAAGGTGGAGATTGGGTTACCATTTCCTCCTAGTTGTTTGGCAGTATTCTCTTTCATTTACGAATTTAGGCCTCACGCACCTTGCGTATTGTTGGTGTGATTTTTCATAATATAGAATTTGGGTGAAAAATCAGTTGTGCCTTTGTTTTGTGACGCCCTCGTTTTCAAATTTTTGAAAAAGGTATTTTCTTCAAGAATTTTGGTGGGGCTGTTTATCCTAATGTTTTATTTTAAGTCAAAATGCCTTTGGTAAACCTTTCATGTACCTTTAATTGCGATTTTTTATTTGAAAGGATGCCAAGTTGAAGTGTTTTTCAATCACCGTTGATCTATCAGAGATCAAGGGTCAGCGCATCCCCGCATTATAGAGTTGTAGGTCTTTAAGCAATGCGGAGAAGTGCATTTGCGACACGTAGCCCCTGATGTTTTATGAGATCCAGTACGCCACAAAAGCTCTTGTATGTCAGCTTTGTCAGTACTTTTGCACACATTTTATTTTTTCGCGATATCATTGGTGGATTCATTGGCAGAGCTATGAAGATTACTTACCAAGCAGTATCATCGTTGATCCTGTCTTGATCAACAATTGGCGCATCCCCACATAATAAAGATGCAGCTTTTTAAGTAATGCGGAGAAGCGCATTTGTGACGCATGTCCGTGATGATGTCAAACACTTGCTTGCTCAGAAGAAGATACGGTATTCACTGGTGTGAAGTGTTGGTAGACAGTATGAGCTAATATGGCAGTTTCCTATTGGTCAATATAGCTAGTTGGTTGTTAATACAAAATGGATTATTCCGATCGTCGATCTTGTCTTGATCGACAGTTGACGCATCCATGCATTATGAAGATGTAGGTTTTTAAGTAATGCGGGGAAGCGCAATGGTGACACGTAGCATTTTTCTAAAAAAGACTGTAAAGCTTGTTATTTTTAAATCAGGACCATGCAATTCTGATAAAATCTACGGATGGGATTCAAATTTGAGTGCAAGTAGCGGGCAATGGTTACTGAGAGTAAATGTGATCCAGACCTGGTGCGTGCGGTTTTAATTCATAAAAAGAACCCACGATTTCACCATTAATGAATCACCAAAGCACAAAAAGAAAAGGGCATTAAAGATTTCAGAGCTAAGGCACAAAATTTCTCGATTAATACTCCAATAAAATTGCAGAAGACATCATATAGTGCAGAAGTGCAATTTCTGGCGGGTAAGTGCTCTGTGACTTTCTGAGTAAAATTTGAAGCATCTGCTATTGTGAATTTTCCAAAGTTTCATTAAAAATGTTGCCCCGAAAAGAGTTTACTAGACAAAAAGATTATCTAAAACGGTCAATGCATGATGATTTTCTCGAACAATTCCCCTTATCAGTGCATGAAATAACTAAGGGAAGGGAACTCATTCCAAACAACCCTAGATTGGTTGTGGCAGAAGGATTTTATGACAAAGCTAATTGGATAAGGGATGCCCAGGTTTCCATGGGAGGTTTGGAGTTGTTTAAGAAATGGTTTTCAGAGTGAAAACTGGACACTCCTATGAGCAATGTATGGGAATTTGACATTGGAAAATTAGTACTCCCCAGTGTCTTCTTTGATAGTGATTTATTGATGGACCTGGCAAAGAGGTATGATCCTATCACAGGGAGGGTAAAAAATCATTCAAGGGTCAACCTTTTTAGGGTTTTCCCTGAGCTGTTCAGTGAGGTTTTCAACCTAAACGCTAACCACGTTGTGCATGAAATCATTGATCTGGATGATTTGCAAGCTAGATATGATGCACAACAAGTGTACTTGAGAATAGGGCCACTACAGGAGCATGCTACTAGGGTTGGTAATTTTCCTGTGATCACAGCCAGTACTCCAGAGCCATTGTTAAGAAGACATTTCAATCTGAGAGCTCAAGCACTATATTTTTCTCTTTGCAAGATCTTGGGGATAGATGAGGGTGATCGAATTCCAGGTTCGGTGGTCCTTATAATTTCTCAAACCCTTCAATTTGGAATGAGTACCATTCTGGATTTTGCCACTTTCCTAGCGAAAGAGATTCACAACGGTCTGGTTGGAATAGCAAAGGGGAAAGTAAACAAACCATTCTATTGGTATTCATTGATGATGCATGTATGTTTATACAAAGGATATACTTTCTTCTCCAAGGGTATGGAGTTAGAAACCACAAAGGGTGGAGAAAGGAATCCAGTGCAGTTATGGAGTGTGGATATGACTTTAGAGGCCACTGATGCTAGTTATGTAAGATTTGACAGGTATTTTGCGTCAAAGCTTAGACTGCTTTTAAGAGGAGATAGCCCTAGAATCCCAAAAGCATTATTAGAATTGGTCAGACCCAAGGACCATGCTAAAGGGCTACTTGTTCGTCACAACTAGGGGGATATAATTCCCTGCAATGTTTCAACAGTAATAAGAGTTTATGGTTTCTTAGGAAAACCTCATGTGTTACCTTTTCATGTACCTTTGAAGATAGGGATAGCCGAGCTCTTATGGCAGATAGGTACTATAGATGAGAGGGAATTGGTTAAGAAGGGCACTTTCTTTCCAATGGTTACTATAGTGCATGATTTTGTTTTTGTTAAAAAGGGGTGGAAGCATTTAAATTTGTTTTTGAATAAATATAACATGGCAGAGTCTCACACCAGATTCATTGGCCCTGAAGGATTCTATGATCTATTAAGAGAAAGGGTGAGAGCTTCCCATATGGTACATCGGATTTACTATCCGAAAGATATAATCAGAAATATTTTCACATTGCAGGAGCAAGAATTAAGGAAAGAGAAATGGATAGTTTTCAGTAAAAACCTGGAATTCATTAATGCTTTTGATCCCTAGTACAACCCATTGAAAGATAAGAAATACTGGGGAGATAAAATACAGGCATTAATGAATAATTTTTCTATAATAATTCAGACTATGAATGAAAAGAAAGATATATTTATTAAGACACACCCAGATAAGGCAGCAGAAGTACAAAGAAGAATGAGTGGTAGAAATTTGGTAACTCCTGGCCAATATACATTGCAGAAAAGGGCAAGTTATGTCATGGTTCAAAGTGTGCAATAGGTACCCCCTCATAAGGAGCCAAGGTCAAGAAGTCCATCTGCAGCCAGCTCTCCAAAAAGACAAAAATTAGAGCAGGGATCTTCTTCTTCTCAAAAAGAACAATATTCCCCAAGCCAGTCTCTAATCCAGATAGATGATGAAGCATCTCTAAAGGAACAGCTTAGACAAATGGGAGGAGAAGGGGATGTGATTTTCACCTCTACAGACCTGGATATTGGAGAGCCACAAGAACCTCCTACACCTTCCTTGGACCTGACCATTGCTGATTACCAAGGTAAGGAAATTGACCCAATTGTTGCCCAGGCTTCTGAAAGATTTATTAATGATGAAAATTTTGTAAGATCTAGGGCTTTTGCTCAGTTTTTATGGAGATTAAATATAAAGAATTTTGAGAAAGCCTGTGAGAAGATCAAGGCTGAGCAACCAAATAAATCTGACCCGATTATCAAGGAAGAGGTAAAATCAAAGTTTTTGAGTGATTTTTCTCGGTTCACTCCTGAAGCTGGAAGGCAAATAGTTAGACAATCAGGAGTCCTCCTTCTACCAGAATGGGATATAGCAAATGCTATTGTTTTTTATTCAGTAAGAAAGCATAAGGATGTTCAACTAACAACCGCTAAAGAAGTACTACAGGCTCATAGAGGGGTCAAATTTAGTGATGACCACCAAGCCCTTGTTTTGTGGTCCATAGATAAGAGAGAAAGTACCAAGATGCATGAGTTTCCCACTACAGAACATACTGGTACATTGATAGTATACAGGGCTGGTGAGGTAAGTAGTAAACAAGTAATGGGAATGGCTTCAGAAATGCTAAAATTGGGTGGTGTTGTATCTGGACAAGAAGAAGATAAGTTTGCCCAACTCAATGCTAGGTTTGAAGAAGTTTTGAAAGCATATGAGGAAAGGGGTATACAGATACAATCACTGGAAAACAAAATGTCTCAAATGGAGAGGATACTTAGGAAAAGAAAAATGGGAGAATCTAGTGCACCTACAATTGCATACCCTTCACAACCATTGGTTGGATCTGGATCAACCCTTATTATTGAAATACCTGACACCCCTGAAAGGCCCCAATTCTATATTGCAGAGGACTTTGAAGAGGAAAAAACAAAATTGCATGCGTTGCAGATAGAATTGAGAAATCAATATGAAGAGAAATTAAAACAGGGTGTGATATATTTGAGGGATAAAATAAAATGGTCAACCTTTTTTGATCAGTTGACAAGAATTGTAACCCTCATGGATGAGTTGAACAGAGATAAGGATAAACTGACTCTTCTTGCACAGAAATGGAGGGAGAGAAATAATGATATTACAATCATATGTATATTTGCAGTCCAAATGCCTTATCATCAAGTTGAGAACATTTTTTATTTATTAAATAAGCTAGAGAATTTTGATGATGAAAGAGATTCTTTATAGAGAAGATTAACACTCTATTTTTCCCAATACATTGCTGAAAAATTTACCCTATTTCATTGTGCTTTAGAATCTGTTGATACAATAAAGGAAAAAGAAAAGTGGAAAAGGGAGATGGATGAGTTATTCAATGAAAGAATAATAAACATCATGAGTGAAACTAGCCACTGGTTCTAGGCAAAGACAAATGAAGAGCTAGTAAAAATACAGTTATTTTATACTGCTATGAGAAAAGAATTTGATGATTTAGAAGAAAGTGCAAATTCTTTAATAATGATACAAAGAGAAGCTCTAAGTTTTGATTGGCCAGATGATGATGCTTTTAATAAATGGAAAAATCAGTTTCTAGAACAAATGTCAGAAGATGAGGAGGAGGAAAATGTAAAAGTAAAAGTCACCCTCGTAGTTAATAATGAGGACATGGAAAATCCCCAGGTTGAAATAAATTTACAGGTAACTGAAGGTGATACATCACTTTCAAACCTCATGGCTATTTACTCTGAGGATGAAGAATAATTGAAGAATCAGATCTTATCTTCTTGTTTCAACAACTGAGAAGCATAACAGAAAGGGACCCACCAAGGATTGTTCGATGTATTAGCTTTTCTATTATTTGTTTTTGTCTTTTATGACAGACATTTGTCAGTATCCTTTAGAAGACACTTGTCACTTTCTTTAGCCCGAAGCTTGTTGCATCTCACACTATTTAAGTGAGATTCCAAGGCTAAAGAATGGTCCAAATTCTATTTCTTCTAAGTATTGTGCTTAGTCTGGTTTTTGGTCCAAATTTTGA
The DNA here is from genome assembly GCA_028749045.1 of Cupressus sempervirens. Lineage (NCBI taxonomy): Eukaryota > Viridiplantae > Streptophyta > Pinopsida > Cupressales > Cupressaceae > Cupressus > Cupressus sempervirens. The sequence goes on from CM053792.1 coordinate 920,343,006, forward strand.
AAGAAAGTTTGTAATGTATTTTTCTGTCAAATTCCGTGAGAATACATGAATATAGAATGAGCTATGTTTCTTTCTGAAGGCCATTCTGAGTCTATTGTAAAAGATATACCCATTTCAAAGGAAATGAATACAAATTATGAACTGTCCCTATATCAGTTCTTTCTGAATTTTGTCTCCTTTTAAATACTTAGCTACCTTGATGTTGTGTGAGTAAAAGCTTGTGCAATTGAATGCAATCTAGTTAGGTTGTATATCCATTTATCCTTGTTGTTAATTCAATGGATTAAATAAAGGCTTTGATGAATGTGATAAGATTCCTTAAGTATTGAGAAGGATTTTGAATGATAAATTCTGATAAGAATTGCTGATAGAATTTGTTGTAAAGCAACAAATTAGATCTAAGATTCTGCTATAGACTCTGAACCCCAATGGATTAGGCACTGATCAAGTTATTTCAGCTGAAGGAGAAATATATTACAAATGGTTTTTTGAATGCATCATCAAATCAAATTTTACTTTTATTTACTGTAGATCTTCAAAGTTGGCCAGCACTTGTCTGCATGGAATGTTTTAGCTTCAGTTAGCCATTGTTGTTGAAAACATCTGCAGATCTATAGAAGAATTCTTGGCCATATCTGTTTATGGGATGTGTTTACCAAGTTAGTAAGAATTATGCATATGTTTGAGGATCTTGAAATGAGAATCAGAATGAAACTAAGAATAATCCTCATACAGTTGTTCCAGTTTTGAACCATCCCTGGGTACACCCACCCTGGTTTTGCAGAGCCAAAAGAGTAGAAAACCATCTGTAGTTTTGTTGAAGTTGGTCCAAATGCCTTTCATATGCAATTGTTAATAAGAATAGGCTAGTCTTTAGATTGTGTATGTACTGTCATTTTGGTATTAAGATTTTTGTCGCTTAGTAGTTTTAACATTTTCTAAAACTCCAACACGTATATCGAAGACATCCCCTAGTTGAGCTTGTGCATCCTTATAGAAACCTAAATAAGTTGTTGGTGATTTTGATGTGCTTGAATGTTTAGAACCTTCCCCACTTTGAACAAAAGGGGACACATCCATCAAATTGAGACTTAAGGATTGTTTCCTTTTATATGCTTTCAAAACCACTATGGGATTCAAACCCTGTGCTACCAAACCTTAATCAAGTCTAGATGATTATGAGTTCTCCTCTACCATTAAAAAATATCTAGACTTGCTAGTTTCTCTTTGTCAAGATCTACATCTTCTACTCCAAGACATCATTTCTCTTCATCTTATAGATCCAAAGACCTCTTGAGAGAGAAAGTGAGTAATAACTCTTTTGAGAATATGTTAATATTTCATGATGGGCCTATCTTTGACCAAGATGAGAATGAAAAAAATGGTCCTAGATATACTTTGGAGAGAACTTTTACTCTTTGGGATTTTCATATAACGTGGTGCTTGAGACCTTAGTTGCAAAAAAGATCATTACTTTACCATACAAATTTTCTACACCTTATGAACCTGAAGTAAAACCTTATTGGTGGAGATATGATCATTATTGTGGCTACCATACATGCAAAGATCATAAAAATGAAGATTTTAATGCATTTAAACATATAATTCAAGATCTTATTGATGATGGAATCATTGATGATGAAATTCCTAAAGACCTATGTAATGAAGATGCTTCCCTTGAGCAAGATCATGTCGATGAACCTATGTCTAGTGATGGCTTCCTTGATACCTCCATTTCTTCCAATACTTATGCATCTCCCAAAACTTTGAAGCTATCCAACATTCTTCCATCAAACAAGGGTCCTAATGCTTTTCGTGTAGTTCCCTATAGTTTTCCTCAAGGGCTACCTCTTAAGGAAACTCAAGCTAATCTACACTTGGCTGAAAACGCTTTTCATGCTTCTAAGACTAAATATCCTCAACCTTTATGTGATGCTATTTCTACTATGCCCATTTCAGCTAGTTCTTAATTACCCCTTCAAGATCCTATCATGCAAATCTCATATACTTCGTTGTCCTTAGGAGTGGATCCATGTTAAGAGGACTCTCAAAAAGATAAAAATAAAAATTTCAAGAAAGATCAAGATGTCACCCCTCCATATTTTATGTCTTATCCACCTTGTAAGCATGATGAAGACACTACTTCCACTACTTCCCTTGAGCTTACTAAAAATTGTGAACAAAGTTCTATGCCTCTTTTATCCAAAGAAACTTGTCAAGATCAAAGAATCCATTCTTGTTCTTCTTCTCCATATTCACTTCAAAATTATGCTCAAGCTTCAAACAATCCTATTAAAGATACTCATGAGTCTATTGATGGCCTTGGTCACATTGCTCACTCTAAAGATGCTAATATCCCTATTCACTATCCCTTTGCATCTCCTAAATCTATCATTGGTCCTTATCTATCAAAGATAAATCCTTGAAACCTTCCATCTATATTGGGACCTTATGTTCCTCCATATCCTACTTTCACTTCTATCTCATCTCCTAGCTCTCCTATCATACCTCAAGATTAGCAAAGAAACTCATCCTTGATGAATTCTCATTCATCTATCCATATGAACTAGTTGTATAATCCTTATTCATCCACAAATCTCAAGTCTTTTGAAAGTAATTTGGATGATCAAATTAAGAACAAACACAAGAATCCATTGAAAAATGAATATCACTATGTCCCATCTAATTGACATGTGAATAAAAAGAAAGAACAATTATTCAAGAGACCACAAAGGTCTACTACCCAAACAGCTAAATCAAAACAAATATGGGTTCCTAAATCCATCATTAAAGAAATGTGTTCTAAAGCATCCAAAGGAAAAGAAAAATCTAAAGCTATATGGATTCCCAAGTCTTTTTTGAAAGACTTGAATATTGAAAATACTTCAAAATTGGCATTCAAGCTTCCAAAGGCTTCTACTCCATCTTCTTCCAAAAATATTCCTAAAAAGCTTCCAAAGACTTCCACTCCATCTCCTTCCAAATTTCTCTTACTTCCTCATACATCTAAACCTCAAACTAGTTCGTCCATGATTACTCCATCATTTTGCAACCCTTCAAGTTGTGTATCAATGTTGATCTTTCGTACTTTCTTACCTACCCTCATACAATATTTTGAAGTAGACACTTACCTACTATCCTTATTCCATTTATCTTTCCAAGGCATAAAAATTTGTCCTCCATATACATTATTTTCCATCTCCTTTTCATCACCCTATTAGCATCTTTGAGCATACTTGTTTATGGACTTGGCTTGTCATGACTCATCTTTCCTATAGGAGCACTATTCAAATTGAAAAATGCCTAACTTCTTCCAAAAAATTCAAAAAAAAAATTTGAAAAAAAAAAAGAATGAAAATTTTGAAAATGTGCCTTGGTGAAAACCCGGTAATCAGGGCACCTTGGTAGCAAAAGTAAAGAGAAATAAATTTTTCCTATGGTGAAATTCACTCCCTTGTGGCACCTTGGATAAGTACCATGATGAAAACCTACCAAATAGGCATCATGTGTAGGCATTCCCTAATCCATCTATCCCATATTTCCTCTTTGATCTTGAAAATGTTGACCTATAGACAAACATTTGGCTATCTTGTGAGCTATCTTATGATCTTGTTTTCATTCCTTTCATATTTAGCCTTCATATCTATTTTCTTCATTCATTCTATTCTTTCGCTATCCTTTTCACATTTACCCCTTTGGTCTTGATCTAATAAAAAGAGTAAAATACAATGCTATGAAGCCTCTTGACATGTCTACTCTTTTGGATTGTATCTTTCCCACTTTTTACATTATGCTTTCGTGAAGTATCCTATGTTGGCCTTTCATTTCTTGTCCAAATGTGCTTTACATTATAATTTTTCTCTAGCTTGGGTACTCTTGAGGAGTCAATCCTTGAAGATCACTTTCACTTGCTTCATACACTCCTTGTCTATCCATCATATCCACTAGCTTGTTGCTCCATCATGTCCTCTACCTTGCTAGACATTGGGATTAAACGATGTTCTCTTGCTTGGAATTGATGCCCATTCTATTTGAGGGCACCTTTATACATATTTATTGATTAGGAAAAAAAAATTTAAAATTATATATTTCAAAAATCCAAAAAAAATGATATATTTCAAAAATACAAAAAATGATATATTTTAAAGATCCCAAAAAATGATATACTGTCAAAATTCTAAAAATTGGAAAATGTCCTAAAAAAAATGATCATCTTAGTAATAAGTGTTTTGATGTATCTTCAAAAAATTATATATTCCGAAAAAAAAAAAAAAATCCAAGTGGTGAAAACCTAGAAAAAGGCGCCACTTGAGGCCTTTGCACCCTTATTTCTTAGCAGTGTGTCCTCGACACTTAGCCTTTCTCCATCATGCCTTGTCCTTGTTGCCTTGGTTTGAAATTGGGCTTTGTCTAGGGAGGCATAACTATGTTAGGTTTGGTCTCTTGGATGTGTTAGTCTATAGAACACCTTGCAAACAGTGTTTTTCAATACCACCCCAATTGTATTTTTCAATAGAACCCCTGACATCGAGTGCTTTTCAACACTTATCAATTTAGTCTTACCCAATTTCGTCATGTGATCTTACCTCCTTGCAAGCATTTGATCCTTATCCTCTAAACTCGGTATCAATTAACACAATTAAATTTTTAAACACAAATACTTAATGCTTGACTTATGTCATGAACTTTTCTTTGCATGTTGACCGCTATTGATTTTTTTTGAGTGTCTATCTCTCCAGGATGCATAGCTAGAGGACTTGGGGCATGGGACATGTTTTATTTATTTTCTACTGGTGGGTGTGGTCTTGAAATTCTAGAGTGTCTCTTGTTCTCCTCTTAAAACACTTAGGAGATTTGAGGCATCATGCTTGACTGTTTTTGCACAACCGTTCTTATGATCATCCTGCCATCTATGCCTTGATGTGAGCATAGTTTTGCTACATTAAATTGGGACATCGAAGTCATCTTGACCTTTATGTCATTGATGCTTATGTTAGAATCTTTCCACATTCCAGTCTGATATAAATCACATTCATATCTTCATAGTTGTGTTTGTGACTAGTGATGATTGTGTGATTTTTCAATGTCTGTTAATAATGGCCCAATGATGAAAATAAGTTCATTTACATTCTCTAATGAATGATGAACACAAAATCCTATGTTACAGTTGCTCTATTGCAAGTACACCTTTGCATTTTTATGTAGCTTGCATTATTAGACTTCATGTTAGTTTGCAGTTTTAGGCTGCATTATACGTTTGAAAAGGTTTTCCCTTCATCTTTATTGTAGAATTTTAATCAACTATGGTCATATTTGATCTTCATTTCCTTATCTTCTTTTTTGATCTCAATCAAAATTTCTATCTTAAATAGTTGATTGATTTTGTGGCATTCTATTTCTTAGAGAAAAGTATATTTTTTTCTTTTTGTTTCTTTCCATATCTTCCAAACTTCTATCTTCCATTTTCTTTTACCCCACTTCTTTTCTTCTAATTCACCTTTGGTGCATAATATTTCATGCTTGATGATCTACCTTAGTTTTTTGATTCTTACATCTTTCATCTTACGTCAAGAACTTTATTTTTTATTCGATTTGATCAAATTGATCAATTTGTTATTTCTCCTCTCTCATTTCAATTTTAATCATGAGGGGGCAATACTTATCAAACCTCAATCCTTGATTCAATTTTATCAATTTTATCCTCAACTTTTTTAAGTCAAAATTTATTTGTATTCTTTTTCCTAATGTGTTCTCGAATTGACCACACATCTGAGTTGTTTTGTGATCCCAAAAATTGATCTCACACTTCAATTTATTTCACCGACTACATGTGTTCCCAAATCAATCACATATTAATCAAAAAGGGGCAAATGTATGCACCCTAAAAGGTTCATCTAGACTATGGGCCCCCATTATTCAATTTATTAATTTTCTGGATCAATGGTTTACAAAGTTTTATTAAATCAATTCAAATCAATTTTCTTGATCAATTTTGATTATTTATTTTTCTAAAGTTGATCATTTTATCGTAAGTCTTATTTAATTAAAATAAAATCTCTCTTTTAATTAAATAAAATAAGTCCCCATTTAATTAAAAGAAAATCTCTCTTTTAATTAAATAATTCATCCATGTTTAATTAATTAAGAGAAAAACCCCTCTTCTAATTTAATTAAATATTTCTTATTTAATTTTAAAAAAATTCTCTTTAAATTAAATAAACTACCATCTAAAAGAGGAAAAAATAATTAAAAATTAAAAATTCTTCTACACTTAAATGCACATATTTTTAAGTGGGATTCCATTTAATTCTTTTCCTATTTTCTCATTGGTGGATCTTTATTTCACCCAAATCATTCTTTCTCCACCCTTGATTAAATTTTTTTGCCTCTTAATCTTGATCATCCAATCTTCTTTATAAGGGAGAGCCCTCTCCTCGTTTTATACACACGCTTTAGGCTATTGTTATGCTACAAGTTTGGAGAGAAATTTTTGAAGAAGTTTGCATACTAAAACTTTTTGTGGAGAACTTCTATTTTCTTGTCTTTTTCTCTTATGCATCCATGGTTTCCATCATGAGGTTTCATCTTTGCATTTTCATATTAGCTTAGATCTTTCTTTCATAGACTAGAGCTTGCATTCATGGATTAGATCTTGCATTGTTTTAAATTGTTATCATATAGATTAGTTTTAATCTTCATTTGCATTCATATTTTGATCTTTGAATCTCTTGTTTTATGATGTACTTGCATGGGCACAAACTAGGTCAAATTGAGGGCCTCCATTACAAACCCTTGCACTCCATGAATAGAGAGCTATGAGCCACCATTCGAGACCTCATTCTTGAGCAATCTTGGATATAATGACTCATAGAAGTGTGCTCACACTACAAGCTACTAAAAAAAGGTAACTATTTTCTTGAGCAAGTAAATATTTTCATAGAAAAGTTGCATTGTTAGATAGTTTTATTAGGTAGAGTTCTCTTTGTTTTAATAAGTATGTTTATACAAGTTTGCTTTTTTTAACTAGATTTTCTTTGCATTAGTTGTGTCATCCTTTTTTAATCTTTCTATTTTATGTCACTTCACTCTATAGCCCAATGGAGTAAATGAAGGCACTTAGAGGCGTGGATTATACATTCCTCATTATTTCTAAGAACATTGAGGTACACGCTCTAGCTAGAGCCAACTCTTGTCCTCAATTTTTACCTCACAAAATTGTTGCAACCTTATGCGATTTTCTCATGGATTTGAATGTGAATCCTCTTTGTTTAACATATTGGTAAATTGTATGAATGCAATTTTTAATCCCTTAATTTTTCAATATGCAACTTTATTCATGTCTTCCTTTTGAAGGTTTACATCAAGTTGAATCCCCAAATATTTATAAGAAAGAGTTTTTCTTCTTTTACTTCAAACACTTATTTTTGGTAAACTTTCATGTCTTTTCTTTATTTTTCTTTTTGTTGTAAATAATTTTGAGTAGTTTTTGGCTTATGTAATAGTCCTTGAAGTTCTTCTCATTCCAAGTTAATAGAGTTGTCTAACTCAAGTTATAAAGGAAAAGGTTGGGTTTCTTGGGACGACAACACATCTTGTTAAAAATCCTCTAAAAGTAGTATTTTTATTTGCAAATTCACATAATAAAATTATTTCTAATATCTAAAGTAAATTTTGACATCCATTTTGAAATTTCAGCTCATTTTGAGCTAATATGACCATAGTTTTTAATGTTTTATGAAAATTAATCTTTTTAATTCTAGTTACTTTATTCAAAACTGTAATTAATTATTAAATTTTATTACATGGGAGATTTTAAATGCATAAGGGTGGATTTTTTTATCCCTCATTGCATATCGTTGGCATGAGAGCCACCTTTTAATACCCACTGCCAATAAAATATAAGTCATGCATACATGTAAAAAATACTTATTTTGGATTTTTTACATGTAAAGCATCGTTACATGTAAAAAAATCATGTATATTTTACATGTAAAAAATCACTTATTTTGGATTTTTTAGCAAAAATGAGATCTTGCAGCAAAGGATCATAAAATTCATCACTAAAATTCAATCATCTTTGCTTCTAATAGTGACATTTTTTACATGAAATATCTCAAGGATCATTCTTGGCACATCAAAAGTGTAGATTTGAAAGGTTTTTTATTCACATTGCAACTCATTTAGGGTATGTATTTGCACAAAAATACCCCATGTTTGATCATTTTTGCCCACCAAATCTTCAACTTATTGCCTCATGGTAAGTTCTAAGGCATTATTTTCCATTTTCTTGTTTAGAATTATTTTCAAGCTCCATATGATGTCTTGCGTGTCAATTTTAATATGCATTACATATAGCATATTGCTTGGTCAAAATGGTTGTTATTATGATGCATTTTTAATCTCCAACTTCCTACACTTGGCAAGCTATGAATTTTGACTCCAAAATGCATTCATTTTTCTAAGATTGAGTCAAGCTTCGAAGTCTATTTAACTCTCATTTATGTAATAATTCTAGCTATGAAAATCTCATTGGATTCTATTTTAGATTTTACATTAGAGACTAAAATTCCTCTACCTTTGATTCTTGATAGAAAGAGGTTAATTTCTTGTAAAATTTCATAGGGCAAAGTTGTATATATGTGTTCTTAAATTTTTGTTTGCAAATCATTTCATTTCATTTTTAAATTTACATTTTTTTTTATATAATATGTCATCCTTCTATTTTTTGTCTTGTTTCTCTAAGTTGCATCTAAGTGCTTGATCTTGCTCTCATATGCAATTGGGATCAAAAAACTCATTCTTGAATGAAATTACAAAAGAAAGCAAGCTCACCCTACAACATGCTAAAAACCCACCTTCTCACTTGCACATGCTTCATCTACACTTGTTATATCACTGCCATATGACTTAAAATTCATACCGGTGGTTACTTTTGCATGTACCTACGATGAAACCATAATAATTTGTTATAAGTACGTAGATGTTATGTTGTCAATTTACCGTGCATTTTCCCTACATAAAGTTTGTTGTCTAAATATGCTATCATCCTCCAAAAACCAATTTTTGGGTTTTCTCCACCACACAAGCACACATTTTAAACATTTTGAGCTCAAATGCATATGTCCACTTGTTGTCCCCAAATGTTTACAGTCATCCTCCATATGCAATGCTCTCAAGAAAAGCCCATTTTTTAGTGTTCCTCACATGTGAAGAGTTGGTTTTGCAATTCAAATACACAAAGAAGAAGGAGAGACACAAGGCAAAAATGATCACATAATGGAGCATACAAGGAGGTGAAAGAATAATTAGAAGCATAAAACTTCAAGACAAAAATGGTCAAGGAACACTCGACAGAACAATCGAGGATGCATATTCATATTTCGGTTCAAGATGCTTCCACCAAATCTAGGCATGTTATTCAAAAATCATTCCTTCAACAACATGAAGACCAAAAAATATGATGTAATATATTGTTAGGTAGTCATGATATTCTCATCATGTATTTGTAATTATAATATGCAATGAAAAAATAAATAATCATCTTTTGGCGAGGGAAGAAAATTCTATCACTTCGTATTATACACTCTAAGACTTTGTGCTTCAATGTAAATTAAATTGCTTTCACTATTATGTGACGAAATTTTCTTCTGTTGATTGTGAGTTTAATGCTTTAGTTCAAGAGAAATTTAGATTCAATTGCATACACTTTGAGTTGCATATTGCATTCAATGCTAATTTGAACTTTTGAAGACTTTGTGCTATAGAAGGACAAATTGTGATACATAGTAGTGGGTGAAATTACTTAGAGATGGAGACTTTGGGCTTCAATTGCAAGTTTATTTTATTAAATTTGAGACTATCCAGTAAGAAACTATGTCTTACTAGTTATTTTTCTTGAATCCACATGCAACAAACGCATGAGACTTTGGGTTCTTGATTTTGTTTCACAAAATATAAAAGGGGTTGTTGCACCTAGTATTATTCTTACATCAATTCCAAGGTCATTGGTATTATCATAGCAATAGGGCATTTTTTGTTAAGTTGAAAAGTAGTTGTATGCAAATCATTCTTGAAAAAATAGGAATGATTAAGAGAATCACCATTTTTTGTAACTTTGGTTAAGTTCCTATTGAAGCTACCTACAATAAGAAGGGAGCCTCTGCTATTGCTGAAAGGAGAGAGAAACCTCATGACATGTTACGGAAAGCCACATAAGTGTTGGTCATAATGACTGACAAAAAAATTAGCCAACATTTCTTCCTTTAATAATGACTCCCCTCTAGATGATACACATACTACAAATCTCGAATATGCTCTTGTTGTAGTATCGCCTACATAGTCCGTATGGATTCTATTCTTCTTACTAAAAGTACAACCCCCTTTTGTGTGTGGACCCTCTTCCATTCGTTATTTATGTGCTGCTTCAATCTTTGATTGATGATGTGTAGTCTTTTTAATACTTTAACACTTGCATTCATAGTTTTTCACATAGGGTTTCACCACTTGCTCCCATTTGTGGTGAGGATCCTAGTCATAGTATCACTTGGATAGTTATCTAAACATTATAGGGAAACCTGTTTTTTGTGTAGCGTTCTCCTCCATGACATTTGAGGTAAACTACTAGCTTTGTTAGTGTGTCATTTATGGTGTATCCTTCTATTAAGCAATGCCTTTATTGTTAATGTGTTTCTTATCTCTGCTAATATATATGAGTTGTGGTTGCATAAGGGATAACACTTGTTTTTGTTACTTTCTATATAACAAGGTGTAATGGTTTGCAAACCCACCATTAATGTATATTATGTAAAGAATTTGTGTGCGACATGAAGCAACATACATGAAAATCATTCAAGAAGGTGACAATACTATGTTTAGTTTCAAAAAGAACTAGTTCCTCCTTGATGTGTCATAGTTATGAGGGTTAAGACAACTAGAGTCTTCTTAGAGTAAGAATGACTGTTCCATGCACTTTAAGTATTGGAAAACCTTGACAGTAAAGGCTTTGAAAATATAATATGAATTTGGTGATAATATGGTTGAGTCATGTGTTTCTATTATTGAATTTATCATTATAAATATTTCTTTTTGAGTTCTTATAAAATATCACACATACATTATTCTTTTTATTTATAACTCTTGCCATGGACTCATGGGTTTATAATGTACTCAAGGGTCTAAAGAGTTCGATTGGTAACCAGCAAGGTCAATTGGATGAGGAGGTCAATGAGAGGAAGGAACTTGAAGCCAAAGTTGATAACATTCCAAACAAGCTCATGGTATATGAGGGCAACCTTCATCAATTGCTTAATTCCAATGAGCAAAGCACAGAGAATGTTACTTCTAGCCTTGTTGAGGTTGCAGCCAAGTTGGGGAAAGGGACTATTAAGGAGGTTGTTGTCAAAGGTTCTCATACTGTTGGGGCTATATTTGGTAGTTCGAGTAAGCACATGTGGGCCACTACTAGGAAATCTACTCCTATTACTACTACTACCTTTGTGAGAGATATTGTTGAGGAGGTTGTTTATATGGGAAAGCTTTGGCTAATATCCTGAAGGAGTTGGACTTGCTTCCGTTCTGTTGGTCTTTATTTATTTTTTCCTATTGATTGGTTGCTAGTTTTCCTACTAGTTTTTGTTCTTTCCATCAAATGGTTTTGGTCTTTAGGGCTCCTTTGGGGATATATTGGACTTTATTTCTTATATGTTGTATTATGATGTGTGGTGTTTCAAGTCCACTCAAAACTTGTTTTTGACCCTTTGGAGGTTATTGTAGTAGCTTTTGAATATCTTTTGTTCTCTGATGTAAGGGGTTTTGGGTCCCGTCAAAACTTGTTTTTACCTTAATCCAAAACATTACATATAAAATATTATGTGAACTCGATTATTAACCACTATATTAATTCTACAACAAATACTTAGTTAACATTCAAAGAAATGTAATAGTGCATTGATCATGACATAATAGATGAAAACAAGTTCATAACAAGAGCTCTAAAGACCATAATTTGATCACACAGACCTGCAGGCAAGTTATCATACGTATATATGGAATTTCAGATGTTTGGCCTTATTCTCCAACACTCGCTACCCAATCTCCATTGAGTTTCACATGATTTTCTCCAATTTGAATCTACATATTGCCCACAGCCGGTCCTTTATAGACTCTAATTCTGATCCTGCTATCACTCTCCATAATATCCAGGTTCAACTCCAAAAGTTTTAAGACCCCGTTCTGATTTCCAAGCACCCTTGGAAGGATATGTTGCCAATGCTTCCTCTGCGATACTTTTCCAAAGATGGTTTTGCCATGCTAATTGTTTTCTGATTTTCTCTCTCGGCAGCAGTAGACGTGGCTGGTCAATTTTCAGCCTACAAGGAGCATATTGGATCTGTATGTGGCTTTTTTTAACTCCATCTACAGTGGGCTCCTGCTGCAACTTGTTCAATCAATATAACTAGTCCTTTTTCTTCTGTATTACTTCTTTCAGCAGCAGTTAATTTTATTCGCAGCAATCAAATTGTTTTTGACGTGGACTCAGCCTGTGTGCTGTTCAATATGCCCTTCGTGTTGTAACTCCTATTTACGAGTCTACAGTTGTTTTCTTTATTGAACAGGTACTCTGATTCTGTAATTGTATTGTATATATCTCCTTTCAATTTTAAAAAAACAAGAGTTGGCTGGAAATTTCTCTTGGAAAAGTGCATGCAAATGTGAAGATGGGTATAGTTTACTTATTAAATTGAATGTCAGGACCAATAAAGATGACATTATGTCTTGAATCAATTCGAGGTGATTATAGCTCCACAAAGGGTTCTTTTGATGAAACAAATGTATCCAACTTCCAAAAGTATACCTCAGATGGTTACCCAACCTATTTCAGTGGAGTTTTTTTGGAAAACCTACAAGGCTACACTCTTAGAACATATTTCCATGATGATTCAATATGGAAAGAGGCTGTGAAGATGAAAAAGGATGTTATCGACAAGGCTCCCTCGTCATAGAGGAAATTATACATTTTCCCAAAATAGCTGTATGTGCTTCAATATATTATTTCTTAGGATTGCTTTGACCCCTAATTTCTCTTTCTTTTCATGTAGGCATGATTATGATAGCCAAACATAAAGAAAGTACTTAGACAAACCTTTATAAAAGATACCTCACAATTTTAATAAATATGATGATGATTTAAAAGTTTCAAAATGATTTATTATCAGTGATTTCTAGTAATAAATCAGACTTTCTAAAAGATCGCATAATGATCCGTTACACCAATAATGTAGCAAATAATTATTAAACGTATGGTACATTCACTTGTACTGATAGAAATTTAACACGGATATTTACAATTCTTATTTATAAATAAACTCTGATCAAAACTCTAATGATCACAAACATCATCTACCAACATATTTAACAAAAACTCGACACCTAAGGGGTAGCTTGTGAGCTCTTCCCAGCTAATTCCATGAAAATAATCATTCATCATTTTCATTATCAATATGTTGGAAAGGAAGGGGCATAGATTTAAATGCTCTATATTTCCCAACGTTGTTAAGGTGCTCATTTTCCAACCTGCTCAACAGATTAAAAATAAATCACATATTATTAGTCATGTAGTTTGCATTCAAATAAATTATGGTTTAATCATTAATCAATTAAATAAAAATGACATAATCATTGAGGTATTTGAGAAACCTGAAGAAATTCCATATCCCACACCGAATGATTTCTAGACATGCGAATATTGCAATTGTAGCATTTAGATGGAGGCTTGCTATGTTGAAGTTCATAACAGATAGGATCCAAGCAAATCTGAGAACTACATTTATAATCTGCAATTGTGTTCACTAGTTAGATAGGTGTAGACATTTCAACTATCCCCAAAAACTAAATATTTTTTTAAAATGATACATAAATCATTAATGCATGGTCAGTGCGATTGGTTATAAACATTTTCATTAAGACAAATTACAAGAAAAGAAAGAAATTTATACATTTGAGATGTATTATTCCAAGAAAAATGGGCCAAAATTTATTTGCAAGGCTGGCACTAGTTAATTTTATTAAATATCTGAGATGAACTTAATATCATATATTTTCAAATTGTTAAAATCACATATGATGATGTCTCAGCTAATATTCCTCGAGTGGAAGACTACTTGAAGATGGGATGGGGACAAGATAATGGAGAAGAAACTAAACCCTAAAATACATGTTCATACTGAAGACAATGTGCAGATAGCTGTAGTTGAGCCTCCAGTTAAGACGAGCAAAATGAAACAGAAGAAATTGACAAGTTTGTTAGAGACTCAAATCCCAATCCAGGAACTTCCTAGCCAGTCATTCTAATTCGATTTCAAGGAAAAAAGGAAGGTAACACAACTATAAGACCACTGCTAAAAGCCTGGATGCTCTATCTGCCCCAGATTGGTCAACCTAAGGAGAACAAAAAGGAAAAAAACATATTTCAAGTTTACCAAGGATGTCAACCAAAATAAAGTGATCCAAGTGCCAATTCCAAGGACTGGATGGTCAAGGGAAGAGGCAACAGCAGTTGATTATGATGTTGCAACCATTAATATAGGTCCTACAACCAAAAAGAAAGATATTGAAGAATTTGGTGACAACATAGAAACAGTGATCAGAAGGCGGAAGAAAGAAGCAGCCAAGAATAAGGTCAAGGCCCGCGTTACTTGAAGCGTTTATTGGAGCCAATTCAGCATGTGGAAAGCACCTTTGTTGCATCCATGATACTCTCCTAGCAGTTGGTAGAAGAGCCCAAAACAATAAAGTCAATAGGAAAGGACCAGTACAGGATGGTTGGAGAAGTTAGTCGAGGAAGGAGGCGATGCAATAGATGCACTTATGATAGAACACACAACATTTGATGTGTCTCTCCATAAATTCACATCAATGGCAACAAAGAGTTGTCCTCTACCGCAATGTTTAATGGTCTAAGTATGCATAGAATTATTCCCTGATGTCTGGCAGAACTATCTTTTATGGTCAAATCTGGCGCACCAATTATTCCCATTTTCTACCACGTAGATCCTACTGATCTCAGACGGGTACACCAAGGGAAAGGAAAGTATGTTGATGCATTTCACAAATACGCAATGAAGAATAGGTATCTGGGAAAACTTAACGAGTGGAAGAAGGCACTCTACAAGGCCTCATTTTACAAGGGCGAAGTCATTATAAATAAAGAGTAAGCCTCGTACAGTCGGTCTCCTTATTCTCTTTCTTATATGTGCAATTCCAACTTTCGCATGGCATGATAAGTTGTGTGCAGTGTTTTGATTTTTTAATGTTTTTACTTGTTCAGTGATGAGGATAGCCAACTGAAGGATATTGTGAGTACTCTCTTGAAAATAGTAGAAAGAGAGTCATTATGGGTTGGAGATTATCCAGGCGGCATCAACAACACAGGGAACTTATATTCAGTTTATCTTCATATAAACAAATTCTATTCACAATAATTTATGCTAATAAACAAATTCTATTCACAATAATTTATGCTAATATGAAATTCTTTACTTTTTTTATTGTCATCTGCCTATACAAAACTCATGATATTCTTCTGGTTGTGCCTTTTCTCTGGTTCTTCATCAATGTTATGAGTTTCAGTAAGTTCAGCTGCTTTTAAACATCGATCATTGCCATTATAAATGGAGCCATCACTTGTTGCTTAAACACATATGTTGTCTTTATTATTATCACTTGGCTGAGTGGGTATAGTTTGCTGATTAGGATTATTAGTGTAGTGCAAACTGTATATACCAATGTAACTCAGTATTCGAATCTGATATGATCTTCATACAATTCTCTCAAATAATTCCAAATCAATGGCTCCCGATATTGACTGGTTCTCCCTTCAATTTCTAGTCTGAAGTTGTTATCAGATGTACTCCCTCTTTTATTGTTGCTTTAAGTTTGTGATTGCCATCTTACATGTACTTAGCTTTGTGCAGGATAAGTTTAGCACTTCCTCCATGTAACAATTCCAATGTAGATGACCATTCTCTTGTCCATTAAAGGCACGATCTTTATTCCATGAAATACACAACTTTTGTTCATCAAGACTTTGATGCTTATCAATGTTGTTTTAATAATTATTTTGGATTTATCAGGCCCTATCACATCCGCTATATACCATGCTCATTCACTATGGAAAGTCATGATTCTTTATTTGAATTTGTTTCTTTAAATTCTATATGTATCAATTGTTGACTAGAATAAACTAAATGCTCCTAAACTCCATTCCCATTGATACATATTTATTCTGTTTGATTTATTGATATAGACAGGAATTATTCCTCAAAATTGCCAGAGCAGGAGTGTGGAACTAAACATGAGCAGTGAGTGCTTGTTTGAGAAAGAAAACCCGATACAAGGATAACCATGAGGCCCCCAATCATTACAAATTTACAAGGCATCATCATCTACCTCAGAATAACATTGACAGTGGAAACTTTGCACAAGTATACTGTATAACCACAGTTCCCTGCCAGACTGTAGAATGGATTATGTGGATGAACAACAGTAAGAATATTACCTGGAGAGCTGTCAGTTTGACACTAGCCACATTACAGATAAATGCCTTGATCTATCAAAAAATATGGCTTGTGCATTTCAGCGGCCACCTTAATCTGAAGTAGAAAACAACAGCACAAGATTTTCCCATTATTTGTCTGCCAAGCATGATGTGGACCATACTATAGAAGCTTGGCACAACTGCCATGCCACCATCAGAACTTTTTTATGAATAAAATGGGCACAGCCAATGTATTGTTAATCCACATCACTCTATATTGATGATTGTTAAGATGAAATATGAGATCATAATGATTTGGGTAGTGATAATCCAGATTATTATGATGAAATGTGTGATTACAGTGATTTGGGATGATTAAACTGAAGAAAACCTCCAACCAGACACCATATTAAAGCTTGTCACAGATGAAAACAGAGTTTACACAGGCACCATTTGACTGGCACTGGAGGACCACTGTCCACAGAGAAAATGGAATGAAGCTGACTTGGATACCACACGTTAATTCCTAACCACTGAGCCGCAATCACAGCCCCATAGATATGCACCAGGAGAGAAAATAATCAGAGGTAATCGTGGCCACCCTGTAGCCAAGAGCAATTATGAAATCATTGGATTCCCAAAGAATGAATAAGTGTGAGATATCAGTGCAAGCTAAACACCATGCCAGTAGATGAACCCAAGCTAGAAAGACAATGATGACAGGCGCCTCTGATACCACTTGATGAAGGTATGCTCTGATACCACTAATGTAGATACGCTCTGATACCACTTGTGAAGGTATGCTCTGATACCACTGATGAAGTACTGCTTTGATACTACTAATGAAGGGCCATACCACCCTTACCAACTCACAACCAAGAATGCAACACTCTTTCCAGATCCAAACTCTGGTAGAAACCTCCAAGATCTCAACTTGTGCTCACAAGCCACCAAGCAACCTCCTTGTTTCTAAACCGCAGCCACTAGCTCTTCTCCAACTTTATCCAAGATCCAAGTGTAAACTGCCTCACATTCGGCGCTCTGTCTACACTCACAAGTCCATCACAATCCTGCTATAAACTGCCTCACATTCGGCGCTTTGTCCACAGACTCAAGAAAACTCACTCTTCACTTCCTCCTCCTCTTTCACACTTTCCAGCTTCGTACCTTCCAACTTTCCTTCCAACGCTTCTCCTCCTCGAGCTTCTCCTTCTCGAGCTTGATTAGAAATGCTCATATGCCTTGCTTAAATAGGCACTTACCACCCAATGCATGACTTATCCACAACCTTCTAGAATTCCTCCACAACCTTCTACAACTTCCATAACCTTCTACAATATTCATAACTTTCTAGAATTCTACCCACACTTTGATAAATGAAATGACAACCATTTTTTTTTTTTTTTTTCCTATTATGCCACCTATGCACCTCGAAAATAGAAATTTCTCCTTTTCTTTTCTTTTTTTATTATTTCTCCTCTAATTTTCGTCACTTTCTCTCTCCTCCAGATTTTTTTTTTTTTAATAATTTTCCCATGCAAGATGCTCCTGCATCAGACAAGGCCTCCAGCATACATGAAGCACGATTAAAATCAGGGGCACCAAAAGGGCAGGCCATCACACAACAATAGAGAGGTAGAACCAATTTGTGATCTGCCAAATTTTAGTTTAGGATCCCACTGCACATTAAAGCATATCTGCAGACCGTGAGCCACTTAGATTGGAAGAGAAAAACATTCTAGATGAGATTTCCCCTGTACAAGAAGTGCAGATCCTAGGCACCCCTAACAGTGATATACCCTCTAAACAATGGTGATGGGACACTTGTCACCCCTTGAAATAGATTCAGCACAAGCAAAATACAGTCTTCCACTGGTTTAATGTTCAGACATAATGGGCAAAAGCAAGAAACCCCAGGAAACTCAAGTGACTAACTATTTTAGCTTTGGAACAAGAGTGGCAAGGAGCCTGTGGTCCTAATAAGCCTCCTTAAATTGAGCAGCTTCCCAAACACAGAAACCCTGAACTAGAGCAACACCCTGGTTGGCTAGCCAATCCGCAACACCATTGGCCTCCAGAAAATAATGCAAAATTTTATGTTCCTAAAAATGAGGAAGGAGTTTCCATACCTCCCCAAGAACGTATTGAAGTTCTTAACTGACCACCTTTCTTGCAACAAGAGAAGATGTAATGAGCTGAGAATCCCCCTCGAAGTGAATATGAGTGAAGTTGAGAGAAAATGCCAATTTGATCATGTCTAATAAAGCACTTGCCTTAGCCACATTGTTCGAACCATCAGTGATTCAAGAGAACATGGCCTGGAGGATGTAGCCGCTACGATTTCACAGAAGCACGCTTGTCCCCGATCTACCAGGATTACCTTTTGATGTCCCGTCGAAGTTTAGTTTGATAAAAGGAAGATCCGGAAGGGCCCACCTCACATGTCACTGTACCTATGATTTGGGAACCTTGCGAACTAGGACTCCCTTTAGAGGGATTTTAATTTAATTCCAGTTATTCAAGATCCGTTATCTGATGAAGAATAAAGTGTGAAAAGATTTTTTGTTCTTGTAACATAAGCATTAACAGATTATGAAACTATAGACTCAATCTTCTCACAAACTCTCTATGCAGACGAGATTTCCCTACTGAAGATCCATTTATTACGCTCCCACCATATTGCCCACACCACAATCAATGGAATGATCCTCCATATTTGTGTTAAAAATGAATCTCTCTCCAATAATGTGCAAATAAGTTGTGGGTAAGGAAGAGGGGGGACTGATGAATTTTGATGCCCTTACGCAACCCCTCAACATGTTTATGTTAAATAAACCTACTCATACCTTCTACAAGGATAATAAATAGAAAGAGTGAGAGAGAATTGCCCTGTCTAACACCCTGGGAAGAAGAGAAAAAGCCACAAGGAGTTTCATTAACCAAATATGAGAACTTAGTCCCCGTGATATAGGACATGATCCATTTAATCCATTTACTGTGGAAACCTAATTTCTCTCGCATTTGTCTTAGAAAAGACCAGCTCACCTTGTCATATGCCTTTGTCATATCCAATTTGAGAATCATAGCTAGACACCCTGATAACTTGACTGAATGAAGGATTTTGTGAGCCGCAAGAGAACCTTCCATTATCTCTCTACCCAGAATGAGACAACCCTATGGCTCTGAAATGATAGAAGGGATGATTTGGGCTTAACGTGGAGCCATTGCTTTTAAAATAATTTTATAGAAGGTGTTACACAGGGAAATGGGTCTAAAATCTGAAAAAAAAGACTAGCTATGATGACTTCAGAATCAAGGAAATGAAGGTGATATTGACTTGCTTTAGCATGTTCCCATAGATTCTTGATTCCTCTACAGCTCTCAAGATGTCACCCCCCAAAAATCCGAGCATTTTTTTAAAAAGAGGGGAAAAACAGTCAGGACCAGGAGTCTTATCTGCTGCCACTGCAAATACTGTCCGACATAACTCCTCAAGTGATAAAGGACTCATTAGAACAATCATGGTGGAAGACTACAGAGTTTAGGAGATCACTGAAAAAATGAACTGCTTACTGTTGAATTTAAGCCTCTTCCTGAATAAGATTATCAGACTCATCTCTGATTTGAAAGATAAGAATTCTTATGTCTTTTTCCCTTGGCTTAGGCATGGAAAAAACATGTATAAATGTCACCTTCTTTGAGCCACAGTTTCCTATAATGCTGCCTCCAATAGACTTCTTCTTTAAGAGCACCTTGTCCAACTTAGCCTTAAGATCCTTTTGAGTTAAATAAATTATTTCGCTTACTTCATGCCTAATTATGTGTTTGTTCCACTGATTAAACTGAAACTATAATAAAAAAAATTCTTCAAATATGTTGCCAAAGAAACTCTCGTTCCATTCCTTGACTTTTGCCTTCATATAAACTAATCCCTTGGCCAACTAAAACATCCCAGAGCCCTTGAAAAAAGGACTGTCATCCTAGCATTGGTGAATAAGTTTAATTAAATTTTGATCAGCAAACCACATTTTTTCAAATTTAAAGTAGGATCTTGGTTTGAAACCCTTTGAATTTGTAGAGATCACTAAGTCAATTGGAAAATGATCATAGCCCGAGTAGGGAAGAATACTAGAGGTGCCAAGACCATGTTGTAACACCCAGCATTGGTTGACCAAGAATCTGTCTAATCTCACACCAATATGGTGCGTCTCCTTCCATCTGTTTGACCAGGTTGTTATACTGTTAGGAGGAATACAGTCTGACAGTGAATTGCCCTCCAGAAAATCCATGAAATCTTCTGACTTTAAAAGAAGGAAATTCACCACAATTTTATCTTGTAGGCACATAATAGCATTAAAATTGTCATTAAAATGGTATCTTATCTAGCTATATAATCTATGTCATTAATTACTAACTCAAGCTCCAGTATTTAGAAAAATGTGATGGTATCAAATCAAATTCAGAAATAAATTACAATCTTCGAAGGAGCATAAGTCAATCCTCAAGATAATACCTAGGAAGTTGCCCATAACTTGAAGAATGTTAAGTCCCTATATTGTAGGGGTAAAGCTCAAAAAGAGATCAAAACTGAAGTAAAAAGAATAACATTCGCCAAGGGGATAGAGTTGGAGAGCCAGGGCAGGGTAGCAAGCCTCTTCCCATCCACAAACCAGTCCTCCTTTCTATCAACCTAGTCCTCTGAATCTTTGTCTTCAAAAAGTACAATAAAGAAACCCTCCCCATGATCAACATTGAAGGAATCGATCACCCCCTCCCAGTTCTGATGTATCCAATTCAAAATGGATTCTTTATTGAAGACACGGTCAGATCTTACTGATCGAGGTTCGAGCTCATAGATCCTTGAGCTGGAGTTTCAACATGTGTTCTGGGATGATGATCACCTTATCTACTTTGTTCCTGTCAGGTTCCAAGGGAGTAGCAAAAAATGGGAGTCATTTGTAGGACCGCACACAACTGAGGAAGAATGGCTTAGGTTAAACCTGGGTTCCTCAAACAGCTCCTTTATAGAAATTGGTGAAGATGATTTTGGGGAGCCTGCACAAATGTGAAAGACTGGTTGGGGTCGTTTATCACAAAGAACCCAAAAGTGACTTTTTCGAATGTTATGGTTCTCACGTTACCTGTGTTTTGAATGCCTACACCACTGTACAGGGCCAAAATGCCCCTCACATTTCTGATTGGAAAAATAAATTCTTTTGGTTCTCACCTTTACAGACCTGTTAGAGTCTCTTCTCCGCTCCTTTCGGCCCCATTTATCCAAATTCACCTCAGAGTAAAAAGCCCAAACTCCTCTTGGTAGGTCAGCAAAGCTTTTCCTCACTCTGTCCACCCAACACCCTGATTCGAAAACCCACTGGGCAATGTGTGAATCTCTTGGTGCATTGTTGCTGCAAGCCCCATTTTTGAAGACACATTGAGGGATGTGTTCTCTCAGGTGTTTTCCTACCATTCAAATTTTTTTGTTTGAGAAGACGAATAGGAAGAACCTGTTTGACTTCGTCAGACAACATTTCTTTGTACCAATAATCTTTCTCGTTTGGCATTTTCCCATGTTGGAGACTAATCTTCTCTGAGAAGCCCTGTTTTAAAAATCTCCCTGAACTCTCCACCTGGGTCGCTGCAGTTGCTACTGCTCTGAGCGCCATTTTAATATAAAATTGTTGACATGTGATATATCGTATGTTCATTAAGATTCTCATAATTTTTGTGGTATTGATTGGATAATCTTTTATAATTATTTTAAGAGGTATCACATATTATGAATATAAGTATGATAAAGGATTTTAAGTAACTCGTTTGGAAAGAAATTTATTGCAATTGATTGTTTGTGAGTTGATATTCCCTAATTGTTAACAATTTCAATTAATGTAAGGGGATATTATAAGAAGCCATTTCTTTAAGGGGATATTACAAGAAGTCATTTCTTTCACATTTTCAAGGCATCCCAAATACAATATCATACTCAACGCATATCCTTATACCAATAATCACCACCTTTACAAAGAACTATTGATGTAATGGAAGTTAAATCTCAATGGAGCCTTCTTATCACTTACCATAAAGTATAAATCCTTACAACAGTTTTCCATATCTAAAACACCCTTTCTTCTGAGGTTTGAAAAAAATTACTAAATTTACATGATTGTCTTTACTAAAAGTAAATTTCATATAAGAAACAAACAGATATAATCTCGAGTCAATTGTTTTCTTAACAAGCTTATTATTAAGGAAACACAGCTCTTCTAGATGCAAACTCACACACGAGAGATATAGTGTTTACATGTACACATACCCAGCCTTAACACAGACACTATGGTGGCCTTCAAAGCAGTCATTGAGTGTAATCTATTGCTGGTAATCTACAGTTCTAAGCAGCTATTTCCTGTTGCATAGTGCAGTTGTGTTTCTAGACTGGATCATTTCTTTTAGTTGATGATAAACAACTGACCTTGTTGCTTCCTCCTCCTTTGAATCCTAATGTATGAGGCTGGAAGTGATGTTTCTGTATACAACTATTGAGCTTTCATTCTAAATTTGAAATAGCAGATTGTGTAAACTGTGAATAAGTATTCTGATCTGGGCTTACATCCAGTGCAGAAGTTCCAGGGTTTTTGTCCTGAAGCAAGTTGCAGAGAGAGGACAAAATAATTAAACCAAAGAACAATCTTCAAAACTTCAATTGATGCCATAAAATGAAATAAAACTGAGTTGGAAAAATCACTGAGCATGAAAAGAAGCAATCTCATCCTTAATCTTTACTTGGCATCCAACACAAGGGAAAACTTAAAATAAAAGCTTCCAAAACTCTACTTAACCCCACCAGAGGACTTAATCTTATCAGCACATTGGCTTTTACCACTTATTTTAAAATATTACCTTGTTCCTATATTGATGAATACACTCAAACACAAATCTCAATGCTCATAACTTGTTGGTAACATGGATGAAAAAAAAGAGGATTCATAAGTCTACTAACTGATGGAATCATTGACTGTAATGAAATCCAAATGTAGTAATCACCATAGCACGAGTTAAAATATTAGAACACAGGTGCAAGGGAAATGCCAGATTTTTTCTTATTCAACGAAAGATGCATAAAGAACCTCCTCTCCAAGATCATGAACCTATCTCCACCCAATGCCATATACACTTTTTCAGTGTCAAGAGACAATATGGATAGATTGCACATGGCACCAGGCACAAAATTTAATCACTCATCACCAGTGGCTTTGTTGGAAATCCAAAGGCCTAGAAATCAAACTACTAAAGTCCGCTCACAACAAGAACAAAAAGAACAGGGGAATTTTATTGTGTGGTAATGTTGAGTGCCATAAATATTGTAGCCTTTGTCAAGTGCTATATTTCAAAAGTCAAAATCCACTACATGTTTTTTCTTGCTCAGAAACTATCAAAGAGTGAACTGTTGAATTGAAGAACGACCATTTAAACTTCCAAAACATTTATTTACCCATAATGGCTCAGTAGCATCATGTGCATAAATAATTATCATATTTCATTGCATGATTATTGCACAAACATAAAATAGGTGTGTCCACTTTCTTATTGTCTGTCATCATTTTGCATGAAAAGTGGTTCATATTGTCCAACAGAAATTTTTCCTCCCCCACTAAAATCCCCAAATCTAATTCCCTTGCTCCAATAGGAAACCATTCTCAGACCTTGTACGGGGGAAACCCCCAAGAATGTTCTCAAAGAGGCAGGATGTTGCATATACATATGGCCATCTTTGAAATGGCCAAGGATGTCTGCAATGTCCCTCAACTATCTTGGGGACATATACAGGCAGCAGTGACATCATTTTTTTAAAATGAATAAATAAAGTTGAAACACTTCAATAAATGTGAAGACCTTTTAGACAACTTTCTCAATATAAATAAGTTGTTTAGGTAGCTCAGGTTATTGTAAATCTTCTTGCAAGCAAATAGTGATCAAAGAAAATGAAACTATCACTATGAAGAAGTTGGAAATTGAGACAGTGATGGTTGTTGCAAGGAAACAAAATGTGGATCAAGGTTCTGAATCGTAAAGCCTTTTCATATAGGATTTGAATGAAAATCCTACAATATATTTATATAAAATTTTGCATCATAAATTGTTTTATTGCTTTGTTATTAAAATATTTGAGCAATGAAATAAAAGAATTCTATTTTATTGCTCCTATACTACTATCGGCTATGTCAATTTTCTAATTTAATTTTTTAAATCAAAGTTGAAAATCTATTATTTATATAGACACACACTGTTATCCCCTTCCTAGAATGTCATGGGAAGATAGCCTACAGAAACTAGTTGAGCATGGCCTTTTTTGTCATTTTGACTGCTCCAGTACTCAAAATCTATATGCTAATAAAGTGCACAATGTGTTTGACATCAGCTATATTTGTAGTAGAAAAAGAAACAAAATCCTTACATTCTAGCTGTGGCTCTCTTGAAATTTGCATGTCATATCCAGAATCCTAAAAAAAATTAGTTTAATTACCTTAGTTCTAATATGGTTACAAGCCCCCATTCACTCCTCCATTTTGGATACAAGGCCCTTAATGTGCAAAGTGTCATTGCCTTTATCAGCTTGGATTCTTTCTAAGAGAACATCCATAGTCAAATAAGAAAAGAGATAATCTTATTTTATCATAATGAATATAGAACAATGGTGATGATGGAAATCTTCATATTCAAGTTTATAAAACTGCTGAAGTGATGGTACAGTAATAGTCAAAGAGGAAGAAGTGGGCAATATTTGTTGTAGAAAAGGAAACAAATTTTTTAGATTCTAGTTGTGTCTCTCTTGAAATTTGCATGTTATATCCAGAAGCCTGAAAAAAATTCATTTAATTACCTTAGTTCTGATATGGTTACAAGCCCCAGTCCACTCCTCAATTTTGGATACAAAGCCCTTTATCTGCAACGTTTCATTTCCTTTACCAGTTAGGTTTCTTATTAAGAGAACATCCATAGTCAAATAAGAAAAGAGCTAATCCTATTTTATCATAATGAATATAAAACAATGGTGAGGATGGAAATCTCCATATTCAAGTTTATAAAACTGCTAAAGTGATGGTATTGTAATAGTCAACAAGGAAGAAGTGAGCAATATTTGTAGTAGAAAAAGAAACAAACTCTTTAGATTGCAGTTGTGTCTCCTGAAATTTGCATGTTAAAAAAAATTAGTTTAACTATCTTAGTTCTGATATGGTTACAAGCCCCCGTCCACTCCTCCATTTTGGAAACAAAGCCCTTTATCTGCAAAGTGTCATTGCCTTTATCAGTTGGGTTTCTTATTAAGACTTATTAAGAGAAAATCCATGGTCAAATAAGAAAAGAGCTAATCTTATTTTATCATAAAGAATAAAAAACAATGGTGATGATGGATATCTCCATATTCAAGTTTATAAAACTGCTAAAGTGATGGTACAGTAATAATCAACAAGGAACAAGTGAGTAATGGCTATACATTGCCGTACAATCATTTGGCAAGGCACCTTTTTTGAAGGCACTTGTGAAATACCAGAAGAACTAAAATGCCACTGTAGAGCCAAGCTAAAGATGAGTCAACAAAAAGAAAATGGAGCAAAATACCATGTCAATACTGGATTTGACTCTGCTCTTCAGTTGGCTACATCTACCGAGAAAGCCTTTGCTATCAATCTCCAATTGGCTAGATAGACTTGGATGTTAGCAAGGAGGAATTTATAAAATAACAGTCTATTATAGAAGACTTAAGATTTTTTTTTTGTATATCCGGGAATTTCATGATTTGTGTTTCATGCTATACGAAATGATATAGTGTATAGTGTTCCAGGAGTACAGTTACAACTTAGAAGCATTGTGTTCTATGTACGAGTTATTCAAGTACGAGGAAGTTGTATTGATGTTTAGTTTCTTTATGATGGACTGATCGATTTGTATGGCTGATCTAAACATTGATTATATACTACAGCTTTAAAACTATATTCAACCCGAAAAATAATAGAAACACTATGCCAGTTAATATATCCACCAAACCAGTCTATTTTCTAATAAATTTCTACTCAAATTCTAGAAACCGAGTCTAATAATTGATCTGAGGCAGTGGAATGGTGAAATATGAAGGATTCTCCAAAAGTTTACTCTGAATTTACAAAGGATCAGTAGCTCAGGATAATAAAAACCGCTGAGGTTAACCGTAGCCCTGATAAATTAGAATGTGTCATTTTAGCAGGGAATAAAGCAAATTTTGAAGCCCCATTTTTATCGAGAATTATAGCCTTCAAAACATTCTAATTATGCTGGCCTTGACAGAGATCCATTTGAACAGTTGCAACTAAGGAGTGTTTAATAGAGGAAATATATATTTTTATCTTAGGGTTTAAAAGTTCTAAGATAAAAAAATAGATATGTGTCCATGGTAATCTTAGATTTTGTGAACCACGGCTTGTTGTGCACTAGATCTTGATGCCAAATCCCATCCCAAGGCTTCCAGTTAAAGGATATAGGATCCATCAAATTGGGGTCCCTAAAAACACAGATTTTGATGGTCAACCGGTCTTCAATTAAAAAACAATCCATATTTTTTTTTTTTTAAATTAAAAACCCCTAAAAGATTCGCATATATTTCTCAAGACATCCAGTACGGAAAATTCTTACAGAAAATCAGGGAGAACAAACAAGACAGGTTGAAGAGGGGAGAAATCTCACGTTGCTCAAAAATGCACCTTCTACAGAAACTTTTTTTCCAACCTAAGAAAATGATTGTTTGAAAGCATTTTCTCTAACATCTATATAATGCAAAATAATTACAAACGTAGAACAAGAAATCACCTGAAATTACAGAGTAACATACCAATTGATTTGAAGCCGCTTGTGTAGTTTAGAGAGACACAGGCTTTCACCCCAAAACAAAATGAAGACTGCGTAAGAATGAAGATCTAAAGGTTTCTTTGGCAAAGGGTCCACATTTGCATCATTGAAAGGAACAATGATACCAAGACTTACTAGTAGACAACAAACCCTTATCAGAAATACCTTCAAACTGTGGAAAGGCTACGACTCCCAAAGCCTCTTTTGAGGACACCTTTTCACAAACCCTCCGTTCGCCTCATCATCTGTCGAGCTCAAAACAAGAGATCTAGACTTGATTTTGATAGAGTTCTTGTTAAGCCCTAATGGGATCATACTAGGGTTCTGTTTGTCCAACTTAAAAAAAATGATACCATTGAATCGCCCTACCATGTATGTTTATAAACCCTCCGCCGTTTCAACCACTGGAATCTTTTCACAAGTTGATTTCTACAAAATCCCCTCAAAAACTGCAAAGCCAGGAAAAAAACGTAGGATCAGACGGGAGAGGAGACTTCAAATAATCCATAATAAAAAATACTATGCCCCTCTCCTGCCATAGAAGTCGCAGGAGTCCGTCGATTGCGCAATCTTCCCCCTTTGGCTCTTACACATACTGCCAGTTTTACTTACTTTATTTCCCGCCAACTTATTATCCATGCGTCACTTCATAAAGGAAAAGTCAAATTAGAAATTCATAATAAGATAAATAGAAAGTAAAAGAAAAAGGTTAAGACAATAACAGATTTTTGTCTCGAAATATTGTCTTTAAACACTATGTACTGATATGATATGATATGATAGATTTTAATGACGTCCACGAGACTAAAGTAGTCTATGGGACCCATGCAATCGCCCTCCCGAGTCAGGAGCCAAACTAGTCAGTTGCAAAGTTTTGGTTAACTTGTCTCTTCTTCTCTGAATTTTGATAATCAACTCCGCTGTTCTCTTCACTTGATCTTCCTCAAATAAATAGTTGAAGTCCTTGTTCTGCAGAATTTTTGTATAATCAGATCTGATGTCGTTGTAAGCCAAGCATTCCATGACAAAGTGTTGCTCTGTCTCCACTGTTCCCATATTGCAAAATAAACATGTTCTGTCTGCCCACTCTTCCTTTGGAAATTGCCATCTACCAGTTTCACATCGCAGCTGATGTGAACTAGTTCTAATTTGTGCCATCAACATTTTTGCTTTCCAGTTAATAGGTGCCCTTATATAGGCCTTTTCATCATGACTAGAAGTGGGATTAAATTCTTTAATGTAATAAGATTTTTTCCTCCCTATGTGTCTTGTCCACAGAATATTGCGAAATTTTTCATTGACAAACTTTTTTATTTCTTTAATGTTATCCGGGCAAGCTTGGATGTTGATATCCCGTTTTTGCATCCATTTGTCATTTTGTTTCATCCATGTGCTTTTCCGCCTCACAAGTTTTTCCTCTATTACCAACTTGGGCCAACGATGTGTTTCTAGACCTTGAGTTTTCTTTAAATAGCTTAGCATTCGGGTCAATGCGACGGCTTCTAATGGAAAGGAACCCACCTTCGCCAAAAGGATTTCATACGGAACTGTGGTCTTGACTTTAATATTGCATGTGATAAAGTGTTTTTGAATTCTTTCTACTTGCCGCCATTTCTGTTTGGACATACTACCGCCCCACACTTCACATCCGTATAGAATAACCGGAGTGACCAGCAAACCAAACAGAGTTTTCATGGTCGTCCAATCCCATAATTCTGCGTTCCTGCACTTGTTTTGTAAAGAGTATAACGCCTTCCAGCCCCCTTGGACTCTTTTCGATCTACAAGTATCCCAGTTGAGTTTGTTATGAAAATCGATGCCCAAGTATTTGTACTCTTCCACAATCTCAAGGGGGCTATTTTCAAACAGAAACTTGTCTTGTATGCCCCTATTCTTCTTTAGAGAGAAGATCATAATTTTGGTTTTGCTAGTGTTAACTTGCATTCCTACATCATGGCAAAAAAATTCTAGTGCTTTCAAGTGCTCTTTCAAACCTTTAGCTGTTCTAGCAAGAATAATGAGATCATCTGCATATAAGAGCAATCTTATCACGAAGTGGGCCAGCTGCACCCCCTCACCATTGGTCTTGTTTATCCACTCTTCTAACTTGTCAATATAAAGCCCGAATAGTGTGGGAGAAAGCGGACACCCTTGCTTAACCCCGATGTTGCTATCAAAATCTTCTGATAACCCTTCTGTCGTTCTGATTTTAGCTTTGACCTGCTCATATAATCTGTAAACCGCTGACGTAAGTTCTTTAGGGACATCCAGCTCTACCATTCTATCCCATAGTTTATTACGTGGCACTGTGTCGAAAGCTTTTTTAAAGTCCACGAAACAACAAAAAGCCTCGTTCCCCGGAGTGTCCCAAACTTTCTCTATCAAATGCCTGAGAGTGATGCCGTGATCTATAGTAGAGTGTTTTGGTCTAAAGCCTGCTTGCCCTTTTGCACGTTTGCCTTCTGTTTCAGCCCAGTTGCTGATTTTTTGTTCTACCAAACTACCAAATAACTTGCCAAATAGTGGATTGATCATGATGGTTCGGTAATTAGAAGGATTGTTTATATCTCCACTTTTGTGGAGTGGGATCACCACACTTGTAGTCCATTTTACAGGGAAACCCTCTCTATTGACACTGTTGAAAATCTTAGTGATGTGTGGTGTGAGGATTTCAGCACCCCATTTTAAGTATTCCGCTTGTAGCCCATCTATATCTTGCGCTTTACCAACAGCTAACCTTTTGATGCCTTGAATAATATCATTTTCACTGAATAACTCCCCCGTAGTCTCTGTTTCCATGATACTGTGTTCTCTTAGATCACATTCGTAGAGAGTCTTGGCATATTCCAGCCTTTTGGTTCCTGTTATGTTATTCACTATCTGAGTTTTTCTCTGCTGAAGCTCTTTCCAAAATTTTCTGGGGTTGTTTTTACCAAGATTAATCAACTCTATTCTTCTCTTGTTCACATACTCTTCTTTCTTCTTTTTAATCAGTTGATTATACTCTTTTCTACTTTCTTTGTTCATGTTCTTTTTCCAATTCCTTTTTGCCATTTTGCACTCCTCATCAAACCAAGGATTGGCCGGAAAAGTGTTCTTGGCTTCTTTTGTGGCCCTAGATCTTTTACACTCCTCCAATGCTTTAATGATAGTAAGAACAAGATTATCCTTGTCCATGAAATGTTGTTTTTCAGACTCTAGATGGTTTCCCGGAACCCTAGACAGCCGCAAAAGAGAGTCTTGAAAAGTATCATGGTTTTCTTGTGTCATTAAAACTTTGCCAGTCGGAATCATCTTCCTCTTCTGTAAAAGTTTTGGGACAATATGTTGATCTTTGAAGTGAGTAGTCACTCTTATCAAGATGGGGTTATGATCAGATTTTAACTCCATGGGGCAATCTTCTATGTTAAAGTTAATTATCTTTGCGACATAGTCTTGCGAGCATATAACATAATCAACAACACTTTGTCCATTGTGTCTTTTGCATGTGATGCCTCCTGATTTAGGCCACTTTTCCATACCATTGCATATAACCATGTTGTATAGGCAGCATAATCCTAGTAATTCAGCACCAAAATGATTAATCTTTCCCATGCTATCCTGTGAAGATCTTTCCCATTATTGTGTCCCTTCTTCTTCGAGCCAAACTGGATCTCTGCTTTCATTGTAACTCTCCTTAAGATTGAGAGTTTGGTTGTTTGCTGTTCTAGCATTGAAATCCCCTATTAACATTATTTCCCCTAAAGAGCTAAAGGCCGTTATGTCTTTTTTTAGCGCAACAAACTGATCTTCTCGATCCAACCTATATTTTTTATATATTTTTGAGCCTTTTGGAGCGAAGTAACATATAGCCACCCTTGTAGAAATCTGATTCTCTGTTATTTTTATCCAAATATATTGCTTGTTTACATCTTCTTTCTCTAAGTTTACAAATCTGCTCCAAGTTTCTTTTATTAGAACGGTGATGCCTCCATGCCCCTTACCATTATCTATCTTTTCATTCCATAGTGATACCTTCTTATATCCTTCAAAATCTGGAACTCTACATCCATCATGCTCATGAGTCTCGGTAAGCATAATGATGTCATTATCTTTAGCTATCGGCCCTAACCCAGGTCCTCTTCTCCAAGGATAACCTCTACAGTTCCAGCTAACTATAGTTAAATGTTCCTGGGTGGGCCCGAGTTCCTATTTATTGCGTGTGATTTTGTCGCTGATTTGGGCTTTGCCATCT
Source organism: Cupressus sempervirens (assembly GCA_028749045.1). NCBI lineage: Eukaryota > Viridiplantae > Streptophyta > Pinopsida > Cupressales > Cupressaceae > Cupressus > Cupressus sempervirens. Next base: position 920,374,652 of record CM053792.1, read on the forward strand.
TGTAACCACGCCCACTTGCCTTTTCCTCTTGCTGTTTTCACTTTTTCCCATTCCTTCCTCCTTTCTTCTTGCTGAGTTACGGTGAGATCATCATCAAGATATATGCGTGTGCCTCTAAGAAACTTCCTCTTGCTGAAAATGTTATTTTTATCTCCTATATTCTTCATTGTCACTCTAACATGTCTATCTTTGCCTCCTCTAATCCATTTTTCGATTCTTTGAGATTGTATGGTTGTTCCATGCCAATCTAATTGGTCTTTAAAGAAGTCTTTAACTAAATCCGTTGTTTTCTCCTGTTCTCCATAGTCTCGTAGCCCTTTGACAACGATATTTGTTGCTTTCTCATTTCTTTCTTTTTCCTCTCTAATCTGTCTCCGAACTTGTTTTTCTATGTTGTCAATAGGAGTGTTTGCTGGCCCCTTTACTATGTTGGCCCATGATCTAACTTCTTCAATCTGTTCTCTAAGTTGATTCTCTTTTATTTCCATATTGGCCATGGCATCTTGTATATTTTTCATTTGCGAGTTTTTGTCTGCTTCTGTAGCCTCTCCTTCTCCCATAGTACTTGTTGCTGTCCTCTTTTCCCCTACTTCTTTCTTCAACAATATTAATTCATACTCTCCTTTTTCCATATTAAATTGCAATTTTTGAATTTGTTCTCTAAGTGACTTGACCTCCGCTGCCAGCTTCCAGTTATCTTCAGTAACTCTTTTCATTGTGATACTTTCTATTTGGTTCCTCTCCTCAAGTGCCCACACCCTTTCCTTCATAGCTACTAAATCATTCACAAAAATGTCTGGATACCACGTCATAGGTGTCCTTGTGGGGTTGTAATTATTCGGTAGCCCATCCTCCACCATGTCTATCACCTGAGAATTATCTGGCTTCCCTTTACCGTTAATATCTCTGATATTATCAAACTGCTCAATTGTTTTAGAGATTTCAGTCGGCCTCAGACTTTGTTCTCCCTCCCTTGTGTTGTCTGGGGTTTGTGGAATCGGTTTCGGAAGTAAAGTTGCTAACTTCCCTCTTTTTGCATTTTTAAACTTTCGTATCTTTCTCCGCCTAATTATTCTTTTATATTGTTTGGCATTCACATAGATGTAGTTGCCTCCTGTGAGTGGTCGGCTGGTTTGTGATAAGCTCAAAGTGTTTGTGGGCAAATTACCATTTGTCCCTCCAAGATTGAATGAACTCGTGTGTCCGGCTGAGGGTTCCAGAATAATGAGGAAGCTCCCTTGATTCCACTTGATGATGCTGCTGTGCCTTAAACTATCTCCGTATGTCAGAACCAAGCCACTATTGCCAGAGATGTCGTGTTTCGTAGCTTCTTTCAAACTAGTTTGTTGTTCTGCTGTTACGGGTGCCCTGACTATCTGATTCTCTGCCACCCTGTTACTATCAGATCCTGTGTTATGTAAGGTGGACCCATCTAGTTCTGACTGTTCCTCTCTTATCATAGGTTGATCAGTCAATGATACTTTTACAAGTATCCTATCTGCAGATGTATCTGTGATTTCCCCGTTTGTTCCGTCCATGAGGACCATATCATTCCCACCGATGCCTTGTTTATATGTTTTTAATAGTGTTTTACTATTGTAAACTTACCAATGCCAGGAGAAGAAACAAAGGGAGCCTGAACAGGTGTAAAATCATATGCAAGATAAAAGGAAAAGGCGTACCTGGGATCTGCCTGTCCGCCTATTGGAGGCACATATTGTTGTCTTCAAATGGAACCGAGCTGGAGCCCATTGAAAGAGAGGGACACCATATCAAGTAAAATCATCATCTGGAAGCCCGCCAATATCAAAGTCTTTAGTACTGGATGGTCCCACCGGATGCTAAGACTACCGACCAAACCCTTAAATCTGCCCCTGCACTGATCCCGTGTCTTGTGGACCCCTCAATCAGAATGCTGGACCCCTCAAATTTGTATGTAGACCTTGTTAACCTGCTGTCCTTGTTGTCAAAGCTTCCCAGAAGATCCCTTAGACCACGTCTGAAAGTGCCATGCTAATTCCCTCCGCTGAAAAAACACCACTAATTTCTAAATTGCGATTACGCGAGGGCAGGAGCACGAGCACGAGCACGAGAATGAAATTGCAGGCATGGACAGGAGCAAAGAGGATCCTCGTCAAGCAGATACGTAAAATCCAAGAATCGATTCAGCTTGCCTTATAATAAACAGAAATCCTAGTAAGCGAGGCGTCAGTTACGGGGAGAACAAATAGCTCGCATAGCTGGAATCCGATTCATATCATTCCGCGTTCCACAGCCCTCCACTGCAAATCTTCAACTACAATATATTCGTAGCCCTCATTAAATTGACGATTCGATGTCCAGGCAAGTAAAAAGAGTACGGACGGCAATGTAGTGTCGGGGATCATCAGCGGTGGGGACGGCAATGTGCAAGCCGTAGGGAAAAGCAATTATTGGATCATAGGTGGAAAGAAATGAAGTGAAAGGCTGGTGTAACTTTAATATGGAGACTGATCTTTTAAAGTAGCGATAAATAGGATTTGTTGTGTCATGTAATGGTTCCGTGTTGAGCTGTCCACTCAATATGCGTTTTGTATAGAAAAAGTGGTTGCTTAACTCTGTGTCTAATTCTTCCTACGTTCTCACATTTCACACGAGAGTAGGACAAGGAAATTAGAGTTTTCCTTTGTTTATATGTCTGATTGTAAATCTTCTTACTACAAGAGGCAATTTCATTGAATTTATTTTTCTAAAACTATTATTTGATATCAAGCTCACCCTAGACATTCACTTTATAACATAAACTGATTGATGAGAAAGTTTTTGACATTGGCGACATATAGGTTTGAAGTTTTAGTTTTTTTAAGAAATTTCCATCCAAGATTTTAATTATTCTTTTTTGCTTTGATCCTCAGACAATTACCACTCTGGGTAATAGCGTCATCGGCCAGATTATGGAAGAAGTTTAATTAGTTTATATATATACATCATTATCTGCTTTACCTTTACATATGTGGAAATCGAGGCGGCTAAAAATGTTTTCTTTTGCCGACCATGACTGAGATGAAAATGAAACATAACTGATCCTTCGAGATGAAATGCAACAAAATTGATTCTTTGGCTTATTTGATGGAGGTGTCACGATTCTCCATCAAATAAGCCAAAGAATCAGTTTTGTTGCATTTCATCTCGAAGGATCAATTATGTTTCATTTTCATCTCAATCATGGTCGGCAAAAGAAAACATTTTTAGCCATCTTGATTTCCGCAGATGTAAAGATAAAGCGAATAATGATGTATATATATAAGCTAATTAAACTTCTTCCATAATCTGGTTGATGATGCTATTACCCAGAGTGGTAATTGTCTTGGGATCAAAGCAAAAAATAATAATTAAGATCTTGGCTAAAAAATTTCTAATAAAACTGAAACTTCAAACCTATATGTCGCCAATGTCCAAAACTTTCTCATCGATTGATGTTACATTTCTTCCAATGTCCAAAACTTTCTCATTAATCGGTTTATGTTATGAAGTGAATGTCTAGGGTGGGCTTGATATCAAATAATAGTTTTTAAAAAAAAAAAATCAATGAAATTGCCTCTTATAGTAAGAAGATTTACAGTTAGACATATAAACAAAAAAAGGCTCTATTTTCCTTGTCCTGCTCTCGTGTGAAATGTGAGAACGTAGGAAGAATTAGACAAAGAGATAAGCAAACATTTTTTCCATACAAAACGTGTATTGAGTGGACAACTCAACAAGGAATCATGACATGACACAACAAATACTATTTATGGCTACTTTATATGCTCAGTCTTCATATTAAAGTTACACCAGTCGTTCACTTCACTTCTTGCCACCTATGCTCCAACTGTTAGACCCATAGTTGGTTTTCCCTACAACTTGCAAATTGGCATCCCCACTGCTAATGATCCCTGAGTTGTTCCCTATGTTGTTGATGCCCCCTAGATAATCTCCAACCCATAATGACTCTCTTTCTACTATTTTCAGGACAGTACTCACAATATCCTTCAGCTGCCTATCCTCATCGCTGAACAAGTAAAAACATTAAAAAATCAAAACACTGCACACAACTTATCATGCCATGTGAAAGTTGGAGTTGCACATATAAGAAAGAGAATAGGGAGACCGACTGTACGAGACTTACTCTTTATTTATAATGACTTCACCCTTGTAAAATGAGGCCTTGTAGAGTGCCTTCTTCCACTCTTTAAGTTTTCCCAGATACCTATTCTTCATTAAGTTTTTGTCAAACGCGTCAAAATACTTTCCTTTCCCTTGGTGTACCGACAGGATCTACATGGTAGGAAAGGGGAATAATTGGTGCGCCAAATTTGACCATAAGGGTGGTCTAAGATATCAACGCTGATGGAAGACTACCTCGATGTTTTGTTATGGAATAGAATTGATAAAGATTAAGATTCTATTAACAGGGCAGCAAAAGAAGTTATGGAGTGGCATCATGCTATGCATTTAAAGGTCACAATCAAGGAGATTAAGAATGATTTTGCAAGCATGAGAAATGGATACTTGACATCCAAGACAAATGCTATAATCTTCTCGAGGTCACAGTTGAGAGGGAAAGTATGAAGAATGATGGTGATGTCACTTAGAGAGACTGGGAAAGACTTGCTGCGCCAAAACTTAACACGCCATTCTCGGAGCAGATTTTGAGATAACTGCCATCCAAATGTGCAGTTGACACATACAAGGAAGATAAGGACAAACAAGATGCTGAGCTTATGGAGTTTGATGAGGCTCCAGATTTTTATAATTTCAAGATTAATGCCAATCCTAACATTTCCCAGAATCAATAGAGCCCGATAGTGGAGAGATTCAAGGAGTGTAAGCTAAGGGCCCGTTTGGTTACAGGAATATGAAATCAGAATTGGCATCTGGAAGCCTTGATTTGGGATTCTGGAACTTGAAATCCATGTTTCGGTTTTGGGAATTTGATTTGGGCCCGTTTGGTTCACCAAGAATTCAATATGAGAATACGCATTTCCTCCGTTTGGTTGCATATTTAGGAATTGGAATACCGACATGAACAAGTTATTTTTTTACAAATGTGAATGAAATATATTTTTAATACATCATTTTAGCGTGATTACACATTATATGATTTTAAAGCAATTATATTTATTGTCATCAAAATTGTGGAAAATACTTAGTCCACCAAAATAAAACTACATTAATTTATAATTTGTTGTGATATTACTAAAAAAATGGTCGAATATTTGTATACAAAACAAGAGCTCTTGGAGAGCTTGAGTCCCTGCCTTATGCAAAGAGTGGAAGGTATCCAAGGCAGATGGTACTTGTCATTGCATAACACATATTACGAGGTGTTAACAATTCACGTCTCAGAAAAGGTAGTACTTGTCATTGCACAACACATATTGTGGCCAGGTGTTAATAATGTAAGTTGCGATGATAATATTTAATTTAAAATGGATAATTTTAAGTTATATGTAAAATACAAAAGTAAAAATTTTCTGTAGTCTATATAATATGTGAATTTAGTGCTAAATATAAATAATACTACTAATTTCTAATAACTTTATAACTAATTATTTTGAAGAAAATTGTAGAATCTAAAACCAACGAAATCTGAAATTTTATCTAAATTTTGTATTGTAAAATTTAATATAAAATAGAAAATGCAAGTATGCTTTTAATAATACAAATATATTAAATGTAAGGTTCAAAAAAATAGAAATAAATATAATATAACATTTGTGAAATATAAAATATCTTTTAATTTAACTAGAACAATTTAAGTAGTAAGAAACAAATATAAAATTTATTTAAACAAAATAATATTTAAAATGAGTTAGAATATATTAGAATTGTTGAACATCTTTATATTATTTGTATTTTTCAAATATTTTTGACACAACATAAAATACATTTTATTTATAATTTCTCATATTTCAAATTTTCATATAATTTTGTTGAGATTGTTAATTTTGGAAAAGAAAGTCTAATAATTTCAAAATTTAAACTAGGAACTAAATTAAATTTACAAATTTTCTTTTAACTCAACTCATAAAACATATAACAAAGTTCTATCTTTGTTTAATCGTTCTCACATAAGGTTTCAATATACAAGGTCGAGTAAGAGGCCAAAAGGCAACACAAAACATGTAATAAAGTTCTATCTGTATTAAGCTCATTGTCAAAAAAGGGCCCAAAATACAAGGCCGAATAAGAGGCCAATAATTACACATAGAAGGTAGCGTAAAAAGATTATTTCAGCCTCTCGTGCCTTAAACATTTTACACATTTCATCATACATTTCATCTTTTGTCATTGAACCAATGTTAGCCCTGGCCACCTCTCGTGTCTTACACATTTTCCACTGGTTTTTTTCATTATAAGTAGTTGTAGAGTCAAACCACTTGAAATGTCCACAACCTCCACTCCCCTGCAATACAAAATATTAGTTTATACTAATATTATCACATGTCATTACTTTGAAACATACAATACATAACATGTCAAAATTAATAACCTTTTTACTCTCAGGACAGCGCCAAAATTCAAGCCCAAGATTTTGCTTGTGTGCGACACTTTTAATATGCACGCCCCAACACCACATGGGCAATTATAAATGGGCACAACTTTTGAATCCATGAATCCTGAAACAAAAAACAATGCACCATGTCTTAATTGGTGTAGAGGCCAAACAAGCATACAAACATTCAGGAAATCAATTGCAAGGAGGATTTATATTGATATACGTACTAATCTATAAATGTTATTTAATAAATAGTTAGATAAAATGTTTATCAAGTGGCTAAGATGACCTTAACTTGTTTCAGCTTTACTTGGTTCAACTATGACAAACTTCATGAAGTCCAATACAGTGAAATTCAAACAAAACACCACCCTTCCATGTAATTTTAAGATGAATTTGATCTATAGTTGTGTTGAACCTACAACAATTAACAACAATTGATATCCAACCAGCAGCATGTTAACAGTAGTTAAAATCTAATATCCAACCAGCATGTTAACAAAATAGTTAATATCCAACCAACATGTTAACAACAGTTATATCCAACTAGCATGTCAACAACAGCTCTTCAACCAGCACATCTCAAACAATACGAGCAACATGATACAATGGAGCATAGAATTTTCGATACTATTGATATAGAAAAAGCAATGTGATTCATACATTAGCGACAAAGAATTGTGAGTACAACAAAAAAAAGTTCAGCACCAGAGTGAGATTACAAAAAGATAGAAAGATTAAGGGCATCACATAAGTATCTCATTCATTTCCATTGTATCAAATGTTGGAAACCCCCAATTGAACTCCCCTTCACAAGGAGGAAACCCCCAATTGGTGCCACTGGGATTCTCAATGACTTGGGCAAAAAAAGTAGTGGAATGGAGTACCACTTATTCAAGATAGAATTATAAGCAGAGTAGCAGCCCCTGTAGTTGTATGTAGACAATGCAAATAGCCAAGGGTACTTTTATGAAGGAGTTGGAGGTTATGTACAACTCCCAATCTCTACAGACAGGACTACTTCTTATCACATTATCAACAATTGTTCTTGATAAAATGTGTCCTAGTAAGTCCTTTGGTAGATTTGTTTAGAAGCAGTGATTCTAAAAATAACCCACTTCTTGTTCTTCTATGTTGGTTTGCAAACATTTGCATTTGCAGCTCAACTCGTGCGGTCTCATTTCAGATATATTGGTTTTTGATGATGTAGGGAGCTAATTATTGATAGATTCATTTGCAATTTTGTATTCTAATAAGGAAAAGATTAGATTGCTAGTTGCATGGATCAGAACTGAGGTTCAAATCATCTTAGATGTGAGATGGATAGATGGACAGTTCTTTGAAAGAGTGGTAGAAATAGTTTGTCTTTTCTACCATAAGGATGTGGTGGAAATTGAATGCCAAATATACAAGGATATTTGTACATAATATGATTAGTCTGAATGAACTATTTGAAGATTTCAAACTTCACAAAATTATAAAACTTTATTAGAACTTTTTTTATCAGATCTATAAGATAATTAAATTAAATAAGCATAGGAAGCACACACTCCATATCTCATAAAATAAAGCCTCACACCCAACTGGTATATAGATGGATATATAAAACCATATGATTATATTCAGATTATCAAAACATAATTAACAATGTCAACATAAATATATGTTCTATATGAAATAAAACCATACAATTATATCCATCGAATGTGATGTGAACCACCAAAATTAAGCAACATCCAACTATTATAAAACGATTGTCATAACTATGTCAAACATACTAACTAAAGCCCTAAAAACTTCATTCGAACATATTCTGCTCTCTCATCATCATTCATTATCAAGAACCCTTTGGCTCTATCAGAATTAGCCACAAAGGTGTCAAACGTCGTAATCAAAGTACCCATACTAAGTTCACCAGTGGCTTTTAGTGCAGCATAGACCTTTTCCAAATCTTTTATCTTACGCTCTTCACTCAATTCAGTAACTTGGGACTTGAGAAGGGTCTCATTTAGCTTATTGATTGAATGAGACATCTCGTCCATAGAATTAGCCATACTAGCCTTCATCCTCTTCGGCCTCCTTAAGGATGATATTGAACAAGTATGTTTCCCAGTTGCTGTACTAAACTGATTGGACATTGGAATACTTGTATCTTCCACATCTAGATCAGTAGCAGCCCCAATAGGTGTATGAATTTCATCGTAATCATCATTAAGATCTACTGTTTCATCCATATTGTGTCCTTCTGCTTCTTGTGCAGTGTCGACAATGGCACCCTCAGCGATATCATTGCCCACAATCAAGGCAAGGTCATTATAGTATTGGAAAGATTGCCTTTTAAACACTTTCACACTTTTAAATTCCTTCATCTGCATGTTGTCAAAGATATTGAATTATTCATTTGATTATCAATAATAACTTAATTAGTCATTAAATTACCTTAAGCAACTCATCCCAAACAGTTTCGTCAACATCCATAGATTGCGTAGACTCATTCCACACAAAACCACTAGTATTTTTCAGCTTCTTCATTATTCTGTAACCTTGTTTCCAAGTTTTTAGTTTATTTTTGAAATTGTCCTTAGACAAGTTCATGTTCATATCTGCATTAAACTTTCTTTCAATAGCTGTTCAGGCTTCTTTTTTGAAGCCTCCCTCTCCTTTCCTTCCAAGCGTGACTTGTTCATGTAGTAAGTCCAAAATCTTACGTTTCATACATGGTTTCCAAAATATCTTTTTCATAGAAGGTGGTGTTTCAGTGACTTGAACGTCATCATTATCCATGCTCATTATCTCTACAAAAATTAAGAGTACCCATTTCATTAAATATTATCATGTTTATCGCTTTCCTTCTTCATCTGACTGATTTAATCACAGAGATTCTGCTTAGTTAGATTTTTAGCTCAGTTAGTATAAAGATAGTACTAAATACTATCAATACCATCAATACCCCTAAGCTTCAGTTGCATACCATCAATACCCCTGTCTAGCAACCGCTTGTAGTTTTCTCCCCAAAATAGTATAGTCTAGTTTAAATCAGAAGATTACACATTTTGGTTTTTTTAATTTTTCATTTTGTAATTGCTAATTATGAAATGGATTAGCAGAGGCTATTCTAGTGCGTACCTTTTAGAAACCTCTATCTAATTGCAAAGTTGAAACTTGAAATATCTCAAATATTTGAACCCCCGTGTTTTGGAGGTTTGAGCCACCAGCCATCTCCTAGCAATGTAAGCCTTTTTAACTCAGTAGATATGCCCTATAACATAAATGATGTCTGTGAGTTAAACCAATTCCTGTGTGAATCTCTGTAAAAAACCTCTTATATTTGAAGGAAATGGTTGGTGGCTGAGAAATGATGCTAAATCCGTTGCATTTTGTAGCCTATTATAGAAAGTGTCTATTCTTTCTGGTTTCTTTTTGTGTATGTGCATCTTGCATTTTTATCTTTTACTGTATTGGACACTGAGTGCCCAGCAATATTCATAATAAAAATCCCTACCTCAATGAAATTTCTTAGGCTAAAATGAAAAATAGATGAATTTCATTTTCTTTAGTATTTAGCATCTATGTTTTGCTATTAATTTTGCTCCCCACGTTATTCAAGAGCATACATGGATTCAGAAAGACTACAAATGTGATGCCTACAAGGTGTTCTACTAACATACGGGCTTTCATGCCTTCATCCGTGTCCAGAGAACCTTCATCAGACCCAAATGCAGCAAAATCATATGATGCTAGACAAATTTAGGTGTGTCTGTTATATTGCCTTTGGCAGTGAGTTTCTGCTGAAATTTTGTTAACTACCGCAAAGATGCAGTGTAGACGATAAAGAAAATTTTCAAACAGTGTATGATCTTCAGTGATATTGCCTTGAGAACTTTTGCATGGGTGGTCATTTGCAAGAACTAACGTTAAATCATTAACGCAGGGGGTTTTAAGAGCCAATTGGCTGATGGCTTTAGTTTTGGTCTCCATTTCAGTGCCAATTGCTCTAGTGATGATACAATCTTTTCCATAAACTAACCCAAGATATTAGGCATGTACAGACAACATAAAGTCAAAGAGCAGGCAGATTTACCCTTCACAAACCCGAAAATGGACAACTAATAACCCATCAACTATCAAGCAACAAACAAGGCATCTCTATGTGCATCTCTGGTCATAAGAGAGTAAAACAAACAATAATGCATGGTGGTAAATGGGCTGTGCATTTTACGAAAAATGAGTAGGACCTAAACTTTAAATTACAGGGTTCATTGATCATGTCAGTCCAACCGGTAACTGTATTATCCAAAGTGAAGGAGGACCAATTTGTCAATTGAATAGCATGAGAACATATAAATTATGGTTCACTACAAGTTTCCAAGTTCAACACATTTCCTGAAGGTATAATTATTTACTAATCACATATGGAAGTGATAAAATGTTTCGAAGAATACGAATTTTTCTCATCTAGCAGTTATAAGCCCACATTTTAATAAATGTTATATATTTTTGTGAATTGTCAGGTGAATCTTAAGAATTGTTCTTTTGAGTGCATGTAGTTGCAAGATAATATTTGGCATAAATGAAATCATTAGTGCACCAGAGAAGTCGAGCATTAGAAAGGTTTTTAGTTTTCCACTTTTTTAATTTCAAATATTACTCATGCTTTTGAAAGTGAAAGTACATTACTTATTTCTATATCAATAACATGTGAGTCAAAAAATTAGAATGAAAAGTAGCAATTGAATTGACCAGCTTAGCAACCAGAATTAGACTCGCTTGGATTCTACAATAAAAAGTGAGATTCAAGGAAGAATTTTCAAAATAACCGGTGATTATGTCCGAATGCTAAATAACATTGCATAAGTCCCACAAAAATCAAAACTTAAAAGATACAGAAACATAAATAGACAATTGCACCTCGACATCTCTATTTCATTCCCTTGAGAAACTTACAAGGAAACCTCCACAACTAATACAACTTACAGCTGCAAGAAAAACTACTTGAACTATGTTGTCAAATACAGTGTTTCATTCAATCTTATGAAAAACTTTAATTCCTTTGCAAGATAGTCTGTATATTAAACTTCTATCTTGCTCCTATCTTTATACTAACTGAGCAGGTTATTGAGTACTGAACTGAGATATGGAAAAACATTGATATGTGTGGTTCCCCCACCTCATATGTATTTGACTTCTCATACACCTGTTAGTTCACCTGATTTGGAAAGTGAAATAGAAGTGTCTAAAGATAAATGTAGTGCAATTTTATCATGTTTTAATTCGATGAGAAAGTATCAAAATCCTCAACACAAGAATTTCTCTTTCAATTTGCTGATTACTAGCACATTTAATTTGTGAAAAAAGAAGGAATGATTCAAAATGATTTTTCAAATTTAGAGCTATAATAAGATTGTCTTGATTGTTGTAACAAGATGCACGAACAAAAAAAGGAGTTTACAACTAGTACTAAATACTACACTTTCACAACTAAGATGGAGCTCTATAATCATCCCACATCCTTTTTGCTATTTCATCTCGAAACCTCCCCCAATCATCTCTATCACGTTGAGTCATCCCATATGTCTCAAGTACTGGTACATCTATCCCGTCACGATCATCTTCCTCTTCAATGTCAACTTCAAAAGTAATGTCGTCTTCTATGGTTATGAAGTTGTGCAGTATGCAACACACCAAAAAAATCTTTGTTTGGGTCCTGATTTGATACGACATCGCATGTCTTAGGATAGGAAAGTGCTACTTCAAAATGCCAAATGTGCACTCTATTGCATTCCTGAGCGATGAGTGCCGGTGGTTAAACAACTCTTGTGGAGTGTTTATTGGGTTTGCCCTTGAGAACTCTTTTAGGTGGTAACATGTGCAACGATAAGGCGCCAGAAACCTAGGTACATTGGGATATCCAACATCCACTAAATAATATTTTCCTACATAAAATGAGGTATATTAATATATTTTATTAAAAAATGTCATATGCATTAGTATATTAATATATTTTACATACCAAGGGGGACTACCAATGGATCGGATCTTGACAAGGCTGAAGCTAGAACATGACTATCTGCAGCTCACCCTTCCCATCCAACAAGGACGTACTAAAACTTATAATCGAATGAAGACACACCCATAACATTTTGTGACAAGTTTCCTTTTCTGTCACGATATGGAGCTTGCATGTCGACATCAACAATAACCGGAATATGAGTTCCATCGATTGCTCCCACACAATCCTACATTAGAAAAATTTATGATCAAAAGAACATGCAACAATAGAATTTAGAGTCGAGGAAACAAAAGTGTACCAATAGGGTATGTACCTTGAAGTACGGATCAAAACGGTCTTTCCCACTAATTTCTGGAGGACTGTGTGGACCAGGTGGCAAAAGATAATTCTCATGGAGTACCAACACTGCTGTCAAAACCTTGTGGAAATATCAACTGATTGTCTTTCTTGAGTGACCAAAGTTGTGAGCAATCTTACGATTCCTCAGATTATGGCCAAGAGTATCTCACCAGTTGTTCTTCTAGAGTTAAGTGCATGGTATTTGTGATGCTTCCTTTTTGCTTAAGAATATCTGCTAGACGAAAGAAGGCTTGTCTACTCATTCGAATTTGATCGTGACAATCAGTCTCATTTGAATAGACAATATGTTTATAAAAGGGAATCTCACCTCTTTTGTGCTTGCATATTGATCTTCTACTTTCTTGTGCAATTGTTGCTATTGATGCGGCAAAGGCTGCAAGACTAACTACAAGAGCACAAATGACTCGTCTCTTCTTAGCAACGTGCCCTATAATACATTTGTCTTTGAGTACATCCATCAACACCCTAAAACCAATGCAGAGAAACTTTTTATTAGATCCTTGGAATTACTAAAATACAAATAATCTTATGTTAAGAAATGATTAATGGCAGGAGAAAATATCAATTGCACATTTTAATAGAACTGGGATTAAAATATATTGCACCTAATAACTTTTCAAAAAATAAATCTACTATTCTTCAAGCATATAAAATATATTGCAGCAATACAATACAATACGCCAAAATGCCCTATAAGATTGCAGTAACAACAGTCATGACAATGTGACAAGTGTAGCATTCTGGTTGGCTGCAGGAAACACAGCCTACTATACCACATTACGATCAGGCATCTTGTCAAACAGTTCACATGGCTTATCTTTGCTTTCATTTTGCAACCATGTCTCCCAAGGCAAATGCTACTACTTCATCTATTATTATCTCTTATCATTCTCCATCTCCTATTTTTTTTACTTGACCTTTTTTATTTTTACCTATACATTTGCGCTAACCAATTTGATTACAATGCAACTCTATCACATTCATGAGTCTTGTATGCTGATTATTTTTAATATTATTTTTGCTTATACTATCTAATGATTCCTCCTATATATTTTTCTTCTATATAAATTTACTTTTTCCCTATTACTATTATACCTTTTATCTACTGTACTATTATTCTATCTTGGTTGTCTACTTTATTTTTATTTATGCTGATTATTTCTCTACATATTAATTACTCTTGAGATCAAAATATGATGAAAACATGTTAGGAGCTCTCCTCAAATTAATTAACTTTTGCACTTTTATTTAATTAACTTTAATAAAATTTCATCAAAACACCATCACCCTGGTTTGTTTCATTTAAACACCTCGGCCTCTTGTTCGAATGCGTCTTATGAGTGTTGGATGATTTTATATAGGTCTGTATGATAAAGATTTGGCTTTTAAACAAGTACAATGGAATTGAAATGTTGTTTTTATAAAGACGAGTTTTGTGGAATTCAGACTCAAAGATTTTGCCTTTAATGGATGCTTTTATTAAATCACAATTTGTATTAATCGCGTTATATTTGGAGGGCTGAGGGAGCAGTTACAAATCATTAACTTAATTTTTTTATTGTAGAATATAATGGTTTGGGTGTAGTATGTGTTATATGATGCTTCATTGGTAAGTTATGTACCGATGATAACAAAAGATATTGATTATAGTAGAGAAGACAAGATAGTGATATCTAATGTAAGTTAAAGTTGACAAGTACGAGATGATTTTTTTAAAAAAGTTTAAATATGAAATTATTAATGGTGAACAGCCAACTGATCTTCAAGAACCTAGTTTTTGGAGGGCCAACAGTAACTTCTAGTTCAGCCTGTGGGCTCTATTAATAGTAAGGCTAGAGTTTTCGACTAGCAATTTTGTTCCCCATTTTTTCGCAGGTGCACTGGCAACATTCAAGTTTGTTCAAAACTCATTCCAAGCGTTGTGATAAATATCATTAACAACAATATGAGCAAGAAGCCTCATACAAGGTATGCTCACCGCGACAGTGGACTAAAGTTATGGGTAGGAAAGTGAGGATACAGTGCTTGGCCATTCCAAGCGTCAATTTTACTAGCATTAGGCTTTAGAGCTTCGTAGTGTCCCCAGGTTTGGCTAGGTCATCGAAATCAAGAACATAAGGAATCGGATTATGTTTAGACTACAATGAGAATGAAAAATCATGTTCAATATCTTCCAATGGACTAAAGCTATGCTTCGAATGTGAATAAATCATTCTGGGGCAGTGATACTTATAGGATATGCAAAATAAGGGATTCCATGAACATTGATCATTGTCATTTATACAAAATGAACTTGTTGAAAAAAATGATGAAGATTTTAAGGCATAAATAGTTCACAAGAATATAATATATCCTTCAAAAAACACGATTCTCAAGTTAATTCAACTGCCATGCATAATAAAAGATTCATCATCGTCTGCTAGAATGCCATAGATCAGGGTTTGTAGAGCCAGAGAAACCAATTAGAAGGGAATCTTCGAGTGGTGGAGATTGTCATGATATAGATGTAAGAAATTGGTGGTTGTATGCGGTAGAGACACAAAATTTTCCCAACAATAACAACACAAAAGAAGAGGAATGCCCATCAAACCAAAATCAAAGAAAAAGAGAAACATGGTAGTGCCAATTAGATAAGAAATAGTTCCAACCCACCAACGAACATGATCAAATAATAAAAAAAACAAAGAGGGCAATGGAGTTTTAACAGAGAAAAGAGAAGGAACAACACAACTATTTTTTCAGAACAAGAGATCCTTAGATGGAAGGACAACATGACGTACTGGTAAAGTTGAAACAAATTAGCAAATATTGGAACAAGAAAACCATTTCGCAAGTTCGGATAGTAGGGAACCACTAGAAGACCAATCCAATCATGATTGGCCCTCGAATTTAGTTCAATTAGATCTCTGAAGTTATGGAGGACTAAGAGTAAAAGAGACATTTGATTCATAAGATGGGTTGTTAATTCACAGGGAATAATAGAGAGGAAAAAAGAGGAAATCTCTTTTGTAAGTAAGAGGATAGTGCACATCGCATTCTTCTGCAATCACAAACAAGGTTCGAATTGTAGCCGCAAGCGAGCATAGTTAGGTAGTTTCTACAATACACATTCATTTTTGTTCTCACGCTGAAAATATTATTAACCCTAATGATTAACTAGAGGATCCAATGCTTCATCACTATGAACATTACTTAGATACAATGAGTGTTAAGTGTTGTATTCGTTCTTACTAAAAATAGATTCTAATAAACAACTACTGATCGCAATATCACAGATTGATTGATCAATCAAAGTATTTGATAGCTCTTACCGAGTAAAACCATGAATGCCAATGCTGCTAAATGAAATGAAGGAAGAAAATATCAGTGCTAAAAATGCAAAAATAAATAGATCTAAGGTGAGCAATGGAAATATTTACATCAGAGCTGAGAGAACCTGTAAATCCTATTGTTGTGCCTTCAGAGAAAAGTGAACCAGAGAAACAGGAAGTAGACATAACTGATGTGGAGGTTATGAAAAAGAATGTGAAACCAGAATCTACAATGGGATGACTGGAAAAGATGAAATAGTCATCATGGAACCTGAGTTTGACAAGCTAAATGAGTATAAAGATTCTCTCTCCAACGGTGAACTTACTTCCAACCAAACTGAAGATAAATCAGATCAGACCTTACAAAATTATAGTCCTATTAAAGTGGATTCACCTTAGGAATAGGAAGATACATGCAAAGCCTGAAACAATGAAATGTAGAAGCAAGATGTGATTGGGGTAGATAATAAGAACAAGAGTGCAAAGAATGGTATGCTGCTAACATTACATCAATAGGTATTGTTTGACTTGACCAAAATTACAATACAAATTAGTCCATCTTCACTTTATCAATGCATTTCAAGCTTAAAATACAATTTATGATTATTATGTGATCAGACATGGGGAAGTTTTGAGCTTGAAATGCGAAAAAATAGAAACCCCTAAAAACTACATGGAGGCCAGTGAGCATCATGTGAAGAAAAGATGTCATTATATCTCGGAGGCTAGATGACAATATATCATCCAGAGAATGATTTCATACAAAAACCTAACTATACATACAACAGGATCGATTTGTGCTTTAGCAAACTACAAGATCCAAGTGAAGAATCATTTTCCCCTCTTTATGATGATTGTACAGAAACAGTAAAATTCTGTTATCAAATATTTGGAGCCAAGAACACATACCAGTGCTTTTAATGCAATAATGAGTGAAGCTATGGAGTTGGAGTGAGTGGAGCAAGAGAATGTTACAATCTATGACCCACAGAAGTTTATGTATGCATGGATCGATCTGAATGAGCCATTTTTTCCCTAATTAGCTGAGTGACACACATCAAATAGATAAGAATGTGGAGGTTAGAGGAAGTTGAGGAGGAGTACAAGAAAGGTGAGTTCCTTTAATGGTTGTTTCCCTAACAGTTGGGCAGTCTAATTAAATAAACTGGGCCTTCTTTTTCAGTCCACTATGCTCACAACATGTTATATTTGTTTACATCCCTCCCAGTAGCTCTTTTGGACCGTGACAACTAGCCAGTGGATATTTGCATCTTTTAAATTGTTAGGTGCACACATCGTGTGCCATTCATTTCCTACAAAGAGGAAATAAAGAGGTTGTGTGTGGTTTTCACTGGTTATGATGCGCTTTTCAAGCCACGAGAATGTGTTGATGATTTGGGTAAGTGCCAAGTGCTCCCTTTCATTAGTAAAGACAAGCAAATTTCTTTTTACTTTTGTGTGGGGGCCCTAAAATGCAAATACACATTCGGCTAGTCCTGATAAACCCCAGATTCGTTAGTTCTGATAAACCCCATATTGAAAGTATTTTGCCTATTGATGATTCTGAAAATGAGCAGAGAACGAGAACAAGCATACCTGATAAACCCCAGATTGAAAGTATTTTTCCTATTGATGATAAGAAATGTCCATACCTATAGAGAACGAGTAGAGGTCGAGACAAGCAAGGCATGAACTAGGCAAGATGTGCAACGAGCAAGGCGTGAACCAGGCTAGGTGAGATGTGTAGAGGCGGGAACGAGCAAGGCCAAAAATCTGGTCGAGCACCAAATATCCATCGCAAACCCAACATTTTTTTTGCAATAATTTGTAATGCTCGGTTTTATAAAAATGGAATTAAAATGGGAATGTGGACAATTCCACCTATTTTAGTGGAAGACCGAATCCTTGTTTTGGGGGGCAAATAAGGATACTGGATCCCACTTTTTTCTAATTTTCATTCCCATTCGGTGGACCCAAATAGTGGATATGAGAATCTTGAGAATTATGTATTCTAATTCCAGCTCTAATCCATAAGCCAAACGGGCCCTAAAGGAGAGAACTACAAGAAAAGATAAATGACCTAGTTTGATATTCAATGAATAAAATATTGTGTGCATTGTAAAATAAATTTTTTGACAAATTAATATTTTATTGTAGTATTAGAATAGTTATTCTTTTGCAGTTGTCATTTTTTTTGTCTTCTAGTGGGTTTAGGTATAGGTATTTGATCCTATAGTGGGTGTTGGTAGAAAATATTATTTCAAAATCCTCGGAGTTTCTAGAAGCTAAATTTTGGCCCTTAAAAGGATTGTATTTCAGTATAACACAGTGATGCTCCCCACCCCACATCGGCGATGTGGAGTTGTCCTCAAGATGTCAGGGGTTCTAGGGGAGATGTGCAAAAGTCCAGTAGTTATAGTGATGAGGAGTTTACCTATAGGGGATGTGGTTAGAGGCCTCCCTTCACTACATTTTGTACTAGTTTTGATATCACAATATCATACTACTTGTAATCACCTTTATGATACATATATTTTTGATATAAAATAAATCTTCCATTCACCATTTCAACAATTTTACAATTTTAGTATTCTAATTTATAATTTATAATTCAACGTGCAATGTTCCATTGTTCATTGTTCAAGTATTTACTATTTGGCATATGGAAGTTTGTTATTTAGTATTTAATATTTCAATTCTTATATTGTTATTATTTTAAATCAAAATCTTCTAAATTTCCAATACTTTGAACTTTTTAATTTTTAAGAGTAATTGGTAATTCGATATTCAATGTTCAATGTGGGTATGTTGCTATTTGGCTATGTTCAAGTATTTAGTATTATAATTTATTAGTTCTCGTACTTTTATTTATCATTTCATAACTACCACTTCAGACTATACTAGAGTCTGAACTCTATAGTACTATACATTTAATAGTGATTGGTATTTAGATATCCAATGATAAATGTTCAAGTAGATTGTTTTTTGTATTGGTTATGTTGCAATTTTGCTATTTCAATTATTTGGTGTTAGAATTTATTAGTTCTTATACTATTATACATCATTACATATAGTATGAATTGTTGTCAGTAAATTCTATATAGTAGCCGACGGATAGAATTGTATCTAAAAGGGCGCGTGATAGTTGAGTCACCCCTTAGGGAAGGTATATATACACCGTCCAGAATGAACTTGGAAGAATCATTGTAAGCAAGCATGCCAAATATTGTAGTATCTTCTGTATACATGTGAATAATAAAAGGAATACTTCTGTGTTACATTTTCTTGTCTATTGTTTGCATGCATTAATAAATCGTTTACCCTATATGGCAAACATGAATTATATAGTACTATGCTAAGTTACTGATGTTGGTTCTCATGCTAATGTGGATGTAGGGTGTTGATGCACAAATTTCTCTTGTGGAGATTTTGGATGCATTTGGGTGCATCCATATATATATATATATATATATATATATATATATATATATATATATATATATATATATATATATATATATATATATATATATATATATATATATATATATATATATATATATATATATATATATATATATATATATATATATATATATATATATATATATATATATATATATATATATATATATATATATATATATATATATATATATATATATATATACACACACACACACATACATATATATATATGCATACATATATATACATACATACATATATATATATATATGTATATATACAGACATACATACATACATACATACATACATACATACATACATATATATATATATATATATAATAATTTATGTACGCAAAGAAATGCACAAAAATAAATCATTCCATAGCAATTAGCATATTTAAATTGAAATAATAGTAATGTTTAATTAGTAATTACTCAAGTTCAAGATTCTAATGTAATTTGAATTACAAAATCAAACTAGACAATTTAGGGTAGAAAGGAGACAAAATATAATTAAATGAGCACATGTTATATTGTGTCACTTAAGTGACTTGGTGCCTAAAATTGTGGATGCTTTGTGGATTCACATGAATGCTTCACAGATGCTTTCCCAAGCATCTTGCAAGAACTCGCAAGCAGATTTTGTGCTTCTGGCCCACCTCCCCCGTGCATCCTCGTGCATCTGCATTAGTATCCAAGTAAAACATGTATGCACTGGTATCTTAGGTACTATATAGTAATTCTCTCCCCCGTCCCCAAACTTAAGTCCTTTTTTCCCCATCCCAATGTCCCCCCAGTGCACATATTGCACTATTTAATTTTGTCCATCGAAAATTTAAAAACTATGAAAGACCTATGGCTCTCTACATTTAATAAGATTATTTTTAAGAATTATTGCTATGATACAAAACTATTGACATGGAGAGATTCTTGTGTTTACTTTGTATGTGTGCATGGTTCTACCTTACAAAGGTCATATCATTTGCAACATGTAGATGTGTGTTGTAGTGTATGATTAGTTTTAACTCTATTTATGAGCATCACTTCAATTGTTAAGTTTATCATAGATGCATGCTCCATGGGTTTGGTATACCTAAGGGTTTGAAAATCTTCTATGTCACCTTTGAAGATTGCACCAATTGTGTCTAGTTGTGTCAATCTAGGAAAGCATACTCAAGTTTTATAAAACTCCAACATTCAATGACAGTGGTTGTTCATTAGTCTAAGGTAAGATTACTATTTTAAGCCAGCCCTTTGAGCCCTCATTCCTTTCACAAGTTAAACTAAGTAGTCTATTCAAATTAGAGACATGTTATAAAGGCTTTGAATGGTTTAAAAATTCTTCAATAGCTAAAGAATCTGAAGTCCTGTCATTATTTGGAGAGGCAGGCTATGGAGCATGAGTCACAGATAGAGTTAGCCATATGGAGGCTTCTAGGATTAGACCTCTTAGTTCTACCTCTCTTTGTTTTTACTAGAGATAGGAAGAGGAAGATGTAATTGGAATAGTGTATTTAATTTTAGTTTTATAGATACTATTTACTATTTTGCCTCATGTCATTAGCACTTCTCATGTGAATGTGATTTTTAACCCACTTTGAGTTTTAAAGATTTCTAGACTCGGCTTGTTTCTTTTTTGTTCTCATTAATTGACTCATTGGATGCATCTTCTCATGGAATTTTGCAAAACAAAGCATTTCTAATTAAATTAAAGCAATTTTTGAAGTTCTAAAGTTTTATCAAAAAATTGGCTATGTTTTTCCAAAAAACATTCAAGCCTTCGCCAGTTTTTAGCTTCGGTGAGTATATCACATCATCAACTGAGTCTATCCAAGTGAGAATCAAGACCTAATAAAAGAACCTTGAGGTCACAATTAGCATTTGAGAGTTCCTTTTAAGAAGAGAGGATAGAAAACACTCCATAAATTTTATTCTGTGTCAGTGTCATATACATGCATAAAAAAATTCTAGGAAATCACAAAATTTTGGTTTAAAAAATTTGGGAGAGTTTATTACACTTTAGGGTCTACAACACTCAAAGGACTGCTTTTCACTTCCAGATACCCTTCTTTCAATGCCCTTCCATTTAAAAATGTCTGGTTTTGCTATGCTTTCCATTGAAAAGATGCTAAACTAACTCAGGCATGCATACCCATCATTCTTGTCACTTAATAGCTCTAAAGCACCTAATTTTGTCATGTTTGTCATTTAAGGTTTCAACATTATCTGCCAAGTGCACTTGATCGTCATTCTTTCCATGTAAGTGAATGTATGGATACTCTTATTCTGAGCACATTTTTCAGACACTCATGTCACTTATGTGATGTTTCCCAACCCTCAAGTGTGTCATTTTACCAATCCAACTGAGCATCTATCAACGATAACTGAGGCGTACACTATGACATTATATGCCATTTGATTGTCGTGTTCACACCTATACATACCTTCTTGGCTAGTTATGCCTCTTAGGTGCATGATAAATATAGTTGAAGCATACACTTCAGCTACTACAACCACTTAAATGATTATAGACGCTATGTTTTTGTAACCTTGGTTGCTTGACCGTGTGTTAGCTGTGGCATTCAACTGATTTTTTCAATTCAGAGTTCTTCTTTCTTAGTAAGGCACTATTTTACTTGTATTTGAAATTAATGTTGGGATCTAGGTGCCCATTATTTTTTGCCCTTGATATCTATCCTCCATTCAATACAATCAAGAAATTATTTTTATGTGTCTCCATCACTTACCAATTCCTAGTCACTCATTCTCTCATGTTGATCAATCGAAGAACATCCAGAGCCTATCTTGATCATCTTTGTGACTTAAGCACCTGCCAATCAACATCCAGGCATGAGGTTTGGCTCTTCTAAGCACTAAAACAAAGACATGGACACTTCAACTCTGTCTTTCCTTTTCACAAACATTTAGCTGGACATTTCTCTCTTAAACACTTTCACATCATTTTTCCTTTAGCACAACTTGACCGATGGACCAAACAACCTTTAAGATATATTACCTTACATAGGACAAGGTGTACAACAAAGATACCAAGGAGAAAACATAATAGCCTTCCTTCTTGCACCTGACAAAGAAAATTACTAGAGAATGATGTCTTAGAGATGACTTTTGTAGGGTGTGACATAATATCTTAGGTTTTGTGAATAGTGTAAATTAATAATCCCAAAGAACTATCCATATGTTGGCACAAACCAAGTACAAGCATCATCTAGCACAACACAACCGCCTTCTATCGCCCACCTCAACCACTGTAATAAATATAATAGCTACCTCTACGCATAGTCAAGATAACATTTAATATGTATTCCTCTATAAATTAATAGATTGGGTCTGTGATTAGCAGAGCCCATTTTGGGTTTCTCATTCCTTTGAAGTTTCTATGTCTAGTTTTCAATATGGTATCAGAGCCAAAGGAAAGGTTGTGTTATATTCCGTTTTCCCAAGTCTTAATTAACAAATAACATACTAAAAGAAATAGAAATATCACTTCATCTTCATAAGAAGTCAGTTATATCAGTTTTGTTCATATGAAAATATTTTGATGGTTAAATTAGTTAAACAAAATTTCTTAACTAAAAACTTGAAACGCCATCAAATGAAATTACTACAAAAATTGAATCCACATACCATGGAAACAAAGATCACAATCAAAACTAGGGATGCTTCTGCAACCACCTGGGTTAGTCCACAACTACCTCTATAACAATATTATGAAATGACTTCCATCCAAAATTATTAAATTAAAATCAAATGATGATTATCATTAAATACCACTGTAATCATTAGGGCATCACTTACCACTGTAATCATTAGGGCATCAATTACCATTGGAATCTTATAGGGCTTCTGATACTGTTGTATCACTTAGGGCTTCTGATACCATTGAATCATTTAGGGTTCCAGTTATCACTCAATCAACTAGGGCTTCAAATTCCTCTCCTTCTGATTACTTAACTATGACAATAACTCAAGATTAGAAAATATACTTATATTCAATATTCATATAAATGAAAGAAAATAAATCTAGGAATCTATCTCTTGCATCTAGGTGTAACAATGAGTTAACTCAATTAATCTTACGTTCTTGAATATTAATCATAAAAGTGATAAAATCTGGTTTCGACAACCAATTGAATGTATGGCTTATCTTTATCCAATGCATGTCTTGCAACTTATGGAGAGGTGAAACATTGTCAAGGGCTTAACCACCCAACCTTAGACCAAATCTTATCCCCACATGATCTCTAATGAGAAAGGCCCTCCCTACTCAGAATAGCCAGGGGTCATCTTGCCATACATTGGGAATCCTAGTAATTAACACACGATATGACTTGGCAGTAGGAGATTACATTAACAGGATTATGCATAAGCCATTAGTTAATTCATATTCAAATGATAAATATTGAAATGTCATAATTTGATTATTGTTTCATGTTATTATAGATTCCTTTCTTTCATCTCATCACCCATTTTCTTGGTTATATAGCCGGGTGAGTCCTAGGTGTTAGGAATTCTCAGAACAATTGATCTTGCCAATTATACAAGAAGATTACATGCATCTAGCATTTCAAAATATGTGATTACATGATCATGTTCTTTAAAGATTCTAATTTTTTTTATTGTTTAATTCTCATATCCATCGGTAAATGATTATGGATCCATAATATGTTTATCTTGGCTTCAACAAAAGATTCATAGCACTTGTCTTTCATAAGAGTACAAAAACATTTCATATTCTCAACCAATGTGTTCTACTCAAGTTGGGCATATGGCTTCGCAAAAGATTCATGTTACTAGTGAATTATTTACTGGTTCTTGTTGAAGGTGTTGTCTCCTCGCTTAGAAATATGGAAAATGCATCTGTATAAATTTGCATTGAAGAGAATTCTTTCTTTAAAAAGTTCTAATAGGAAAAACATTATTCTTATTAGAATCCAAGAGTTATGACAGTATAGAATTGATGGCACAATGCAAAGGAAGTAAAACAAATCAAGAAATATATGTATGATAATCAAGACGACATCATTGACTATTTTGGAATATGATTGTATACTGTATCCATGCCTTCATCCATTGAAACTATATGCAGCCATTAGAACTAGAGCAGCAAAGCCAGACTATCTACGCATAAATGAAGAATCAAAATACAACCATTGAACAAGGAGTTATATCATGCCAAAGACTGAAGAAAACTTAACTAGTACTCAAAGTATCAGAAGATTAGTGACATCACATAAGCTAAAGGAAGGAAGCAAGTCATGTTGACATTCAATCAAGTTTTTTATTAGTGATAACACTTATTCAGATTATGTATAGCTACCAAGCTCATTGAATAGTCTACAATGTTTGCCATGTAATTTAGTAGCCATTGACCATTACAGTTCCTATCGAGCATTTTAATGGTTACCAAGTGAATTCGATCAGTCTGAAGTCTAGAAGTTCAACCTGAGCACTTCAGTGGTTACCAATCTTTGAAGTTTCTACCAAGCTGGTAGTTCATGTAAAGTGAAGTTGGTGTTAAGCGAGTTGTATGATGGTTAGTGTTTACTGAGTGCAGTCATGGTAAACAAGTAATTAAATTTATATTGAGTTACAAAGTATCTACTGAGTCACCAATGAAGATCGAGTTCAAGACTACAATGAAGTGATTAGCATGGACCGAGCTTCTACTTATACCAAGTGCATGATGATGCCAAATAATGATAGTGGATGTCGAGTATCAAAACTTCACCAAGTCAGCCTTCAGAACTCGAGTATCTACATATGGGCTAACTTTGTAATATTGGTGTTAACTTGTATGATGGTTGACTTTGTAATTATGTAAATTGGATACACACACACACACACACACACACGCGCGCGCGCGCGCACACACACACATACTTTCTATTTGAAAGGTTTTTGGGTCACCAAATCATTGTGTTCAAGTGTTATGAATGTTTTATGTTTTAAGTTTCTCATGCATATAGTTAGATCTGATTTGATGAACTAAATGATAATTGGATTATTGCAATTAAGATATGTATAGGATAAAGTTTTTGAGGTTATTGATTCACCCTTCCCCTCTCAATAACCTAGCATAGTCTTGAATATTTCCAACAATTGGTATTAGAGCTTTGTGGTTCTCAGGATAAAGCTTGATAGCTTGAGCAAAGATCAAAGATAATGGAGATATTCAAACTTGACAAAGCCATTGACAATGAAAAGTTGGATCTAGAAATGGCCATTGCCCAACTCAAGAAAGCAAAGGAGCATATTTCCCAATCTCTAAAAAGAAGGAAGGAACTTGCAAATTAGATGAATGATCATCAGTATATTGAAGAAAGAATTGAAGATTTTTTCCCTTCAAGCAGTCTAGATGAAACAAATGATGCAATCAAAGAACTCCTAGAAAAGAATGGTTCCTTGCAAGAAGAGGTATAAAAATTGAAAAGAGAACAAGAAATTTAGTCAATAAGATTATGTGAAATCTTGCAACAGAGAAACATGATAAAAGAAGAAATGGATGGAAAGAATAATGAAATTCAAAATCAATCCCTTCAGCAAGAAGACTTTATTGATCAACTCTCTAATGCAAATGAAGAAATCATGAGCTTGAGATCTGAAAATGAAAGGATAAGGAATGATCTAAACTCTAAAAGACAAATCAATGAAAGATTGAGGAATGATCTAAATTCTAAAAAGCAACTCAATGAAGAATAATGAGATCCCAAGTAGACTTGGATCAATTGAATCAACTGAATGAGTAGAATTTCTATAGACAAAAGGGTAAAGAAGAAATTGGATACAAAGAAGAAGGTGAATCCTCCAAACAAGGTTCTCAAAAGAATCAAAACTTACTTGAAATCATTGTTGTCAGATAGGTCATACATCAAAAAAATGTTGGAGTAATGGAATAGCTAAATTCAATGGAAAATGCTACAATTGCAATTACCATGGTCATAGGGCTAATGAATGCAAAGAGAAACCAAAATTTGAGGGCAAGTGTGACAAATGCAAGAAACAAGACCACAAGGCATTTGAATGCAGATCTAAGTCATTCAATCCAGTAGAGCAAATTGTGAAATCAATATTTGATTGGGACTACAACACTTGGTGTAGATGTTGTTTTTGTGGAGAATTTGGACACATTGGCATGAATTGTGTTAAACATCACATGAGAAGAAAACATACCACCATAAGATGTTTCACTTGTACCGAACTTTGTCATCTTGCCAAGAATTTCATGAATATAGGCAAAATTGAAGAGGAAAAGAAGATAAAAGTAGATAATATCAGAAAGTAGATGAGATAGCAATGGATTCCTAAATCTACAGAACATGCTAGTTCAAGCAATGATGGTCATGTTGCTCAAGAAGTGGGTGACTCCACCATTTCCAACTTAGTTCTTAAGGAAGAACTAGAATTGTGTTGTCAAGATCACATCCTAATAGTTCTAATTGAAAGGAAACAAAGAGACAAATCAATATTCAAGATACAAAAGGATCATCAAGAGTGATCGGTATTAGTTATCACCGAGTTGTCTTCTCTACCGAGCAAGGTTGGGTCATGGACTCTACCGAGCAAAGTCAAGAATAACAAGGAAATGCTTGGTTACCAAGTCATGAAGCTTTACCGAGAAATCCAAACAAATAGTGGATGACAGCATGTCAAGTATGATGTCATCATAGATACCTTCATACTGAGCATTAATGGCAAAGCTTTTTTTAAAGCAAGAAATCAAATTCATTTTCACCGAGAAATCTAAGTACCTTGTGAATTGCAAAGAGATCAAGTGACTTCGAGCATAATTTGCAACAAGGTTTTTCAAGGTTTTCAAAGCTTACCGAGTAACCATGGCATCAAGTAGCAACAACAAAGCAAGGAAAGGGTCTAAAATGTTGCTCTGAGGAGTAGACTGGAAAGCACTAGTTTCAAAATTGTGTTGGCCATCAGTAAAACCCTCGACCCAAACAGAGTGCAATCATAGATCCCTCCTAAGGTACTTCTCATCAATGACATTCGTACTCATTTCAAGTGTGCTATTCAGGAACTTGGAATACTAGAAATGGATGATGCCCTAGGTGAACTGTGTGTTAATGGGATTCTCAAACCCGAGCATAAACATTTGGAAGACAAGGGTTTGACCCACATTCCCCGCCTGCCCTGAAGTTTTCAAATCAATTAGATCAGATACATCCTAAGCCAAGTTCATAATGGTCATTTATGGCTTGAGAAACTAGTTGTTATCACCAAGAAAATGATTCATCACATTACTGGTCTTCCCATGCTCATCAAGGCCAAAGTAACCAAAACCCTGGGTCGGGTGGAGTTGGAAAAGAAAACCTTAGCTGAGTGGGATGAAAGAGGCATGAAGATTAGTAGTGTAACTGATGCAAAACTAAAATTTTGCATTCATGTGATAACTCACAAGATTTATAGTTCTAGCTATCTCAACAGTGTGTCATGTAAAGCTGTTGACCTAGCTTACAAGGTTGTGAAGAACAATCTATCATACGATCTTGCAGATTTATTGTTGAAACAATTCAACAAAAACATGGAAAGTATCAGGACTTCCAAGAACAACCCTTGCAAATTCGGTTCTCTGTTGACTTGTTTATTTTTCTATGTTCAAAATTTTTTCCCTTCAAAAGGCATGGTAGTATGGAGAAAGGATGTTTTAGTGTTATATCAGATAATGAATATATTTGTAAAATGGGAGAGAATTTTGTTAGCATAATGGATAACTATTTTGATGTCTTCAAGGAGAAAATGAATGAAATATTCAAGATACCTAGGAAATTCATTGAAGACTACAAAGATTATGCTAGTTTCATGGTAGACAATGATAGAGTCTACATTTAGGCAATGAAACCCAGATTTGTATGGGTAAAAATTCGTCCCTATGAGGTAAACATTGATGAAACCAAAGACATTATTGAAGCCCTAGTGAATGAACCTGTTGATCCAAAGACACCATACTTTTGGAACATATGATGAGGCTAAGGCAAGGTAAAGCTTGAAATCAAGATTCCATAGGAAATTAACAAAGGAAAGAGGAGGATAGCCAAACTGAAAATAAGCACACCTCTTATGTTAACTGAGGGAAAATGAGAAGATGTTGAAGAAGCAGAGGATGAAGAGGAATCTAAAAAGGAAGAAGAACTAGTGAAGAAGAAAGACAAGGTGATCATCACCAAGCCACCTAAACCATCCACTATAATGTTCACTAGAAGATCAAAGAAGAAGGTAGATAAAGAAGGTGGTGATGTTATCTTTAACTGACCTCCACCCACATTTCAGGAAAGACTTGAGGTATTGAGAGAAGAAGTAGGTGTACATAACTTCAAAGCTCTCAAATATGAAATTAGGACACCAACAGAGCAGAAAGAGGTTGAAGACCTAGTCATGGAAAAAATGGGCCAATCAAATACTCCCTAGATCAGTTGGCATCACAAATCCCTGGTGTTTTGCTAGAGAAAATCAAGGTAAGATGGGAGAATACCAAGCTAACTGTTAAAGATATTTTTGCACAAACCTTCAGACAGCTAGTACCTACCTTGATAGATGCAGAGGTGAACATGGCATTGAAAGAAAATGATGAAGGACATATAATATGTCGTAAGGAATGCCACAATCGAGTGAGTATCCCATTGAAATAAAAGATGATGATGATGATAGTGACAAGGATGAAGATAATGATGAAGATTCAACCTAATTTGTCATAGTTGACTATCAAGAACTTATGAAGGATGATGAAGAATAGAAAGAGGAAGAAGGTACTGAGGAATCTAAGGAAGATGACGAGGAGACCGACCCAGTTAAGATAGTTGTGGCTATCATTGCCTCACTTCCCCACTCTCTAGTTAAACTAGTAGCAACATCAATCTCAAAGATAGCTTCAACAAGTTTGATTGTGAAAACTATTGACATATCAAATTCCAATTAGATTCACTCCCTCATAGCTCAACACATTATTGATAGAAGTGTCTACCACTTCATCTACTAAGCTACAACATCCCTCTTCTTCAGCTACTAAGTCAGAATCATCAGTAATGGATACAATGTGTTCTACAATTTTGTGCTCATCAGCAGTAAGTGCTACAATTTTGGATTCTACAATTTTGTCGACTTCAGTTTTGGATACTTCTATAAGTACTTCAGTTTTGGATTCCTCAAGCATACCAATTAGTATTCCATCAATTAGTACTATACTAGTTTTCACTGCTAGTCCTACTATTTCTACTATTGTTTCCATCCTAGATTCAAAGGAATTAAGTACAAGTTTAGTTGAACCTAAGGCTTAACCAAGTACAAGATTTTTGAGTAAAGGAAAGGAGATAGACAAGCATATAGACCTAGATGAGGAGATTGCAATTACCAAATGGGACATTTTTAATCTTACTATAGATCAAATGCACATGTTGAAATCCTCCAGAAGAAGGAAAAACAATAGAAACTAAGAGAGGAAAGAGATAGAGAATATAAAATCATAAATGATGCCAAGAATATATTGTTTGAGGCAATAGCTATTGAATTTGATACTTCTCAACACATTTTTTTGAAACTAGAAGAGGTTGTTTGAAAGTTCAATGAGGACACCAGTGGTTAGGATGAGTTGATTGAGAAAGTAGAAAGAAATTTGTTAATAAAGTGCTTGAGCACATTGCTTAGAAAATTGCTATCCATCAAGTAGAGCTTTTGTTGGAATGCCTCAATGGGAAGAGTGCATCTGAGAGGGGGGGGGGGGGTGAATCAGATGAAGTGAATTTTAATCCTTTTTACTCCTTTAATAACATGTAACTACAATTAACATGCATGCATATAAACATTTAGATAACAATGAAAAGTAAACATGCAACACCACATAACACATGAGATTTTGGTGATCCATAAACCCTCCAGGAATAAGAAGGTAAAACTAGGGTGGGGATTACACCCACAAAATTTATTGCAGCAAAAGAGTTCAACCACTTCTGATGGTTTTCCCTGTTAAAGGATTGCCTTGTTAAAGGCTTTACACACTGTCAAATGTGACTTGTTGAAAGGATTTACAAACACCTTACATGAAGTGTCACCTTGTTAAAGGATTTACATATAGGCTATTAAACCCACCTAACTTAATAGGACTTTCATGACCTTCTCCAAAGGTTCTCCTATCCTTCTCCTAAGGATCTTCCAACCTAGTTGTTAAGCTAACCTATCTCAATAGGATTTCAACATCTAATACAATTGTGAGATAGTATTAGAACAATACACCTGATTGAATGCAATCTCTTATTGCGTGTCTCAGGGACTTGATCTACTCTTCTTTCATTGATCTATGTTAGATCTGATCTTCTGAATGTGTTCCCTATTCTATTCTGATCAACTTGATATGTAAATGTTGTCCTTTCCACTTAATCTCTAATACCTATGTTCTGCAACAACCTTAGTATTCGGCTCTGCTTATTCTTCTCCTTTCAACAACTCATTCTATGGTGTCATGACTTCATTATAAAGATCAGTGGATAGTCATGCATTCTTGAATGAAGTGTTCCCACTCAAATCCTTAGTTGTCACCTACTGGCTACATGTTGTCTCCAATTATCTAATTGGTCTCATGTTGATTGCATAGGTAGATGAGAGGATTTGATCTTATCTTCTTATCTTGTCATGAGTCATGCATAACTATTTCACATCTTGGTTTGTGATGACACAAAATCTTATGTTGATCATGCGTTGCCTAGCACATATAGTCTTACTGATGCTTAGCACATACAATTCTTGTATTGCTTGGCATCCACTATGTTTCTTGGTTTACTTGGCACCTATTGCTTTCCTGATTTGCTCAGTACCTAAAGAATTTTGTATTGCTCAGCATCCACTATGTTTCCTAGTTTACTTGGCACCTGTTGCTTTCCTGCTTTTCTTGACACCTGAAGAATTCTGTATTGCTCAACACCAACTGTGACTTGGCACTAGCTAGAATTCTGGCTTGGCATGCATTGTGTGCTCGACATCTATAGTGAAAATGGTTGTGTGTGTTGACACTCATTTGTTAATACTAAGTATTTGATCAACAATCTTCCCCTTTGACATGAGTGTCAAAAACACTTAACTGATCATTTATGATCCAGTTCTATTGAGTACATTCTTTACTTGCTCGACTTTCATGCAAAAATTGTTTTTTTTATAAAAATATTATAAGTACCTTATGACTTCCCTTGAGTTGATTATGCCTTGTCCATTCGTAAATGTTGTAATTATGTGTCGAATGTGCCTGTTTTTGCATTCTGAGCTTGTTTTTTTTTTTTTTTTTTTCGCTATTTGCAATCATTCAACTTTTATGTCATGTCCCCTATTCAAATAATTAAAAAAAAAAAAAAACTTTGCTAAGGTAGGCAGGCTCCAAAAAGGTGAAGTTTCGAAAAAAGGGGCTAATCTTTGGAAACCAATGGACTAATAAATAAAAATTATTATTAAATTATATTTTATTAACCCCTCTTGGACGTGAGTTAGGGTTATGCCCTCTTTTAAAGGGGTTTGGAGGCATTTTGGGCTCATTCCAGAACTTGATTTTTGCTAATTTTCTTGTTGTTCTTCAGAGGCTGCCAAACCTATGAAGAAGGAGACCCAAAAATGGGAGTTTGTAGGTTTCTAGGAAGGCTAAGGATGGGAGTTTGAAGCCATTCTATGTGCATGCTCATACAGAGTTTTCCTTTGTGTTGAATAGTGCCGATTTGTGGGTTTTCGGAGTTGTTTTTGGTTTGAGTTTGGTGTTTTCAGTTGAGTGTTTCATATCAGTTTGGTTTGCTGCTGTATTTCAGACTTTAAGATGTTAAAATAGAGCTGAATATATGTATTGGGTCGTGATTAAGCTTCTGAGATAGTTTATGAGTGTTTTTGTGGTGTTTTCGGGCATTGTGTGTTAATTTCGGGAGCCCGATTGAGCATAGTTTTGTCCTACATTTGCGAGCTGTTGTGTAAAGGCTATACAAATTTGGAAATTTCATTTTGTAGGCTGTTATGCTGCTGAAATTTCTGCAAAAATTTCCATTCTCAGATTTATTAATAATTTGTGAAGTTGTGAAGTTTTTTGGCACTAATTTGGACATACCCGATTTGGGTTTTATTGGGAAATTGGCAGATCTTTGTAATATTGGTTGTTTGATTTTAAAGATCTGATTTGAGGCTGGAAATACCATGTAAAATCAGTAAAGGGACATTTCAGTGGTATCAGAGCCATGATCTTGCCAGCCTGAGGGTTTGTAGAAGTTGCATGTCAGTTTTAATAACTACCCAGATCTTGCATGTCAGTTTTGACAACTACCCAGATCTTGCATGTCATATTTTATGGTTGCATGTTGCTTCTAATTAGTTGCATGTCAAAATTTATGATCGCATGCAACTAAGTGAAAGAGAAAAAAGATATTTGCAGTGAGAAAAGAATAAAGAAATTTTGATCAAACCCCTAGTTGAAAGCAAAAGTACAAAATCCAGGGAAGAAAAAAGTATGGCTGATCCAGATGAGATGGCAAAGAAATTCTTCCAAGACATCCAAAATACTCAGAAGCAAACAGTGGATGGTTTGGCGGAAACTAGAGAGGCTTTGCGAATATTGACAGAAAATTACAAGGAGTTGCATCTATTAATGAGAAAGGGAGCACTTCAGAGGAGCCAAGAAATGGGAGATCCACACCATCTAAATCAACTAAAACTATTTTCTTTCCTGCAGATGAGCCACTAGTACCAAATCCAACCATTAATCTAGTGGAAGAGGTTACAGGTAACTTGATTACATTAAGAGCTACTTATAATGGCTTAGATGATGACTTTCGTAGTTCAGTTCCTTTTAGAGAATATGTGGATATAATGAACACTTTGATGCCCAAGAAAGAGAACAGGAGGGAGCATGAAACAAGTGGAAGAGAGCTCAAAAATAAAATAAGCAAGTTTACAGCACCTACTTTTGATGGAACAAATAAAATTTCAGCTAGAGCATGGCTACAAAAATTACAAACTTTCTTCACACTTAACCCCATGAAAGAGAGTGATGCTGTTCAATTTGCAAGTCTACACTTGGAAGATGCAGCCTATGATTGGTGGTATCATGGAATGACTACTCAAGGTCATGATCAGGTAACTACATTTGCAGATTTCAGTCAAAGAGTGATAGATAGATTTGACCTCAAGGATGATGAAGAGTACTTTAAAGAATTGTCAAAGTTGAAGCAAACCAAATCAGTTAATGAGTATATAGAAGAATTTCAAAAAGTGGCTGTTATGGTACCTGATATGAGTGAAAAGAGGATCATTTATCTTTTTCTTAATGGTTTAGAAGATTTTGTTAAGGGTTTGGTTAAGGCTTTCTCACCCTCAACCTTACAGGAAGCTATCAAAAGAAGCTTGCAACTTGAAACTTGCGTGCCTATGAAATCAATAACTAATAAAAAACCCCCAAATCTTTGGCAACATAAGGGAAATTTTCAGAAAAAGACTTTCCCAACACTACCACCAAAAGATGTGACAAATGTGGCAAAAAAGAAGGTAGATGAAGAGACTAGGAGTGAATTACGAAGGAAAAAGCTTTGTTTTTACTTGTAGAGAACCATGGGTTCCAGGACACAGATGTTTGGGGAAAGGTCAAGTGCACTATATTGAAGTTGCTTCAGAATCTGATTCAGATGAGCATGAGGAATTTCATGATACTAAGGAGGAGGTAGAAGAAGAGAAAGTAAAAGAAATCAGCAAGGATGGCACTTTAGCAGCATTATCAGGAGTCCCAAGATACCATCCCTTCCAAATTCGAGGGGTACTAGCAGGGAAAAGGTTGACTGTTCTTCTTGATAGTGGGGCAACTCACAATTTTATTGATGAGGGATTTGTCATGAAAAGAGGGCTTAAAGCAGAAGATTTTGAGGGATTCAATGTTACTGTAGCTGATGGATTCACTATGCCTTGCACACGGGTGGTGAAACAACTCAAGATGACCTTAGGAGATTATGAGTTATGTGATGACTTCTATGTGGTTGGTATTGGGGAGACAGATCTTGTATTGGGTGTTCAATGGTTGCCCTCTATCGAAGGCTATTACATGAACCATCAAACTATGGAGTTTAAATTTCATTCCAATGGGAAAGAAGTCATATTGAGAGGGTTATCGAATGGAGCACCTAAGGTGGTCTCTGCAAAGAGGATGGAGAGGACTTTTCGAAGAGGACAAGTAACATGGGCAGCACGAGTCATAATCCAACCAACAAGCTCTCCAAAGAATCAAGGTAATTTCCATTTTGAAATTCAAAATATTCTTGATAAGCATAGTATAGTTTTCAATGATTTGCCTCCAGGATTACCACCAGATAGAGGTTTTGAGCATGTTATAGAGTTAAAATAGGGTGCCAAACCAGTTATAACAACCCCATACCGCCATCCAAGAGGTTATAAGGAAGAAATTGAAAAAACTATTAAAGAACTCCTGGACATGGGATTCATAAGGCCTAGCTCTAGTCCATTTGCATCATCTATGGTACTTGTCAAGAAAAAGGATGGTACAATGAGAATGTGTATAGACTACAGGGCTCTAAACAAGAAGACCATAAAAAATAGGTATCCCATACCATGCATAGATGAACTCATTGATGAGTTACATGGTGCTGTATACTTCTCAAAAATTGACTTAAGATCAGGCTACCATCAAATCCGAATGAGGAGTGAAGATGTGGAAAAGACTGCTTTCAGATGTCACTATGGGCACTTTGAATTTCTTGTTATACCATTTGGACTCACTAATGCACCTGCAACATTCCAATCTTGTATGAATAAGGTATTCAGTCAGCATCTTCAAAAATTTGTTTTGGTATTTTTCGATGATATCTTGATATACAGTAAAACATGGGAAGAGTATCTAAAGCACATAGACATTGTTTTGGGAATCTTGGAGCAGCAATCCTTCTATGCTAAGCTATCTAAATGTGAGTTTGGTTTGACAGAGATCCTATATTTGAGACATATTATAAGCTCTAAAGGAGTACATGTTGATCAACAAAAAATCTAGCCAATTTTGGATTGGCCTCCACCCACTAATCTTACACAGTTGAGAGGTTTCTTCAGGTTGTGTAGCTACTATAGGAGATTTGCCAAGGGATTTTCTCAGCTTGCTGCCCTCTTGACTGATTTGACAAAGAAAGGAGCTTTTGTTTGGACAGAAGAGGCACAAAAAACATTTGATAAGCTTAAGGAAGTAATGAGTTCATGCCCTGTGCTTGCAATTCCAGATTTCTCTTTACCTTTTGTTGTTGAATGTGATGCTTTTGGAGAAGGTATAGGGGCTGTCCTAACTCAAAGGGGACATCCAATAGCATTTGAGAGTAGAAAATTAAATCAATCAGAGAAAGGTTACTCCATCTATGATAAGGAAATGTTGGCAATCATGCATGCACTTCATAAGTTTAGACAATATTTGGTATGTGGGAGATTCATTGTAAAGACAGACCATAATAGCCTCAGGTTCTTCTTGAACCAAAGGGATTTGAATGATCGTCAACAAAAATGGGTAAGAAAATTGCAAGCTTATGATTTTGATATTGAATACATGAAAGGAAAGAATAATGTGGTTGCTGATGCTCTCTGAAGAAAGCCCACTTTGTGTTCCTTATCATCTATCTCTGCTGATTGGAAAGTCTCCATAATTTTAGAGTATACTAAAGATTCATTTGCCACCAAGATTTTGGATAAGTTAGTGGATGATAACAGGTACAAGGTTGTTGATGAATTGATTTATTACAAGAATAGGATCTTCTTAGTGCCAGGGTCAAAAACTAAGGAGAGGATATTGATGGCCTTTCATGACACACCTTTGGCTGGTCATCGGGGATACTTCAAGACATACAGGCAAATTCAAGAGCGGTTTTCATGGAAGGGTATGAAGGAGGATGTCCTTAAACACATTAAGGAATGTATGGTATGCCAACAAAGCAAGAGTGAGCAAAATTTTCCTGCAGGGTTGTTGCAGCCACTTCCTATTCCCGAACAAAAATGGGAAAGTATTTCCATGGATTTTTCATCACTGGGTTGCCCAAGGTTCAAGGTAAGGATTGCATATATGTGGTGGTAGATAGACTAACTAAGTATGCACATTTCTTTCCTATCACATCTGATTTCAATACATCACAAGTGGCCGAATTGTTCTTCAAGGAAATTTTTAGATTACATGGTTTGCCTAGAAACATTGTTAGTGACCGGGACCATAGATTCCTCAGCTCTTTTCGGAAGGAGCTCTTTCATTTGGCAGGAACTGAACTCACTCCTAGTACTAGCTATCACCCTCAAACAGATGGATAAACAGAGATAGTTAATAAATGGATAGAGGGATATTTGAGGAACTATGTTTCAAATCAACAACATGCTTGGGTGAAATGGTTACACCTAGGGGAGTATTGTTACAATACATCTCATCACATGTCTATTGGTATGCCTCCTTTTTGTGCTCTTTATGGTTATGATGCCCTTTCCTTTGTTGATCTAATACTTTCCGATAGCAGAGTACCCGCAGCAAGTGATTTCATCAAGCAAAGCCAAGACATAATAAGGTCCCTCAAGGATAATCTACAACATGCACAAAACCAACAAAAGATATATGCTGACAGGAAAAGGATTGAAAGATCTTTTGAGGTGGGAGATTTGGTATTTTTTAGGTTGCATCCATATAAGCAAAGCACCTTGAAGAGGAGTGGGGCAGAGAAACTCAAGCCAAGGTTCTATGGGCCTTATAAAATCATCAAGAAGGTAGGAGAGGTAGCTTATGAATTGGAGCTCTCACCAAACAACAAAATACATAATATTTTTCATGTATCTTGCTTAAAGAAGGTTCTAGGCCAGCAAACCATAGTATCTACAGAATTACCACCTCTTGATGATGAAGGGAAATTAGTTTTGATACCAGAAGAGATTTTGGATACAAGAGAGAAAAGGTTGAGAAATAGGAGCGTCATAGAGCATTTGGTCAAATGGAAAGGATTACCACTAGAGGATGCAACTTGGGAAGGAGCACATATTCTTGAGAATTACAACCTTCATTTCTTGAGGACAAGCAATATTTGGGAGGGGAGGACTTGTCATGTCCCCTATTCAAATAATTAAAAAAAAAAAAAAACTTTGCTAAGGCAGGCAGGCTCCAAAAAGGTGAAGTTTCGGAAAAAGGGGCTAATCTTTGGAAACCAATGGACTAATAAATAAAAATTATTATTAAATTATATTTTATTAACCCCTCTTGGACGTGAGTTAGGGTTATGCCCTCTTTTAAAGGGGTTTGGAGGCATTTTGGGCTCATTCCAGAACTTGATTTTTGCTAATTTTCTTGTTGTTCTTCAGAGGCTGCCAAACCTATGGAGAAGGAGACCCAAGAACGGGAGTTTGCAAGTTTCCAGGAAGGCTAAGGATGGAAGTTTGAAGCCATTCCATGTGCATGCTCATACAGAGTTTGCCTTTGTGCTGAATAGTGCCGATTTGTGGGTTTTCGGGGTTGTTTTTGGTTTGAGTTTAGTGTTTTCAGTTGAGTGTTTCATATCAGTTTGGGTTGCTGCTGTATTTCAGACTTTAAGATGTTAAAATAGAGCTGAATATATGTATTGGGTCGTGATTAAGCTTCTGAGATAGTTTATGAATGTTTCTGTGGTGTTTCCGGGCATTGTGTGTTAATTTCGGGAGCTCGATTGAGCATAGTTTTGTCCTACATTTTTGAGCTGTTGTGTAAAGGCTATAAAAATATGGAAATGTCATTTTGTAGGCTGTTATGCTGCTAAAATTTATGTAAAAATGTCCATTCTCAGATTTATTAATAATTTGTGAAGTTGTGAAGTTTTTTGGCACTAATTTGGACATACCCGGTTTGGGTTTTATTGGGAAATTGGCAGATCTTTGTAATATTGGTTGTTTGATTTTAAAGATCTTATTTGAGGCTAGAAATACCATGTAAAATCAGTAGAGGGACATTTCATTTTATTCTCAAAATGAGTGAATGAATGAATGAAGTGAAAAAATGTAATCAAAATTCCATTGTATTTGCAATACTTATTACTTCCCTTTTCTTTATTCTACTTTATTCTCCCCCTTAATCTTATTCTCTCCCTTTTCTCCTCCTTTTTTTTTGTTATTCTCCCCCTTTTTTTTAATATTCTCCCCATTTTTTGACACTTATGTCAAAGGATCTTATAGGGTGATGTCATGCTTGGCCAAAAATATCTTATTAACCTCAAGGAGTATTTTGAGAGCTGCATCCCAGTTGTTCAATGCAATGTCCAATGACTTTTGTTGGATTGCAAGCTCTGCTGCAAGATCGACAAGTCCTTCATGAGTAGATATATTTGGATCTTTCTTCATGACTATCTCTGCATACATTTTCTCCTTGTGTAAGACTTCTAAGTGGGGTGTAACGGAGGATTGTATTTGCATTAACTTAGCTTTTATTGTGGCCTCTTCTGTTGACAATGCAATTCGTTCTCTCTGAGTGTGAAGTGTTTGTGCAAAATGCTTCTCACTTTGAGCTGGATTAG
Source organism: Cupressus sempervirens (assembly GCA_028749045.1). Taxonomy (NCBI): domain Eukaryota; kingdom Viridiplantae; phylum Streptophyta; class Pinopsida; order Cupressales; family Cupressaceae; genus Cupressus; species Cupressus sempervirens. The sequence goes on from CM053792.1 coordinate 920,413,854, forward strand.
TTGGCAACTGCATGCTAGAAATCTTGAGATTTCGCTGCAAGCTCAATATCTTTTGGTTTGTCTCTTGTGTGAAGTTGGAAAAATCACACAATTTAGTGTAAAGGGAGAATGTGTTCCCTAATACAACTTTTACCCTTTCCAATTTCTTGGCCAGGTCAACTTGTCCTAAAATGATATCGTTACCTATCTTTTGGTTGACCTTACCTTGGAACTTCTTTTCTGACCATTCTATAAGTTTAGCATTAAATAATGGTCTTCATTATTTACTTGATCAACTATATCTAATAGTTGTTCAATGATAGGACTTGTTCCATCTGGAGTGTTAGATTGTGGTGACTGATCAGGAAAGTTTGGGCTGTGGCCGACATGGTAGTAGACATATTATGGCCGACATATGGCCAACATGTTATAACCCTAAAGCAGTTTAATACTTGTATAAAAGGGCTTAGGGTTAGGTATTTTTCATTGTGTGTTGTGATGTGAAATTGGTTCTTGCAGTGGTATTGACTTGTAAGGGATTACAGATTGTAATAAGGTTGTAATCACTAGATTGTAATAAGATCAGACTTGCTATTTGGTGGACGTAGCCCAGGGATTGGGTGAACCACGTTAAATCTTGGTGCCTTGTGTTCATTTCTGCGTGTTCTATTATTTTCTGTTATTGGTTATATTTGCATGTAGTTTTTATTTCTGTCCATGGTTTATCCTAACAAGTGGTATCAGAGCGAGGTTGTCTTTCAGTTATCCTCTGCAGGAAAGTCTCACGGTTAAGTGGGAGTCTCACGGTTGAGTGGGAGCGATGGCAGATGAGGGTAAGCTGAGGGTTGACAGGTTTAATGGGCAGAACTTCCAATTATGGAAGATGCAAATGGAAGACTATCTATATCAGAAGGATTTATGGAAGCCGTTGGAAGGCAAAGACAAGAATCAGGGAACTATGTTAGAGGCTGAATGGGATCTCTTGGACAGAAAGGCACTCAGAAGCATTCGGTTATGCTTGGCACCATCGGTGGCATTTAATATTACAAAAGCAAAGACAACAGAAGATTTGATGAAAACCCTAGTGACACTGTATGAAAAGCTCTTCGCTTCAAACCAGGTATTTCTCATGAAGCGTTTATTTAATATGAAAATGGCAGAAGGTGGAATTTTTGCAGATCATTTAAATGAGTTTAATACTATTACTAGTCAATTATATTCTGTGGGTATCAATTTTGATGAAGAAATTAGGGCTCTCTTGATTTTGTGTTCTTTACCTGAAAGCTGGAATGGCTTGGTAATGGCTGTGAGTAATTATGTTCCTGGATCTAGTACCCTAAAATATGATGATGTGATCGGTGTTATTTTAAGTGAGGAAACTCATAGGAAATCCTCAGGTGGATCTACATCAGGAAGTGCTTTAAATGCACAAAGCAGGGGTAGAACGACTGAAAGAGGAAGTAACTCTGGAAATCGTGGGAAATCAAGAGGAAAGTCAAAGGGGAAGAGGTCTCAATCGAGAGGACCAAATGATTGTTGGTACTATGGGAAACTAGGGCACAAAAAGAAAGATTGCTGGAATCGAAAGAAAAATGAAGGAGATAAATTAGATGGAGACAAGGAGGCAAATGTGGTAAGTAATAAATCCGAAGAGGATGCTTTGCTTCTATCTTTAAAGAGTGTTAATGATTCATGGGTTTTAGATTCTGGTGCTTCATTTCATGCTACACCTCATAGAGGTTATTTCATTGATTATGTCCAAGGGGATTTTGGGCTTGTTTATTTGGGGGATAATGAACCCTGTCAAATTGTTGGAAAGGGAAAAATTAAGATTAAGTTGCAGATGGGAATCATTGGCTACTACATGAGGTAAGACATGTTCCAAAACTAAGTAGGAATTTAATTTCAGCAGGGCAACTCAGTGATGAGGGTTGTGTAGTTACTTTTAATGATAAAAATTGGAAGGTTTCAAAAGGTTCCCTTGTAGTAGCAAAAGGTGTGAAAGTAGGCACCTTATATTTTTGTACAGGTCATATTGTTCCTTCTACTTTGATTGTTTCAGAGAAAAATGAATGTTTAGGAACAATTGCTGCAGTTGAGTAGGGAGAACAAATAGATGCTGTAGATTCTGATACAGCGCTGTGGCACAATAGACTTGGGCACATGAGTGAGAAAGGTATGAAAGTACTTCATTCAAAGAAAGTTTTACCAGGTCTAAAATGTGTGAATATGGATTTCTGTGAAAGTTGTGTGTATGGAAAACAAAAGAGAGTGAGTTTTGTAAAGATAGGGAAGGAAAACAAAAAGGAGAAATTAGAGCTTGTGCATACAGATGTATGGGGACTGACTCAGGTATCTTCCCTTGGTGGCTCTCATTATTATGTTACATTTATTGATGATGCAACTAGAAAAGTATGGGTTTATTTCCTTAGATAGAAATCTGATGTATTTTAAACTTTTAGGAAATGGAAATGCTTGGTTGAAAATGAGACTGCTAAGAAATTAAAATGTCTCAGATCTGATAATGGTGGTGAGTATTGTAGTCATGAATTTGAAGATTATTTCTCCACTAATGGTATTTGTAGACAGAAAACTGTTCCAAGGACTCCACAGGAAAATGGAGTGGCTGAACGCATGAACATGACTATAATGGAGTGCACAAGGAGCATGAGGTTGCATGCTGGGTTGCCCTTACACATGTGGTTGGAGGCTTTCAATACTGCAGTATATTTGATTAATAGAGGTCCCTCTACTCCTTTGGGCTATGGTATACCAGAGGAAGCATGGACTGGTAAGAAGGCGAGTTATTCTTTTCTCAAGACCTTCGGTTGTGAAGCTTTTGCTCATATAGACTCTGAAAATAGAACCAAGCTAGAAGCTAAATCAAATAAATGTGTCTTTTTTGGATATGGCATTAATGAATTTGGTTATAGGCTTTGGTTTTTTGAAAATCTTAAAATTGTTAGAAGTCGGGATGTCATATTCAATGAGAAAGTGTTGTACAAAGATCTGTTGCAGCAACATGAGAAGAAAGAAGATGATTATGTAGTGCTGAATGATACTCCAAAAGCTAATGTTCCAACCATTCCTCATGATGTGCAACAAATACAACAACAAATACCACACGCACCAGTAAATGTTAGATGGTCAACAAGGCAAATTAGACCTCCACAAAGGTTTTCTCCCTCTTTGTATTCTATTTTACTTATTGATGCTGGTGAACCTGAAAGTTATGATGAAGCTGTGCAGGTGGATACTAAGATTCAGTGGGAGTCTGCAATGAAAGATGAAATGGACTCTTTACTGAAAAATAAGACATGGGATTTGTGCAAGTTGCCTGTGGGTAAAAAGGCTTTACAGAATAAGTGGGTTTACAGGTTGAAAGAAGAGGAAGGAGGTAAGAAAAGATTTAAGGCTAGGTTAGTTGTAAAAGGATTTGCATAGAAAAAGGGAATTCATTTTGATGAGATATTTTCTCCCGTTGTTAAGATGACTTCTATTCATATTGTTTTAAGTCGTGTGGCTACTAAAGATTTGTATTTAGAGCAGATGGATGTTAAAACAACCTTTCTTCATGGTGATTTGGATGAAGAAATATATATGGCTCAGCCATAGGGTTTTGAGGTCAAAGGTAAGGATAACTTAGTGTGCAAATTGAAGAAAAGTTTATATGGCTTGAAGCAAGCACCTCGGCAATGGTATCTGAAATTTGACAGTTTTATGCATGAGCATGGATATAACAGGTGTCATTCAAATTATTGTGTTTATTTTAAGAGGTTGGATGATGATAGCTACATTATTTTATGTCTATATGTTGATGATATGCTTATAGCTGGGTCTAACATGGATCATATTAAGGGGCTAAAACGCCAATTAGCACATGCATTTGCTATGAAGGATTTGGGGGCAGCAAAAAAAATCCTTGGTATGAAGATTTGCAAAGATAGGAAGAATAGAACCTTGACGCTATCTCAGGCTGATTATGTTGAGAAGGTGTTGCAACGTTTCTGTATGGAGAATGCTAAATCGGTTAGCACACCTTTACCTGGTCATTTGAAATTGACTAAGGAGATGTGTCCCAATACACAGGAAGAGGAGGATAAGATGTCCAAGGTACCCTATGCTTCAGCTGTAGGAAGTTTGATGTATGCTATGGTATGCACTAGGCCAAATATTGCACATGCAGTGGGAGTCGTTAGCAGGTATATGAGTCATCCAGGATTTGAGCATTGGAATGCTGTCAAGTGGATTCTTAGATATTTGAGAGGGACATCCAATAAGTGTTTACACTTTGGGGGCTCTACTACTGATTTACAGGGCTATGTTGACTCAGATTTGGCAGGGGATATTGATACCAGGCGAAGTACTACAGGTTATGTCTTTACTATTGGTGGGGCAGCCATGAGCTGGGTTTCTAGGTTACAGAAGATTAATGCTTTATCCACTAAAGAGGTATAGTATGTTGCTGCTGCAGAGGCAACCACGGAGATGATATGGCTTCAGTTCTTCTTGGAAGAATTGGGACATCCTTAGAAGGATAATTATTTGTTTATAGATAGTCAGAGTGCCATTCATCTTGCTAAGAATTCAGCTCTGCATTCTAAGACCAAACACATAAAGTTGCAGTACCATTTCATTCGGTCAGTTTTGGAGGATGGATAGTTAAAGCTAGAGAAGATACATACCAATGACAATCCAGCAGATATGTTGACAAAGGTTGTAACAAGGGAGAAGCTGAACTCCTCTTCAGCTTCGGTTGGTCTTTTAGACTGAACCTGAATAAAAGAACAACAGAGTCCAAGGTGGTTTGGGAGCCCCATGTGGTAGTTGTATTGCTACAGGATCAGTCTCCAAGTGGGAGATTGTTGTTTAGTGTGGAGCCTGATCAGTCCCCAAGTGGGAGATTGTTAGATTGTGGTGACTGATCAGGAAAGTACATGGGAGCTGACATATTATGGCCAACATATGGTTGACATGTTATAACCCTAAAGAGGTTTAATACTTGTATAAAAGGGCTTAGGGTTGGGTATTATTCGTTGTGTGTTGTGATGCAAAATTGGTTCTTGCGGCAGTATTGAGCTGTAAGGGATTACAGATTGTAATCAGGTTGTAATCACTGGATTGTAATAAGATCAGACTTGCTGTTTGGTGGACGTAGCCCAGGGATTGGGTGAACCACGTTAAATCTTGGTGCCTTGTGTTCATTTCTGTGTGTTCTATTATTTTTTGGTATTGGTTATATTTGCATGTAGTTTTTATTTCTGTCCATGGTTTATCCTAACATGGAGGCTGTACGCTGAAGGCATCCATGAATATATATTTGATTTCACTCATTGCCTGCCTATATTTTTATTCTTTTCTCATTGCCTCTTGTCTTCTCGTTCTATCCAATGCACTATGTATTTTATTCATCTTTTCTTTAGTTAAAGTGCTTGAATCATGATAGGGTATTTTTACTTCTTCATCTAGCTCAGGAATTCCATAATGAATGGTCCTGGCTACCCTAGTACATATCGAACCTGGTGTTTTGATTTGCAAGGCTAGCATCTCAAAGCTCAACTGCTGAAGAGTCTTTGTGGGAGTACTTGTTTTTGGTAATTCAACCAAAGTTTGAATTACATATTTCTCCTCATCTTGTGCCTCTTCTTTCTCTTCCTTTTGATGTTCTCTTCTATTTGGTTCTTTTCTTGTGGCACTGTGGTTGGGGTGATCCTGTTGATTGTGCTGTGTTTCTTGATTTGCCCTTGTTGCTGTACACAACTCTTGAAGCACTTGAGTTATTGACGTTGGTGGAGATGGAGGTGGAAGAAGTAAAAGTGTAGTAGTTTGTGTGGACTTAGGTGGTTCTTGTGGTGACACCTTGCCTTTCTTGAGTTTATCTACTGACTTTTGTAACTCTTCAACACTGACCAATATAGGACTTGTACACAATTGTGCTTGTTGAGTCGATTGGTCAAGGATCTTGGAGAGATCCTCTATAGTTAGAGGGTTGATGTTTTGACTAGAAGTATCAACAACATCCTTAATCTTTATGGTTTTTGCAGGTATTATGGTATGAGGAGGGCTAGGAGGTGGTAGTTGTGTGTCTTGCACACTTTGTTGCTCATCTGTGTCCTTGTTTTCATCTTTGTTTTCCTCCTCATTTTCTTCCTTATTTTCTTCTTCAACCTTCTTCTCCTCTACTTTCTTCTCCTCTTTCTTCTTTCTTCTTTCTTCTTTTCTTCCCTCTATTTTGGCACTTGCTTCTACCTTATATTCCTCATCAAATAAATCATCAACCTTTTTGTAAACTAACTTCCACAATCTTGTGGATTTTTGCACTACCTCTTCAATTTTATTTTGAAGTATAGAGAATGCTCTATACTTGGGTGTGAATTTGTTGTTGTGCCTTTTGACTGCATTAACAACTTGATTTTTGGTTAAATCTGGCAACAAACTGGCTAAAGTAGATTCCCTTATTTCTTTCTCCATTTGTAAACAAAAATGCCATTTATCTTCTATAATTTTGTACAAATCTTTTGGCAATTCCCCATCCAATTCAAGAGGTATGTGTTTATAGTCTTCCATCATTGCATAGATAGACTCTTCTACTTTATTCTACTCTTCCTTAGTGAGCTTATTAAAATCAACATTCTTTAAATCATTCAAGTCATCATTCCTGATCTTTTTACATAATTTGTCAATTGAGGACTTAGGATGACTTACCACCTTGAATTGATTGATGTCTTCTGATTCTATTTTTTTTTCTTCATCAGCATCAGGTTGAGCCACATATTTCCTTCTTTTTCTTGGCTCTTCCTTAGTCTGCTTGGTGGATTTCTTCTTCTTTGTAGCCTCTTCTTTAGCCTTTTGTGGACTTAGAACCAGATGCCATCTTTTTCTGAACTAGGGTTTACTATTCAAACAATTCTTACAAACTATGTAACTTGACACTTGAAGGAAATACCTAATAAATCGAAGAACTAGAGTTGGGTAGCTATTGAATCGCTATGAATTGCTATTTGATCACTAGGGAATCACCTGTTGCTCTGTTCTTAATTGATCTGCATTCAAATGATTCAAAAAATGAACGCTTTTCACTTTTATGTGGTTTTAAAACCTTGCATTTAATGCATTTTATACTTCCATCTACCACTCAGCTTCTTCATGATTTATCAACTTGACATCCATTCGATATTGCTTAGTAGTCACCATCACTTGGCATCTATTGACATTTTCAATCACTCGACAACCACTATTAGGCTTAACTCGACAGTAACCAGTTTGTTCGACTCGGCTCACATTGGAGTTTTACTCGACAACCAAAGGTAACTCGGCATCATCTTCCAAGTTTTGTTTTGACATCTTAACTCATGTAGATTTCCACTTTGTTGTGCTTCAATGTTTTCTTAGGATTGATGTAAGATACTTCCTTATATGTATCAGTCCCATAAGCTCATCTTGTGCTTAGTTGGATGAAGTGTGATCACTTGACCTCTTGGGTGAAGTGACCCTTCCATTGGATGAACTTGATCCATCTCTTCTTTGCCATGCATTCTTCATATCTACCTTGATGTTTTCAACATCAACCTTTTCTTTGCCCTTGTTGACTTTATTCTTGGGTGCCTTAACCTTTGTTGGATAGTTCTTTCTGACATGTCTATTCTTCAAGCAACTAAAACAAGTGGTCTTGTTCAACCATCTATTGTAGTTTCCTATAAAGTGTGTTCTAATGCAGTTCTAAGGTATATGTCTATACCTTTGACAATAATGACAACTTTTCCTTATGTTTGAGTCCCAATAATAATGGTGTGCATAGTTGTTTCCTCTTGCATGCTTATTTGGTGTCTACATAGGCTTTGATCTGCACTCAAAGGCTCTATGTCCATACTTCTAACAATTGTAGCAATGTCCATCAAATCTTTGTGTCCTTGTGACTTTAGACCTGTAGTCTTGTGTCATATGTGATGCAGGCACATCTCATTACTAAATCATTTCAAAGGTCCAAGATTCTCCGTATATTTTAAATGGTCAATTTTAATAATTTAGGATTATGTCCTAGTGGATAGAATTAGGTGTTTTATTAAATAAATGTAATAGTTTTTAGTCGGATATGTTAGAGAGTTAGAGGAAAGGGTTAATGATGTTAGTGTCGGTTTTAGAAAGGATAAAATTAGTAATAGAAATGCCATGTGGTCAATAATTAAAAGAATCTCATCAGAAAGTTGGTGGCAATTTTAGGAGTGTTCATAATGATGGAAAAATGGCTATGGAATAAAAGAAACCGTTTCATATTCCTTCTATTTGGAGGAAAGTCAGTTTTCTTTAAAAATCCAGTCTGATATGTAAGAAGAATATCCATGATTGCTGCATGGTATTGATGGTAAAGCATCTTTCAGATTCCTATTCTTAGCAGTTACAAGAATATCCATGATTGCTGCATGGTATTGATGGTAAAGCATCTTTCAGATTTCTATTCATAGCAGTTACAAGAATATCCAGATTGCTGCATGGTATTGATGGTAAAATGTCTTTCTCAGAATTTAGTTATTAAAAAGCCAATCTTTTATGTAAAAAAGGATTCGAACTTGGGAAGGAATGGGAAGTTTTATGTCTCCTTTGGTCTCCTATGTTTTTTTTTGTTTTTTTTCAAGATTATGGTTCTAGTGTTATGCTTCATATATTTCTCATGGCAATCAGTTTAGGGAATAACAATTGCAGAAAAATGTACTCTGATGCAGGGTCAATATCTTGGGTTTGAACTGTTGGATTTCTCTCAAATTTTTATATGTTGTTTGAAACCTAGTTATGTCAAATATCAATAGTTAGATTGAGTAAATATTTTTTGGTTCGAAAGTTATTCATGTCTGAGTGTAGGTCTATCCGAAGGCAACAAGAAGATTTTGGAGGATTTTATTTTCAAAGTTTTGTTTATTGAATCTGATTTTAGTGTGTGTGATCCTGAAGGTTGTAGATGCCCCTTGAAGCAACTCAATTGAGTGACTGATTCCTCCTGAGTTTTCCAAGGTGTGGCTCTGCATCAATATGTCCTTGTATGTTGCACTTATGAAAATACCGTTGGCTTTTAGATGTATTGTGCTGATTGGTTCTTTTACTCCTGCAAACATCAGTAGTATGTCCTTTCTTATTACAGTAATGACAAGTGGGTTTTGTCTTCTTACCTTTGCCACTCCTTCATTTAACAGTCTTTGATGTTTCACCTTCTTCAGTACTAGTGAATCCAAGTCCTGATGTATCATTGTTTGGTGATTTTAGTAACTGCTCAAAGTGATTGATGGGTTCACTTGACTTGTTGAAGTTCTTTGCTATTTCTTTTTCTCTTTTCAACTCGTTCTACAATTTCTCATTCTACATTTTCAGAGTAGAGATCTTAATGTCTTTTATGTGGAGTTCATGATGAATGTTCATCATTTGGCTAAGTGTATCCATTTGCATGTTTGAGATCCTAGTGAGTTCAGCAGACTTCTCCTCAAGTTTGTTTGCAAGATTTCTCTTGTCATCTTCAAGCATAGCTCTATCTTCAACTACTATTTTCTTTTGTTTAGTGATTTCACATAACATCATGGCTTGTGATTCATGTTCTATCTTGAGAGATCTTATCTCTTTTGCTTGTATTCTATTTTTCTCCATTAGCTTTGCTATTGTTGCATCAAACTCTTTTGAGTCTCCCTTTGCAAATACTTCAGCGGTGTCAATCTCCTTGTAGTATATGTCATTGTCTGCTATGGTCATGTCCTTTCTTCTTTTCAAGTATTTTCTTAACTCCTATCTTGCTTCCTCTACCCTGTGTAGAGCAAGTTACACATCAATCACCTAGTTTTCAATGATCTTCCCAAGTTTGAAGACTTCCATCTTCGAATCTTTTTCTCCAATATATTAGGCTTCCTTTTGAGAGAACTTAGCTCTGATACCAATTTTTGGAACACCTCAATGGGAAGAGTGCATTTGAGAGGTGGGGGGGGGGGGGAGGGGGGTGAATCAGATGAAGTGACTTTTAATCCTTTTTACTCCTTCAATAACATATAACTACAATTAACATGCATGCATATAAACATTTAGGTAACAATGAAAAGTAAACATGCAACACCACATAACGCATGAGATTTTGGTGACCCAGATACCCTCCAGGAATAAGAAGGTAAAACTGGGGTGGGGATGACACCCACAAAATTTAATGCAGCAAAAGAGTTTAACCACTTCTGATGGTTTTTCCTGTTAAAGGCTTTACACACTATCAAATGTGACCTGTTGAAAGGATTTAAAAACATCTTACATGAAGTGTCACCCTGTTAAAGGATTTACATATAGGCTGTTAAACTTGCCTAACTTAATAGGACTTTCATGACCTTCTCCAAAGGTTCTCCTATCCTTCTCCTAAGGATCTTCCAACCTAGCTGTTAAGCTAACCTATCTCAATAGGATTTCAACATCTAATACAATTGTGAGAGAGTATTAGAACAATACATCTGATTGAATGCAATCTATTATTACGTGTCTCAGGGACTTGATCTGCTCTTCTTTCACTAATCTCTGCTAGATCTAATCTTTTGAATGTGTTTCTTGTTCTGTTCTGATCAACTTGATATGTAAATGTTGTCCTTTCCACTTAATCTCTAACACCTATGTTCTGCAACAACCTTAGTGTTTGGATCTACTTCTTCTTCTTCTTTCAACAACTTGTTCTATGGTGTCATGACTTCATTATAAAGATCAGTGGATAGTCATGCATTCTTGAATGAAGTGTTCCCGCTCAAATCCTTAGTTATCTCCAATTATCTAATTGGTTGCATGTTGATTGCATAGGTAGATGAGAGGATTTGATCTTATCTTCTTATCCTGTCATGAGTCATGCATAATCATTTCACATCTTGGTTTGTGATGACACAAACTCTTATGCTGATCTTGCATTGCTCGACACATATAGTCTTACTAATGCTCGGCACATACTATTCCTGTATTGCTCGACATCCACTATGTTTCTTGGTTTACTCGGCACCTGTTGCTTTCTTGCTTTGCTTGGTACCTAAAGAATTTGTATTTCTCGGCATGCACTATGTTTCTTAGTTTACTCAGCACCTGTTGCTTTCTTGCTTTGCTCGACACTTGAAGAATTCTGTATTGCTCGACACCAACTGTGACTCGACACTAACTAGAATTCTGGCTCGGCATGCATTGTGTGCTCAACATCTATAGTGAAAATGGTTAAGTGTGTTGACACTCATTTGTCAATACTAAGTATTTGATCAACAACTTTCCTGAATTTTGACCAATCTTGAAACCTCCTACACAAATGTAATATCACTTTTTGGAAAGTTGTGTGATGTTACTAAGTTCATAAAGGAAATAAAGAGAAAACTAACAAAGGTTAATGAGGATCTAAAGGCTAGTGCACAGTAGTTGCAACTTGACTCCAGTTCAAGCTCTACACAACATATGAAGATCAGATTCTTGTCAGACATGCAGGCAGAGTTGTTGAGAGAAGAAGCAAAGATCCGGTATACACTAATAGATATTTAGAATATGATCCTTCCCATCATGGATACAATGCAGAAGCATATTGTTTATTAAAAAAAATTGATCCATGAAAACAACTTCTCCATTGCAAATCACATGATATAGCTATTTGAAGAAGTTCAAGTTGCTCTGCATACGTGCAAAGTTTTGCAAGAAAACTTGGGTAAGACATTATCACTTATTCTTAAGGTACATTTTTTATTTTCTTTATCATTTTGGTGTCTTCATGTAAATAAATTTTAAATAAATCTTTGGCATTATTTTTAAAAAGGGGGAGAGGCACATAGTACGCTATATATGGGGAGAGACACTTATTATGCTATGTATAGTGAGATACTATGTATAGTGTATGGGGGAGAATCATGCAAAGGGAGAAAGTGTATATAGCAGAGGAGATTTTGTAGAATATAGTATACTGTATATACTTACAAAGATTTTTTTTGAAAAATCTCAAAACCAATATACCATATCAAGCTAGTATCACATTGTGATGTATATAAGTTTTGGCTAATAAGTGTTTTTGTCACTAATGCCAAAGGGGAATATTATTGACATTTAGTCAAGTTTTTTATTAGTGACAACACTTATTCAGATTCTATATGGCTACTAAGCTCATTGAATAGTCTACAATGTTTTCCATGTAATTCAGTAGCCATCAAGCACTACAGTTCCTACCAAGAATTTCAGTGGTTACCAAGTGAATTCAGTCAATGTGAAGTCTAGCAGTTCAACCCAAGCACTTCAGTGGTTATCGAGCTTTACAATTTCTACCAAGCTAGCAGTTCATGTAAAGCGAAGTTAGTGCTAACTAAGCTCTATGATGGTTAGTGTTTACTGAGTGCAGTCATGGTAAATAAGTAATTCAGTTTATATCGAGTTACATAATATCTACCGAGTCACCAGTGGAGACCAAGTTCAAGACTACATTGAAGTGATTAGTATGGAATGAGCTTCTACTTCTACTGAGTGCATGATGATGCCGAGTAATGACAATGGATGCTATATATCAAAATTTTACCAAGTCAGTCTTCGATACCTGAGTATCTACATATGGGTTGACTTTGTAATATTGGTGTCAACTTGTATGATGGCCGACTTTGTAATTATGTAAATTGGATATATATATATCTATTGTATCATATCAAAAAAAAAGAGGTGACATAAGGTGTAATTCATGAAGAATGTGAATATGTGAATGTAAATCAACAACATACAAAGTGTATTGTAAGGCCATATCAGTAAAGGAGCAACAACGACATACCCATCACATAAAGGTGATCAGTACTTCAAGGAATCTTTATCAACAATTTAGTTGCAAGTTAGAGATCTATTGTTTCATCCTCATAGGTGAACCAGTCCAAATCCTTTAACAAGGTAGACTTAACAATCTTTTCTTAAATCTCTTTACTGAGTGTATAATTCATTGTGTGCTTGTAAAACCTCTAACAAGGTGGACCTAGCAAACCTTATTGCTCCTAGTAGGGTAGATCATCATAAGTGATCAATGTAAGCCTCGACTGGCCAAATTTATGCTAGAGTATTAAATTTTTGTGGGTATCATCCCCACCCCAATTTTACTTTCTATTTAGAAGGTTTCTGGGTCACCAAATCATTGTGTTCAAGTGTTATGAATGTTTTATGCTTTCAGTTTCTCATGCATGTAGTTAGATCTAATTTGATGAACTAAATGGTAATTGGATTATTGTAATTAAGATCTATATAGGATAACATTTTTGAGGTTACTAATTCACCCCTCCCCTCTTAGTAACCTAGCATAGTCTTGAGTATTTCCAACAAGACATTATATGCAACACCAAATATGAGAATGGCTTACAACTTCATATGGAAGCATTGTCGATAAAAGACTTGAAGTAGAATATGGATTTGAAGTGGAGCCCCTAAACAAGGGAAGATAACAATTAAAAGAAAAAAGAAAAAAAAAAAAGGGAATGAAAATATATATATCCTCCCCAACTCCTCTCATGACTCCCATATTAAGGAATGAGCCATGACTTCTTGGCTCTCATCAGTTTCAAGATAATAAACTATTTGAATTCCAAGATGACCATTCAAATACATCATAAATTCAAATTTAAAGATAAGAGAAATAAAAAGGTTGGAAGAGAAGTTGGAAAGATTAAAAGACAACTCAAATTGCCAAATATCAAATCGATTTATCATGCCAAGTGTTAATTGGTTAAAACCAAGAATATTAAAATAAAAAGCATGGAAAGAGAGTTGGAAGGTTGTAATTCAAAAATTATAATAATTCAAATGTTATTATAATTCAAATATTATTATAATCTTATATGTGCATATAAACATCACTCTATTAAATTATTAATTTATAATGGTGCCAAATCATTTTTATATTATATGCACGCATATAAATTAAAATAATATGGTGAAAGATAAATTAAAATCCTTTGAGATATGTTTTATATTTTAACTCAATTATTTTAATTAAATTATTTATTTAATAACTAATGCGGGTCCTACAGATGTATCATGTTTCAAGTCGCTAGGTCCTCTACCCATCTCCTCAATGATGGTGATGCTCCTGCCTAATTCTTTTCTAACAATGCTTCCACCGCTTCAACAAGATTCCTACAAGGAAATTCTCCATATTGAAATCATAATAAATTATTTAATTATAAATAATCACAATGGTTAACCATCTTCTTAATTCCATGAATTCGTGATTAACAATCAACTAACATGATATCTTCACTTGAAATCATACGACTAACTATCTTACCATTTCACTAGATTATAACAAATTAAACTACCAACTACTTCATGTGAACCTCAATGGCTATATTCCAAATTAAGACAAAAATTTTGTATGCAACATACCATTGCCCTTGTGGTTCATCGTCTGCAATGAACTTGTAATTGTAACAAACATTATAAAGGAGTATTTTAAAATTAGAATGTAATGTACCATGCCCCTTTGTGTTTCATCATCCTTGATGATCTTTGCAAATTTGACACTAAAATAATATTCCAAATACAAGATATATATATATATATATATATATATATATATATATATATATATATATATATATATATATATATATATATATATATATATATATATATATATATATATATATATATATATATATATATATATATATATATATATATATATATATATATATATATATATATATATATATATATATATCATCGTGATATCATTTATTTTTCAAATTCATAATCATAATCGAAACACAAGATCCATTTCTACTTCAAAGCTTCCAGAAAGATACTTGCATGGTAACAATTAAACATGTACTCACTTGAGTTAACTTTACCATACTTGTGGTCATCTTAGCATCAATTCGGTTGATTATATTTCATATTCTTGCCATACTCATGTAGACACTCAACATATCATTAGTTTGATTCCATATTGATATCTTCAGTTAAGAGAAATTTTAGGGTTCAATAACTAAGAGATAAGTATTTAAAATTGGAATTCTTCAGCTAGCAAGTTCTAGATCATAACTTGATCATAATTTATATCAATTATACATAACATCTAGCATATGGCACTTATTAACAGGTAGATCATCCTCGCACACATATAGAGCACTTGAAAAAGCTCAGTGATTACTTTCTAGTTATGTAACCTTATCACCATAACATTTCATTAGATTATTCATCTCATGATAGAATATACACTTCATTAATATACAATAGTTGAGTATGTAGAGTCAACATCGAGTGTGTATTATACATGTATAGTAGTGTCTCAAGGGGTAAAACATGATTTACCATGCAAGATCATCATACATCTAATCAAGATCTTAAGCATCTAAAACAATTTCTCATAAGATTCATGTAAAGTATCTCATCATTCATCTGTAAATATTTGGAAATTCATCTTTTCCCATTGTATGACTTAGGCTTCCATGCCCATCTCGTCAAAATTTTACATTTGTAAACAAGCATTGATAGTTTTGATTATGCAAGTGTGTTTACTCCATATTAGGGCATAAAATGATCTTGTCATTTAATCAACATCATAAAGGATCATGGTTCACAGTTTTTTTTTCCATCAGTTCAAGTTCAAATAGGTAACAATTTATTTCTGCCGTTAATTGCATAAAGAATTATTTAGCCATCATTAGGGTTTTAGAAAACATCTCACCAAGGTTATAGGAGTTTTTTTTGGATTGCACAAGCTTCAGCATCTGGACCAAGTTTAATCTTTTCATTCTCTACTAAGATTGGCCCTCCCTCCTGGGATAAGACACATGTATCATTTTGGTCCTACTATCTGAGTATTCCTATGGTTTGAGTGTCCCATAAATTATTTCTAAATAATTGAAGCATCTAGACAAACAAAAAAAGATCTTATGATCAACACATCTACCTATAGCTACCTTGGCCAAGGATTTCAATTTGGGTTTAGCGACCCGATCACCACCACTCTACTTGCCAATCATTTTCTTCTTAATTATGTTTCATATTTATGGTATTACAGTTTATGCATTTGTCCATTTTATATCATTTTAGCCTTCTCAACTATTCTAAATGATTTTCTAGTTTTGATTGCAATATCCAGTTATGCAAAATAAATCTTCTTCAACATTTACGTATTCAGTTTCTCAAAAACAATGTTGGACCCAAGGTTTTAGTGTTGAACCTAGCACTCTGATACCATATGTAACATCCCATTTTCTCATGTCTTAATTAACAAATAACATACTCAAATAAATACAGGTATCACTTCATCTTCATAGGAAGTTAGTTATATTAGTTTCGTTCATATGAAAAGGGATTGACGATTAAATTAGTTAAACAAAATTTCTTAACAAAAAATTTGAAATGCCATCAAATGAGATTACTATAGAAAATTAATCCACATACCATGGAAATTGAGATCGAAATCAAAACTAGGGGTGCTTCTGCAACCACCCAGGTCAGTCCACAAATATCTCTATAACAATATCACAAAATGACTTCCATCCAAAATTGTTAAATTAAAATCAAACAACAATTATCATTAAATACCACTATGTAAAATTAGGGCATTACTTACCATTGTAATCATTAGGTCATCAGTTAGCATTAGAATCTTTTAGGGATTTTGATACTGTTGTATCACTTAGGGCTTTTGATACCACTGATTCAAATAGGGCTTCCAATAGCAATGCATCATTTAGGGTTCTAGTTATCACTCAATCAACTAGGGCTTCAAATTCCTTTCCTTTCAATTACTTAACTGTGACAGTAACTCAAGATTAGAAAATATACTTATATTCAATATTCATATAAATGAAAGAAAAGCAATCCATGAATCTATCTCTTGCATCTAGGTGTAATAATGGGTTAACTCAATTAATGTTACCTTATTTCATATTAATCATAAAAGTGACAATACCTGGTTCTGACACCTAATTGAATGTATGGCTTATCTTTGTCTGATGCACACCTGACAACTTATGGAGAGGTGAAACATTGTCATCGGCTTGACCACCCAACCTTGGACCAAATATTATCCTCGCATGTTCTCTAATGAGAAAGATCCTCCCTACCTGGAATAGTCAGGGGTCATCTTGCCATACACTAGGAATCTTGGTAATTGACACACCATATGACTTAGTAGCAGGAGATTACATTAACAGTATTATGCATGTGTCATTAACTAATTCATATTAAAATGATAAACATTGAAATGTCATAATCTAATTAATATTTCATGTTATTACGAATTCCTTTCTTTCACCTCATCACCCATTTTCTTGGCTACACAACCTGGTGAGTCCCAGGTGTTAGGAATTCTTAGAATAACCGATCGTGCTAATTATACAAGAAGATTACATGCATCCAACATTTTACAATCTATGATTACATGATCATGTTCTCTAAAGGTTCTAGAATTTTTTTATTGTTTAATTCTAATATCCATTGGTAAATTATTATGGATCCACACTATGTTTATCTTGGCTTCAATAAAAGATTCATAATACTTATCTTTCATAAGAGTACAAAAACATTTCATATTCTCAACCAATACATTCTACTCAAGTTGGGCATATGGCTTCATAAAGGATTCATGTTACTAGTTAATTATTTACTGGTTCTTATTGAAGGTGTTGTCTCTTAGCTTAGAGACATATGGAAAATGCATCTATATAAATTTGTACTAAAGAGAATTCTTTCTAAACAAAGTTCTAATAGAAAAAACATTTATTCTTATTAGAATCCAACAGTTATGACAATATAGAATTAATGGCACAATGCAAAGGAAGTAAAACAAATCAAGAAATATATGTATGATAATCAAGATAACATCATTGACTATTTTGGAATGACTACCATGCCTTCATCCATGAAAAGTATATGTAGCCATTAGAACCGGAGCAACAAAATCAAACTATCTACGCATGAATAGAGATATCAAAAGACAACCATCAAACAAGGAGTTATATCATGCCAAAGACTAAAGAAAATAGGTACTCAAAGTATTAGAAGATTAGTGACATTGTAGAAGCTAAAGGAAGGAAGCAGGTTATTAAATGTAGCACCAATGGAAGCATTGTTGATGGTAGACTTGAAGCAGAATATGGATTTGAAATGGATCCCCATAAACAAGGGAGGATAATGATTTAAAAAAAAAAGGAATGAAAATATATAGCCTTCTTGACTCCTCTCACAACTCCCATATTAAGAAATGAGCTGTGACTTCTTGGCTCCCGTTGGTTTCAAGATAATAAATTGTTTGAATTCCAAGATGACCATTTGAATACATCATAAGTTCAAATTTAAAGATAAGAGAAATAGAAAGGTTGGAAGAGAAGTCAGAAAGATTAAAAGATAACTCAAACTGTCAAATATTAAATCGATTTATCATGCCAAGTGTTAATTGGTTAAAAGCAAGAATATTAAAATAAAAAGCATGGAAAGAGAGTTGGAAGATTATAATTCAAAAATTAGGATATTTCAAATGTTATTTTAATTCAAATATTATTATAATCTTATAATGGTGCCAAATCATTTTTATATTATATGCACATATATAACTTAAAATCCTTTGAGATATGTTTCATATTTTAAACTCAATTAATTTAATTTAATTAATTATTTAAATAACTCATGTAGGTCCCATAGATGTATCCTATTTCAAGTCACTAGGTCCTCTACCCATTTGCTTAGTGATGGCGATGCTCCTACCTACTTCTTTTTTGACAGTGCTTCCACCTCTTCAGCAGGCTTCCTACAAGGAAATTCTCCACAATTAAATCATAATAAATTATTTAATTATAAATAATCACAATGGTTAACCACCTTCTTAATTCCATGAATTCATTATTAACAATCAACTAACATGTTATCTTCTCTTAGAATCATATGACTAACTATCTTACCAATTCACTAGATTATAAAAATTTAAACTACCAACTGACTTCATGTATACCTCAACAACTATATTCCAAATTAGGTCAAAAATTGTGATGTAACAGATTGGCTTCACAATTTGATTTGGTCAAGTGTGAGTTATGTTTTTTTATCTATAATGGATTGAGTGTCACCCAAGGATAAGATCAGAGTGTTCTGAATGAAAGTGCTCTTGTGTGTTTATCTCTGTATTGTGTTTGATGTGTTTGTTAGCTATGCAAGAGTATTGAAGCTATCTACAAGTCTAAGTGATTAACGTTGTAGTCCATGAAATACAAGCCCACTGATGTGCTTTGTTTCAAGAAGTATTGGTGGTTGTTTTAAAGAGTTTGGTTTGAATATGAAGTGGCTTGTTGTTGTTATAATGGCATGGAAGAAATCTTGTGCAAATGGGAGTCAAGTGTTAAAGATGAAGTTACCTTAAAAGCATAGAAACCAAGGTTACCATTGATTAAAAAACACACCAGAGTGTAGAGAGCAAGGAGAATCTAAAGGAGTTTCAATTTGGAGTAGTGGTGTCAGAATAAAAGATCATTGAAGAATATTTGGCAAGATGATTGAGAGCGTATTTGAATGGAAGATGATTGATGGTGTATTTGGCCAAAGAATGTGATTTGCCTTGTATTCAGTTAATGAGGCAAAATATTCTGTAAAAGGATAACTCATGCTAAAGACAGATACTGCTAGAAGGAAGAAAAATATGAAGAGAGATCAAATGTAGGAGCATTTTCATTGTGTAGTTGTATGTGGAGCACCTCTATGCAATTGGGAGTGCTAGAGAATGAATACCCAATTAAGGTGAAAGAAGAAGATTTCAAAAGAGTGCAAAGTGAAGTAGAGATCAAAGTTGATGTTGAAGCTATCTAGGAGATGTGATTCATTATTTAATTGTTATGAAAAAGATGAGAACCAAATAAGTTTGTCAGTGATGTTTGTAATATCTTTTTAAAGGCTGCGAATAATTTTTATGTGTGTCTAGTAATATAGATTAGCGGTGGGAGTTACCCTTGATTTCTTTAAATGAAAAATGTTTGAATAAAAAAAGAGACTGTATGTTGAAGATTGTTGTCATGGTGAAAAGGTTTGTGTGAAATGTGTGCTGATTTGGGGTGAAATTATTGGGATCAGAATTGAATTCTTTGTTAATTGTGAAGGCTCTATCCATATTAGAAGTGGTCATGTAATAGAAGATTATTGGATTGAATAACCCCAACCAAATGATGAAGATTGAATTACTGAATGTTTGTTAATGGGCTAAGTGAATGTATAGGGCACATTATTGGTTGTGCCCGACACCCCAAATTTTTTTGATTTAATGTGTTGATGAACCATGTATCTATATAATAACCCCAAAAGGTTATAACTTTGTCAAACAAAAAGTCCTCTCTAATTCACTTGTTTGACAATTTGTCAAACACTTTGCAAGCAAGAGATATATTGTATATGTAAATTATGATTGATTTCTAAATGCCAAACTTTAATAAATATGCTTGCAAAGAACGCATAAAAAAACTAACAATGAAGATGCAATTTTTAAAAAATAACATTGATTACAAATAGGAAAATATACATCTACATCAATAAGGCATTAGGGAAAAAAGTTCTGATATTAAACACTTATATAAATCAAATTACAACAAATTTTACAAACCCTACCAATGCCTTAATTAGCTACTCTCAAAGAATGCAAAATGTAGTAGATAAAAACATGGAATTGCTCCAAAAATATGAATTTTCTTGTAGCCAATTCCAACTTATTCCTTACTCCACAAATCTAGCCCTAGGCCACAAATTTGGCACAATGAAAATACTGATTTGTCTTCACCAGAAATCGCAACCCTTCAAAAGATATTTCACCACCTCAGTTATGCAAATTAATGAGAGTGTTCATTCCCAATGATCAATGTAACAATTGTAGAAACCCTTGGGTCCACAAGCTATCCCGAAAGTGTAGATGACAATAGAATCGATGCTCAACAATGAGGCTTCCCTCCCTATTTATTCTTTTCCAGCAATAGATATATCTCCTTCTAGAAGAAATAAAATAATAATAAATTCCTCCTCCTAGAAGATTCATTTAATTAACTTTAGTCACTTTAATTAAATTAATTAAATATAAATTCACCTTTTAATTTTAATTCATTTAATGGCTTTATAAGAAATTAATTTAATCAATTTCTCCTTATTTCTCCACTTAGCCTTTAGACAATGTAAAAGCTAAGAATGCCACTGAGATGCTAAAAAGATGGGGACATTATAGTTTGTCCCTCATGAAATTGCTTTTCCCCAAGCAATCTCAACTCTGGATGCTACAAAATTTCTTCACTCTCCCAAGTAGCATCCTTTACTGGCAGGTCCTTCCACTTCACCAAGTACTCCTTGATAGTATGTCTCCTCAAATTCCTCTCCATGACCTCAATGATAGCCTCAGATACTAAAACCAATTTCCCCTCATCGTCCAAGGGTGGAAGTACTATAGAAGGAATGATTTGGTGTCCTAACATCTTTTTGAGACATGACACATGAAAAATATTATGGAATCTTCTCTCTGCCAGAAAATCCAACTCGTAAGCCATCTCTCCAACTCTATTTATTTCCCTAAAAGACCCATAATAAGTGGCTTAAGTTTTTTGGTACCACTCTTCTTGAGAGTGGACTGATGGTAAGGCTACAACATCAAATATACCATATTACCTACCTCAAAATCCACTCAGTCCTCTTTTGATCAACATACTACTTTTGTTGATTTTGCGTCTTAGTGATATTATCCTTAAGAGCCTTCACAATGTCCTAGCTCTCTTGTAATAAATCTCCAATGCTAGGCACTCTACTATCTGATAGCAACAAATCTATGAAATTGGGTGCCTCATATCAAGATAATGCCTTGAATGGTGACATCTAGATAGAAATGTGATAAGTGGAATTATAAAAATATTCACATAGATATATCAACTTAATCCAAGCCTTTTGTTGCCCTGCATCTCTATCTGGCCATTTGTTTGAGGGTGACAGTTAGTACTCGGAGTGAGCTCCATCCTACACAATCCAAACAACTTGTGCCAAAAGTGACTCATAAACCTACTAGCCTTGTCATTGAAAATGCTCTGAGGTAAACCATGCAACCTAACTACATCTATGAAGAATAAATCTACCACCTAGGTAGCTGTGTGTAGTGTTGATTAGGAAGAAGTGGGAAAACTTTGTAAGCCGATCAACAACAACATATATACAATCTCTGCCCTAGGCTCTCGGTAGTCCTGTAATATAGTCCATGGACAAACACTCCTACTTCCTATAAGGAATCAAAAGTAGCTTAAGTAAGCTAGATGGGTAAGAGTGCTCCTATTTATTCTACTAAGAAGTAGGACACTCTCTAACATATTTCAATACCTCAACTTTGAGCCCTTTTCAAGAAAAATGCTCATGAATTTGTCAATAGATTTTGTAAAAATTTAGATGTCCTACCATAGTTGAGTCATGATAAAATCTCAACACCATCTTCTTTACCTTTGACCTTAGCACCAAACAGATGTGCCCTTTTTAAATGATGATCTCATTCACGAGGGTGAAATCACTATTCTAGATCGATCCATCTATGAATCTCGATGCCCATGTATCCTTTGTGTACTCTACAAGGATCAAATGTCTCCAATCCTCTGATATATTTGTCATCAAGATCAAGTAGGGTCTTCATGACAAGGCACATTCTACTACATTTTGTGTCCCCTTGAAATAGGTAGTATCAAAATCATATGTCTATAATTTACTTACCCATTTTTGTTGCCTGTCATTAAGATCTTGCTACCCCAGGAAATGTTTCAGGTTATTGTGGTTAGTTTTTATGCTAAATTTCTACCCACTAAATACTACCTGAATTTGGCCAAAGCATGCATTATGGAAACCATTTCCTTGTCATAAATGCTAAGCTCCTCTTAGGACACCTAAGCTTCCTACTCTCATAAGCAATCAGGTGTTTGTCCTACATAAGCACTACTCCAACACCTTTGCCAGATGCATCACAATGCAACTCAAAATGTTTGCTAAAATTTGGTAATGCTAGCACTGGACAAGAAGTCATCAACTCCTTAAATTTCTCAAAAAATTCTTGTGTCTCAAGACTCCATAAGAAAGCTCCCTTTCTCATTAAGTCTGTCAATTGTTTTACATGCCTAGAATATCCACTAACAAATCTCCTGTAGAACCCACACAACCCCAAAAATCCTCTCAAATGTGTTAGGTTTATTGGAGTAGGCCACTCAATAATAGCATGAATCTTTTTAGGATCCATGCGTACTCCATGAGAACTGATAATGTGACCCAGATATAATAACTCTGATAATCCCAAATCACACTTTGATTCTTTTACATACAAGGACTCCTGACTTAGAATGCTCAACACAGTGTCCAAGTGTCTCGCATGCTCATCCCATGTCCTACTATACACCAGGATGTCATCAAGGAAGACTAATAAAAATTTCCTTAACTGATGCATAAAAATCCTATTCATTATGGACTAAAAAGTAGCTAGAGCATTAGTTAGCCTAAATGGCATAACTATAAACTAAAATGGACACAATGATACTTGATTGTCATCTTCTTTATATCCTACTCTCGGACTTGGATCTAATGATAGCCTAATCTCAAATCAATTTTGGAGAAAAAGCATGCTCCATGTAGCTCATCTAATAACTCATCAATCCGTGGAATGGGATACCTATTTTTTATAGTCTTCTTTTTCAAGACCCCTGTAATCTATGCACATCATAAGAGTACCATCCTTTGTGTTTGTTGGTGTTTGAAAAACTATTGGAAAAAAAAGGTTCAATACCAATCTAATAGTACTTATAGAATCTAAAGAATAATTGCTTCCCATCAACAATTATATATGCACACCAGTTGGAACCAACTTCAACAAAGTCACAGTTGGATTTCTCCTCTTTAGGCTCTGCATAACCAAGGTGGGTATACCTAAGAGATGATTCAATTTGATTGCTATTGTATGAGTATTATCTTAGTTTCATTCTAATTCTCATCCTCAATTCTCAAACATATACCTGACTATGACATTTTAAACAAAATACATCCCATATAGCAGATTTGGTCGTAAATTCTTCTGTAGATTTGCAAGTATTCTCAGCAATAGAAGCTAACTAAGGCTAGAATGTTTCATGCAAAAAATTATTCTCCAACTTTGAAGATCTTTAGGAAATAAAAGTGAAATTGATTACAATTTTGCAATTGATGCTCATCTATGATCTATTCTTCTTCCATCTAAATTAATTTGATTAGTGCCTAATCCATTGGGGTTCAGAGTCTACTACAATTCCATGAATTTGATTTGTCTCCTTACAAAAAATATTATCAACAATTCTTACTAAAATTCATCATTCAAAACATCCTTCTTACTACTACAACAACCTCATCAAATTCATCAGACCTTTTACTTAATTCATTGAATTAATAGCAGTGAAGAAATGACATACAACCTGAATGGATTGCATTCAATTGCATAAGATTTATTCATACAATATCAAGATAAGCAATAATGAAAAGGAGACAAAATTCATAAAGAACTAATATGGGGAGAACTCATAATTTGTATTCATTTTCCTTGAAAATTTGTCGTTAACTCATAATGACCTTAGACAGAGACATAGAGATCATTTACATTAATATTCTTAGAAACTTGCAGAGAAGATACATCATAAAATTTGCTCAAATTCTGGACTGAAAACAAACTAAGTATATGACTAAAAGCATTAGAAATTAGACCGTCACATTGCCTTGAAAACTCATTCATATAGGCATGAGTTGCAACAAGCAAAGGGCAAATGTGATTGACAGGTGTCCTTTATAAAAGATATTTATGTACACCTATCAGGAAAGACAAAATTTCAAATAACAGAAAGACTTCCAAATCAAAAATTCTTTTGAGGGTCCCTTTCTATTACATCTCTTTATGTTGGTGAGTCTCTAACTGACTTTTACTCTAATTCCTTTGTGTATGCACTTGCTACACCCTTCAATGATAAAATCTGTTCTAATGATTGCAAGCTAACTTCAACCCATGGGTTTCACCATCATTAATTTCTATTGTGATAGTTATTTTTACCTTTCCTTCTTCCTTGATTATATTAGCATCCTAGGATCATGGGATTATTGCTTAATATGAAGCACCTAAGCTTGGAGGCAATGTGGCTATCAAATATAACAAAATGAGCATTTTCTACTCCAACTAAGTAAGAAGCAAAATCAAGGATTATGTCTAGACCAAAAGGGGAGATTTGAGTAATCATACACATGAAACTCATGGGTATAAAATCTTCTTCACCATCTTCTCTAAAACTTTGCATAGGGTCCTACATATTTCTACTGCCCTGACACTAAAGTATGGTTTCTTGAAAAATTCTTTAGAGAATGATGTTATTGCCGATAGGGTTCTAATTTTGCCAAATTCACTCCTTGTTCTTCTTACTACCTTAGCGGCTTGATCATGGCTCTTTTCCACAATCTCAAGGAGATTATACTCCATAAGTAAACTTGGGATTACTAGTTTTCCTGTTCAAAATTCCATATACTGGCATATGGAGCAAATAATTTCCTCTCTGCAAACCATTTTTTGATCAAATTTAAACCAGTTTGAGAGGTATCAACATCTTGGACCCAATTACCTTCATCAAGTAATCCCTCTACTATCCATAGCCTCAGATTTAATGAGTTCTTTGGAGCCATCTTTTGACTATTTTATGTAGGACTGAAGCACTAAAGAAATTATAGTATGATTTCTTACTTGAAGTTCTTTCTCTTTTCTCTCTGTAATTTTGCAATTTCTCCTCAAATAAATTGCCTCACACTCATGCCAAAATCAACACAATCTCCTCAATAATTGCTTCTGCTAAGAAGAAACTCAAAATCTTTATTCACATAAGGTGGAACTTAGAAAATCTCTTGTGTTAAACTCTATTTTTATCTCACATGTGAAGCTTTCATGTCTCATTAATTCACAGAATGACACCACCTTTTGTATTTAAACCTGCATCGTCGATCTTCAAAATCTTACGATCAAGGGATATGAAAAAAAAAGACTAATGTTCCACTTGAAAAATTGGCCATTCAACCCAATTAGAACTGACCACATGTACAAATCTTTCCATTTTGGCATTTCCATCTGAACCCATTGGTGACTGAAGACACGTGTCGACAGGTCGTTACCTCTCACATAAAGAATGAGCATTTCGCCATAGCAAAGTAGTGATAGTCGCTGATTCAAACTTGATTCTGTGATAGACACATTATTGCATTACTTTAAAAGAAATGAGGTGGGCCCCTTTTTTGCTATATCATTTAGAGTAAAGAGGGTAGCATCTTCTCATGGAAAACATGTGACATCCATCGATCTTACTTGATTGGATGGTCAAGATCTTTTACTTGGTTTGCAAGTGGGAGATGCGACCAAATTACAAATGAGGGACTGAAAACTACATAGATAGCATATAAAAACATATTCAAGTCCTGGTTGTGCTACTATGTTTCTTGGGTCCCACTATTCCTTTGAATTTTCTCAGCTGGTAGCTATGCCACTAATGGCAAGGAGCACAATTTTTTTGACAGTGACAATGCGACTGTCAGTATCTGAGATCTTTCGGTGCATACCTATAACCTAGTAGATGCCACGTGCCTTGCAACTTGTATCTAATGAAGCATGTGTAGAGGACCCACTTTCCAAAGATGTTTCCACCTTATCATTTTTTATTGAGTTGCTATGTTGCTGACGACGAGGATTATGAATTTCTTGACAGTGACATTGTGACCTCAGGTAACTTATTTTATTTTGGTGTTGGAAAGTAAGAGCACGTCACATCATAATTAACTCACTTCATGGTTCTGACACAACAATAATACTAGTAGTTATTATGCCACTTGTAACCCTTAATGATCACTGAGAAGTTTAGCAGCCACCATGACATGGGTTTTCGGGTTGGTCGCTTCATCGCTTCTGGGCAAGAAGCTTGATTTTCTTGACTGTGAGATAGCGAATTTTGGTGCCTAAAATATTTTTGGATCCCTAGTTCCTTTTTTGGCTTAGGAAACAAAAAAAAAATGCACAAGGTTAGAAAATCAGACATGAAACCTTTTTTAGTCATTGCCTCCATCTTTTTGAGCACCGTAGCTCACTTTCAGTGGTCACTATGTCATGATAGATATTTCACTTGCATCTTCTTATAATGAAAAAACAACAATCATTGATCTTACCACGTTGGGGGGTGCTTCTTAGAAAAGGAAAAGTGATGTAGGGTGCAAAAATTGAAGGATATAAGGGAATATTTAGAGATTTAAAATGTTCATGCCCAAAATTCAAACAAACAAAAGAGACCTAGGGTTTACTTAGGGTTTTCATGGTTTTTCAAGCTTGCAAGTCAAGCACTCAGAAACCCTAATTTTTACAATGGAACCAGTTCTAATTTTTTTTTTCTCTTATAATAAGGAGAAATTTACTCTACAAAAAATAGACCAACAGTCTTCACCAAAATCATAGAAGAAGTGAAAGGTGACTTACTTGGTCTAATGTTCCCCATAGCAAGTAGTTCCTTGATGGTTTTCTTGATCTCATCCTTCAATCTCGTTGGATGCCTATAAGGTATGTGCATGATGGGTTTAACACCCTCCTCTAACTCAATAATATGCTCAATGCATCTATTTGGAGGCCTAGCTAGTGATATTTCACTAAAAACCTTGTAGTGCTTGATTCTTGGCTCTTGTATGTCTGGGTGATATTCTGATTTTTGCTATCCTTGCAATGACATTAAAGTACAATGGGCTACCCACTCATGTCTCAATAAGCTCTTCATGCATCTGTAAGAGATCATCCTAAACCCACTATCACCTCCATATCTCTCAAATTGAGAGTGAACTCCCCTATGTCATGTAACCAAGTCATACCCAAGACCAAATCTGTATCACCCATGTTAACAACATAAAAATATGCTTTGAAATCAAAATTGTTGATCTTTAGGGGTAGATCTATAATCTTCCTATCACATTTGAGGATGTAGCCATCAACGACCCTCACTCTCAGACCTTCAAATTGCTCTGTTTGAATCCCATGCCTCTTAATCAATCTAGAATCAACAAAATTATAAGTAGCATCTGTATTAAGCAAACTAATAACTCACTAACCATTCAATACCCCTCTCATCTTGAATGATCCCTCTTGTTGTGCACTAGTGAGATGGGCCTCCTTAAGTCTACCCTCAGTCTTCTCATCACCTATATCATCTGTGCCTTTCTTTTCTTCAATTGATTACTCATTTTTAGATTTTTGGTTTGAATTTTTAAAATCAAAATCTCCATAATAAGCCCACATAACCCTATTTTCTTTCCCCTTTGGCCTCAAAGGATAGTCGTGGTTCATGTCATAAGGTCTTTTACAATAAAAAAAAAGTTTTTTCTTCCTTAAATCATTCAATGTCTCTCTATCCAAAGAAGGAAATGATTTATCTTTATCTTTAGCCTTTGTTTCATTCCTCTTAGGTTTCTTGAAGAATGGTTTGCTAGATGATGCACCCTTTGACTAAAATTTATTTACTGGGGCTACTTGTTCCATACTTCTAGCCTTCTTAATCGCTTCTTTCAAATTGAATAGATCAAAGGTTTTTACCCAACCTTCAGTGGTTTGGATAACCCCTCTATGAACAAAAAAACTAATCTCCTATCTAATATATCTAACACCATAATAGATAGCCTTTGAAAGTGACTAACAAAATACTCTAATTTGCTTGTCTGTCTCAATTGTGCCAACTCCCTGAAGTAGACTTTTGGATCCTTCTTATCAAACCTTTCTACCAAATTTTCCATGAAGTCCTGATATGAAGTCACTTGGTTATGTTGAAGGGTAACCATCCCATGGTACCACCAATCATGTGCAACTCCCTCTAAAAGTAGCGTGGCGTATTTTATTGCCTCCACTTCTTTCATAGGTCTTAGTGCTAAGAAGGTATCAATCTTGTGAATCCTAGCTTGTGCTTTCATTTTACTACTCCCATCAAATGTAGTCAAAGAAAGCTTCCTTGTAGCATGCTTTAATTCATTATCCTCACCATGAGGTCTCCTATTATGTTTGATTGCATGGTATTGTTCTCTTCTTTGGTTCACAAAACTCTCAAAAGTCATTCTCTCTCGTACTTGTGGTGCCAATAATTCCCATTCATCATTAGTAGCCATAAGGATATTTGCAAATGCCCCATCCTTAGTTTCCTTTGTTGGCTCCTATATTGGTTCCTCTTTAACAAATGTATAGGATGTGTGGGCTAGTCTACTATTCTGGAAAGAGTTCTATGAGCTCTAGGTGATACCACTGGACTTCTATTATCTCCTTGTTCCTAATTCCGTCTGTCTTGTGGGTTCATGTACTCAACCATGGTGCTGAGTTCTTGCAAAGCTTGAGCCATTCGCTCTTGTCCTATAACCATTTCTCTAAAAAATTCCCTTATTTCTTGATCCTCATTCCTATCATCTCTTGGTGGGCTATGCTCTTGCCTATCACCCATGGTGTCTAGCTTCCTATCAAAATCTTGTTCCTTTCCAAACAAAGCTTGCTTGTGAGTGTAAAATCTATGAAAGCCAACCCTATATGGGCTATATGTGATTGCTAAACCCTCAAGATGATAAGCTTCAGCTCTAATACCAATGTAATAGCCCCAATTGGTTATAGCTTTTTCAACCAAAAATTCTTCTCTAATTCCCTTGTTTGACATTTTGTCAAACACTTTGCAAGCAACCTCTTATACCACTGTAAAATCCTGTGCAATTATGATTTTTATTTCTTGATTTCTAGCTTGATATTTTGGTCAAACATTTTGCACACAAGGGATATATATTGCAGATCTAAAGTCTGATTTCTTTCTAAATGCTAAACTTTAATTGGTACACTTCCAAAAACTCCAACAACTGTCAACAAATGTTTTTGTATTTTTTCTGAAACATAGGACATTGACTATAAATGAGAGAATATGCATATACATCAA
Source organism: Cupressus sempervirens (assembly GCA_028749045.1). Classification (NCBI taxonomy): domain Eukaryota; kingdom Viridiplantae; phylum Streptophyta; class Pinopsida; order Cupressales; family Cupressaceae; genus Cupressus; species Cupressus sempervirens. Next base: position 920,443,787 of record CM053792.1, read on the forward strand.
TACGACATTAGGGCAATAATTCTGATGTAAAATTTTGATATAAATCAGATTACAAATGATCTCTACATGCCATAAAATATTCAAATCTAACCTCCATTCATTACAAATGAAATAGATAGGAACCTAGAAAACTACTCAAGGAAATCTAGATTTTTTTTGTAGCAAGTTCCTATAGTAGCAATGACATTATAGCAAATTACTATAGCAATGACATTGTAGAAGTGACATGTAGCAAGGTTATTGTAGCAACAATATTGTAGTAGAGTTCCTGTAGCAATATCCAACTTATTCCTTCTCCACAAATCTAGCCCTAGGCCACAAATATGGCATAATGAAAAGACTGATTTATCTTCTCCAATAGCTACAACTCTTCAGAAGATATTTCACCACCTCAGTTATGCAAATCAAAGGGAGTGTTTGTTCCCAATGATCAATGTAACAAATCTAGAAACCCTTGGCTCCATAAGCTATACAAAAGAGTATGTGGCAACACATTCGATGCTCAACAATGAGGCTGCCCTCCATATTTATTATTTTCCTCCAATAGATGGACCTCCTTCTAGAAGAAATGGAATAATATTAAATTCCTCCTTCTAGAAGATTCTTTTAATTAATTTATTTAACTTTTGTCACTTTTAATTAAATTAATTAAATAGAAAGTCGCATTTTAATTTTAATTTATTTAATGAACTTATAAGATTAATCAATTTCTCCTTGTAAAGGCTAAGAACTCCACTGAGATGCTAAAAAGATGGGGACATTACAATCTAAAAAGGATTCTTGTACAATAGGTGAGTATAGTGGCTAGGTACCCATGTATCTAGGTAGACAATTTTTTTTATATGGATTCAATATCAGTTTGATGTAAGTATAGGAGTAAACCTCAAAGTAATGATAGTTTCCCCATTTTGATGGTTTGTGAGCAGTGTGTGTTTGGTCTGTGGTGATTTGAAACCACTTGAGAGCAATGTTTAAGGCGATTTTGAAAAGATTTGTGGGTGACATTTATGGTGAGCCAAAACGACTTTAATGTAGAGTTTTTGGTGAACTTGAAACCACTTTGATATTGCATCAGTTATGGGTAAACCATGAAAACCCAAGTTGATTGTGATTTGGGGGAAACAATATGATTAATAGTGCTTGATGAGTGATTTTAAATGGGTACCTAATAAGGCTTTAAGCCCGGACCATCCATTCTCTATTATGAAGGGATATCAAAAAAAAATTTGATAATTAATATATGGGGTATATGAACAAAGTAAATTAACTATCCCAAACAACTATCCATATGTTGGCACAGACCAAGTACAAGAACCATCCAGCACAACACAACCACCTTCTACCTTCCACCTCAACCACTATAATAAATATAATAGCTAACTCAATGCATAGTCAAGATAACATTTAATATGTATTCCTCTATAATAATAGACTGGGTTTGTGATCAAGAGAGCCATTTTGAGTGTCTAATTACTTTGGAGTTTCTCCTTTGTGTCTAGTTTTCAATATGGTATTAGAGCCAAAGGAAAGTTTGGATTCATAATTTGATTTGGTAAAGTGTGAGTTATGTTTTATATCTATAGTGGATTGAGTGTCACTCAAATGAGTTTTGTAGGGTGTGACTCACTTGTTAGTAGACTACACCAGGTGGCTCATATCATAACAATAGAATAAGAAGTGAACTCTCCTTCGTGTTACCATCCTGCCCCCATAGAAGTTTAGGCTAGGATCAGATTGATCAAAGAGAAATGGGGTTGAGCCCATCATTACTAATTATTCTATAGATTTCATAATAGCTACTATACCTACAACCAGACTGTGAGGCAAGTGCACAATGATGGAATCAGTACTGAATTCACTTCATTACTATGTAATACCACTACAAGCAATTTGCCCACGGAACTCCTTATTGATGATGCAATCTTAGGATCACCCATAGAATAGTAGGGAAACTATTTGCTGTATCCATTGTGCCAACCCCTCAACTCTAAATGTATGTATTTATAGTGCCCCTCTATATTAGAATACTATTCAATCAATCAGTTGGACCTCAAACCCTCCATGGTCTACCTCCTTACCTCCACCAATTTCATAAATGATATGTTTGCCAACCCATAGAATAGTAGGGCCCTTTAGAATAGTAGCGATATGTTTATGGCTAGCCTAAAATTTTATGGCCTATAATTTTATGGGGGGGGGGGGGGAATCAACTAAACTATAATAATAGGCCAAGCTATAATTTTATGGGCTATCTATACAATAGTGGTGGGGGTTTGTTTAGGCTACAATTTTATGGGCTATCTATAATAATTTGGATCAACTAGAATAATAGGGCCACTAATGGTAGGGCCCCCACCTCCTACCCTCCCCTACCCTAAAATTTGTAGGGATAGGGATAGGGATAGGATAGGCTAGGCCCTACCCTATACCCACAAAAATATAGGGTGGGGGAATTTGGTATGTGCACTAGTCCCCATAGAATTGTAGGGTCTATAGTAAGGGTGGGAGGCTAATGTTGGTATAAACTGATGTTGGTCTAAACCAACCAATTATGCAAACTCTCCCAAAGCCCTTACTATCTATAAGCAAGCCCCCTACTATCTATAGGCAATCTACCTATTGGCCCTCCATGAAGACTCAATTGGTTGGACCCCTTACCCTCCATGGTCTACCTCCTTACCAGCACTGATTGAATAAAAAGTGATTGATTATTGTGTTAGCCATGTGGACTCAAATGGGAGGTGAAATGAACCAAAAGTAGGACAATAATCTTGAAGGGGAAATAATGTAGAAGGGGCCCCTACAATAATAGGTGAAGGGGGACCCCACCCAATAATCTAGAAGAGGCCCCTACAATAATAGGTGAAGGGGGGCCCCGCCCAATAATCTAGAAGGGGCCCCTACAATAATAGGTGAAGGGGGGCCCCACCCAATAATCTAGAAGGGGCAATAATTTAGAAGGGGACCCTATAATAATAGGCGAAGGGGGGGCCCTACCCTAGAATTTTATTGTCTTCTAACCCCAGGCGGGCCTGCCTAGAAAAAAATGGGCAGATTATTGCGAGGCAATAAAGTTGAAGGCACCTCTACAATAATCTATAAAAAAAGGGTCCTAGAATTTTATGGTCTCCTACCCTCTATATTAAAAGGGCAAGATCGCCTAGAATAATTTTTTTAGGGAGAATAGCAACCTATAGAAAAAATGGGGGCAGATCCTATAATTTTATGGGCTGGGGCCCCCATAATAATCTAGAAGGGGCCCTTACAGTAATCTATTTTAGGGGCCCCTACTATTTTAAGGTAAGGTAAGGTAAGGGGTAGTAGTTAGCAACATGAACAAAGGGGAATTTGTGAAGGGGGAATACAAGTTCCCTATTTTCATAGGAATCAATGGGATAATGGTGCCTTACTATTATAAGGGCTTGAGTGGGCTGTTTAGCACCTTATAATAGTACAAAAAGTTTTATCTTATCTCCCAAAAAAGAATTGATTCTCTAACACCCAACAATAGCTCCCACTATACTGACCTCTATGGCCCCCTACAATAATCTAACTCAATAATCACTGGTGCATGCATGCAGAGGGGTGAAGGGCAAGGTTGGGCTATACAGGTGGGTGGGACTATAGTTCTAGAGGCCTCAAAAATGACATTGTCCATGCAGAGAACCTCTGCATGATTTATATAGCTGGGGGGCCCATAACCTGGGGGCATTTAGGATGTAGAGTCATAACCTCAATTATAGAGGGGGAGTGGCCCCGCATCTGCATGCGCCACCAACTATATTCGGTTTGCCAGGGCCTACTATCTATTAAAAAGGGAGGGCACCCTACTATTCTAATCTAAGGCCATAGAATTTTAGGGCCTATCCCTATTGCCCTATAGTTGAAAGGCCATGGTAGGCATGAAATGTGCACCTAGATTTTTTAAGGCACTCATCTGAATGCCCTATAATTCTAAGGCCCTACCATTATGCTTTATCCCTATAATGGTTCTATAGCTGTGGTACCACCTATGGATAGATAGTAGGGCTGCCCATAGCTCATAGAATAATACGGTAGGTTCATTTTTGTGCCTGGGTAGGGGCCCGCCTGTAGGGCTATCCCAACTAACTAGTCTACCTATGTAGTGCTAATTCAATAAATATATCATTGCCCACATACCCCTCCCTTATAATAGTAGGGGTAGGGCCATATAGACCTACATGCACACTACCATTAGGATATGCCTAAAATTTTCCATGGGGTGGGCCCATGGTGTAATGGGAGGGAAACTAGCTGTTCCAACCCCACACATGGTGGATATAGCCATTGCTCCCCCACTCATGTGCAGGGATGGTTCATAACATTGGCCCCCCCCCATCCATTCCCCCTTAGTCCCCCACCCTGCCAAGGTGGGTGGAAAGTGATAGGGGGTTAGGGGTGCATTTATATGCTTAATTGGCTATAATTTCTTGCAGGTGGCATGGAAAGTCCTAGCATTAGTATCAGTTTGTTGACCGTGTACAGGAAATCCATCTTGATGATGAATTCTGCGATAACAAGAAATAGGAATCAGTCATTCGATGTCTACTCATTTGACCTTCTCTAATTCCCAATGAACAACATAATCTCGATCTCAACCTATTATTTGTTCAAGTTGATTGATTTGATACTTAGTCAACTCATTCACCCTTATGTTCTCACTAATATCCAATTGGTAATGAACCTAAGTGGCTTCTTTGGTCCAATTCCCAAAATTTTAGTTGGGGCAATTCTTACTTGTTCACTGGGAACTAATCTAGTTCCTAGTACTAAATGTGACATTATTAAATCCTTTCACCAAAACTCGAATGGAATCATGAATAGTCAAGGTAGAGGTCAAGGTCAAGGTCGGGCATGTACCATGGATAGGGGGGCCTCTGCATGCAGAAGTGGAATTTCTTATTTGTTTGTTCCTAGTTGTCATGGTGTAGAGATAGATCAATGAAGAAATAGATTGTTCCCTTTGCAAAACCACCATAGAATTGTAGGGTAGGCAATGACCCTATCTCCCTATCTATATATGGGCTGCCTAAAATAGTTTGGTGTGCTCTATGCAACCCATATATAGATAGGGATAGGGAAAAGTGTTGTAGGCATCCCTATCTATATATGGAGTGGTCCTTTACTGGACCGCATCTCCACATGCAAACCCCCTTGGATCAACTATCTATATAGTTCAGTCTCTATCCTCTGATATGTTACGTATATAATATAACTGATGAATGCATGTAGACTGGCCCCATAGATCTATAGGGGGGCAAAGATAAGGGATTTTTCTCTCTAATCATCTATACATAACATGCCCACATGCTTGACTTGGCGGTGCACCCCATAGAATCGTAGGGGATTGCTATTCGTGTAGTTGTTGAGTGATGTTGGGTAGGTGGTGCACTTCGGCTTATGTCATGTGTTCGGTATAGAATTTGCCTACCTAAAATTCTATGGCCCCTAGGATGGATGGCTAGGAAACCCAATATCATAAGCTCTGTTGGCATTGAAAATTGAAGGCCTAATTTTGAGCACCATTGAGAAATCAAGCCCCTTAAACACCTTTTGATGAGTTTGTACCTGGCTATCAGTCTGAGGCCTAAGAGGTGTTTAATGTCTAGAACCTTTCACTTAGTGCATTTGCATGTTCCATGAAGTTAATTTTCCATTTTGAGCGATTTTGTGAAGTCTCATTTTGAGCTGGTCCCAAATCTGCATATTCACCTAAGTGTCAAACAACGACAAGAGGCCCTATTTGCACTTGAATATCTCGTACCCAGAATTGTGTCATGACTCACCACTTTAGGAGTTCTAGTGTCCATATCTAAGAACCTATGTTTTAGATTTTGAGTTGTTTCGAGTTCGTTTGACTAGGTTTTGAATCCCTCAAAGTTGGTCAATTACTGTTTTCATGCTTTTGCACTTTGCACCTAATTCTGAGAAGCTCTGTTTGACGTGTTATATATTTGACCCAATTGACCCAAATGTTGAAATTCTTGTTGCATTTTATTGTAGAGATCAAAGACTTGTTATGTTTCAAGTTTCAACTTATGACGAATTTGTTTGATCAGTTTTCAAACACGATTCCAAATGGAATTGCTATCTTTTTACTAGTGTCAGCATTTGCAGATTGTTTGATAGCCCTGTTCGTGATGTCATTACTTGAGATCTATGATTGGTAAGATTGAATGGATTATACCCCTATATTGTCCATTGAAAATGCTCCAAGTGTGCCAGTTTGTAAGTCTTGACAAATCCATCTGCACACTTTCCTAGGTCAATTCCATTTGCAAAAATCACTTCTCAGACAGTGTTTTTAGTCAGCAAATCCAAGCAACCCACTTTGACTGATTTCCATTTACATCCAGTTATTCATCATGAGCCCAAATCACATATTCATACTCTCCTCATGAAAGAGAATGAGTGTCCCAGTTTTTGTTTCCCCATGTGCTCATTTGCATAGTTTTCTGAGCCAAATCCAAACCCAGTTTGTTGTTTTCTGACATGTTTTCTTGTAGGTAAATCTGGGAAGACGACTTTGACGGTCAATATCTTTTGACCTCAAATTTTTCATGAGATGAGATTCAATAGGGTAGAAGTGTGCGGAAGAGAGAATCAACGTGCTAGTTTCTAGAGCCCAAACAGGTGATTTGGTCAGTTTTTAAGGGCAGTCAATGGACCTCCTAACACTAATTTGACAGTTTGATAGGAAGTGATAAAATGAGTTTTTAGCAATCAATCTGTGATCAAAATTGATTCAAATCAGTTTAAGAAGGTTAGTGGATTAGTTTGAAGGTTTAGTTGTCCAATTTTCTTTTTTCTTTTTGCCGGACCCACTTTGGGGTCCGACTATCTCTGTTTGATTAATAAAACATTTGGATTTGAAAATGTTTTAAAAAAGGGAAGAGAGGTCATAACGGTTTTAAAATCATTGTAAAAATGATTTTGAATTGAGAGAGGTGTAAAAATTAAACTCAAGAAACATTCCTCCCTTTTATAACTTAAATGATTATAAAAGAATTGTAACAATCCCAATATGTTTGGAGGTTAAGTGTTTTTGAGTTTTTGACTCTCAATAATTTGGGATAGTTTTAAAAAGTATTGAAATCTTTAAAAGACAAGGATCAATCTAAGCAGCCAGGGCATAGAAAGCCTCACATAGTCAAGCATGTGGAAATAGCCAAAGACTCAAACAGATCAATAAAGTGTTCTGTGAAGTAAAGAGATCACAAGCCATGTTTAAAAGGGAGATGCTAGTTTGTGGCAAGCATGGAACTCTTCATGCAAGAGAAATTTAAAAATACTACTATCCACTTACATGGGCATAACACACAATTGGAAAAGACATAATCGTTAGCGCAGTATTAAAAAGAAGCCCAACACAGTAAATAAGGAAATGACCTCGTAATAGAACAAATGAATCTCCATGCATGGAGCCCAAACCGTGGCAAGAAAATAAAAATGCATGAAGGTATGGAGGATCAGTTAACGCATGATGTTTCAAAGGAGCCACCAACAGTGCAAGAAATCAGCAGCTCACGTGTGTTTTAAAGGAAAAAAGAGATAGAAAAAGGCAAAGAGCCTTCCCATGTGGATTCCAAGGAAAGTTGGTTATGAATGTGAACTCATGCATTTTAAAAAGAACAAGGCATTGAGAAGAGCAGGCCACTGTTTTAAAAAAGTCTAGTTGGCAATAAAGACAAAGCCACTGACTTAAAAGGAAGAAACCTGCATTTTTAAAAGTGAAGCCACCCTTGCATTTGAATATAAAAAACAACTCCATTGAAAGAAGTCGTGGTAGATGTGAGGGGCATAGGCATCAAAATAGAGCTCCACGCTGTATGAGTCAAAGCCAAATACAGAGAAACAACGCCAACATAGTAAAAGAAAGCACAAAGGTTTTCATACGCAGGTCAAGAATTATGATGTTTCTGAACTAAATTTTAATATTGCTTCATTGAGTTCGCAGAGGTGACCACAAAGATACATGTAGGGCAGTACAAGTTATAGGAAAGTCGCTTATGTCCAAGCAATACAAAAAGGAAAGGCACCATGTGATTAAAGAAGTAAAGAGGCAACTCACATATAACATGGTGAAGTAGTGAGAAGATGACATGTGGCACTGATGAGGATGTCCAGTCATAATGTGACATGTGGTGCTACTTAGGTATGAGCTAATCAAAAGATGACATGTGTCAAGCATGGTCAAACCAAGTTTGACCCGAATTGGAAGGGCTGGGAAAATTCAAAGGTCTCAAATGAAAAGTTTATTTTCATTTGTTTTCTAGTTTCAAGTGCAGTTAAGGGATCATTTAAATAAATGTATGAACTTTGATATAGTTCAAACTTTATAAAATTTTAAATTTTGTAAGATCTGCCATGGAACTATGAACAAGACTCAAAACTCCAAAAGGCCATATCTAGAGTGTTTTTAATCCAAAACAAATGCTCCAATATACCACCGAAATCGGGAGAATCCAATTTTTTTGAATTTGAGGTTGGTTTGTGCATAGGTATTCACCATTTTGAGCTATAAGCTAGTTTGTAAAATCTGGGGCATTGGTAATAGAACAGTCAAATTCGATCATTAATTATCAGAGTTTGTTAGAAGGTAGATTAGAAAAACTTTTGAATCTTGAATGTGTAGAAAAACAATCTAAAATAGTTGTATTGGCTTCTTGAAGTCATTTTGTAATTGGTTTTTTACCTTTTACTATGAATTCATCTTTAACATTAGAAATCAGTTATGATGGTGAATCAAATATATCAGATATTTATGCCTTGTAGAGCCAGAATGATGGGATTTGATTTTTAGTTACAGAGAGAAGGTAGAGAGAGGCTTTTTCTGCTTCTTGGGAAGGAAGTTTGAGTGGAAACTTGTCATCTCTTGATCAGATTCAGGATTTTCTCCTTCCTATATCTATCTCTTTCTTTCTCTTTGTACAGGTTCCAGTTTTTGTGACTGAGAAACCAGTAGGTTCCAGTTTTGGGGAGAAAATTTGCATATTACTATGAGACCATATTCTGGTTCCAATTTTGATGTGTAAAATTTGCATATTACTATGAGACCATATTCTGGTTCTAATTTTGATGTGTTTCCTTGATTGTGATACCATTCTTCAACATTTCTTCTTCTATGAACATCATTCTATGTTTTATGCAGATATTTTTGGCCTGTTAGGTGATTTATGAGTTAATTTCTGTACATTTCATGTATTTGGTTTCAAGGAAAGAAAATGAAGAGCAACAATGGTTTCAAATTTAGTTTGAATCTTGTCTCCTATTTGTGGATCTATAATCTTTTCTAGTTTGTGATCAAAGACCATAGATTAGGTTGCATCTCATTTAGTGATGTATGTGATTGAAATATCTTGCTTATGGAACAACGAGCCATGTAATTGCTTGGTGTTTATCACAGGGTTTACTGATTTCATGAAAGGATTGTCTAAGTATGAGATTCAAATCTAAAGTAGATGTTTGTTCACAAGGTGGAGGATAGATCAGGGATCTTGATGTAGAGATATGTTTGAGATTTCCAGAAGATGTATGGTTATAATTCATTTAATTGCCCAATAGATAAGGCATTGATCAAAGATAGGATCATTAGGTTTTGTTGCTCATACTTGGGTCTTGCTGATATCAACATATTAAATCATTTTTCCCTTTTATGTTGAAAGCTATTCAGTGTTAACCCGAACTTAGCTTGCTAGTTTCATGAGTTATGTTCTTAGCTATTTTCACGCTTGTGATTCCTGGTTAAGTATAGAAGATTTAGGGGTTTTTATCTGCTTTACATTAGATTCAGTGTATGCTTTGATAACTGGTACCATATAAAGAATCTATAGGTTCACTCACCTAGGTTTTGCAGAGCCTGAAATGCAGAAGGAGTATAGCCTTATAGTTGGCCTGGTGTCTGAATGGGCATGTTGATGATGGGAGTTAGCTGTCCCTAGATGTGTTTTTTTTCTCATTAGGGTAATTGGAAACTGGTAACATTTTCAAACACCAACAAGATCCATGAAGTAGTAATATCATAAACTCCATATCATAGGTGCCACCCCTAGGCCCCTACTATTCTATGGCCCTACTAAACAATAGGCAACCTCAAAATTATATGGCTGCCTACCCGGCCTATAGATAGTAAGGGTCACTTGCATGCACTTATAGAATGGTAGGGCCTTAGCCTTAGACTTAGCCTTAGCCTTAGAATTATAGGGTAGGGTAGGGTAGGCCCCGCCTTTAGAATAATAGGGAGATTGTTGTAGGGTAGGGCAGGGTAGGCCGCACCTTTAGAATAGTAGGGAGATTATTGTAGGGTAGGGTAGGGAGGGGACTTGTAGAGGTAGGGCATCCCTGCAAGCCTATTGAGAAGGGGCCAAGGGCTAAGGGGGAAGGAACTATAACTATTCTAATAAAGGGTGGGGGGGTAACTCTTATTGGGGGGGAACTATTATTGTTCTCCCACCCACCACAACTATAGGCCCTCTGCATGCACCACCCTATAGGGGCAGGAGAGTACCATTAGGTCTAGTCAAATCCGCTACAAAGAAAGTAACAGAGTAGGCAAGTTAATGAGTTGGAGAGCACTCCCCTCCTCTCTCTCTATCTTAATTAAGGTAGGCGAGGGCCTATATAACTGCTCTCCTAGCAGAGGGCAGGCATCAATGATTTGAATGATGACCTATCCTTATAGATAGTAGGGGAACTAGGGCCTTGTGACTAAAGACTCATAAACTTGAATTGTTGTTAGTTAGTGACTTAGATACAATGCATGGCATGCCCACTATTCTAAGGGGAAAAAGTCACTTTCACTTTAGTATCCCCATCTACATAGTTTTCCAAAAAAACCAATGACTCTTTCTACTCCTATTAGATTGAGAACCCAAGCATTTGACTAATGAGCCCCTCTTATAGGGCCCTATTGATGAACCCTACTATCTATAGGCAGAGATAGGCTCTACCTCCACCCCTTATCGCAACGAGCACCCTTGCTTGGAAAATATTAGGGGTTAGCCCACTAATAGGCCATTCCCAAAATGTCCCTTTTCTTGCATCATCAGGCCAGTGGAGGATATAGTAGGAGGGCCCCTACTATTCTCCAAGTAGCCGAAGGTGCTTAATTATTCTAGAGGGTGATAACTATGGGTAGGAAGGCCCCTAATATTCTATGGTCCCTTACAATAAGGGTTCTAAATTAATTATAGAGAGGGGGGGTGAGGGCTAGGTTGGGTGGGCCCCTACTATTCTATGGGAAAAACTATCCCATCTTAGGCTAACCAGAATGATAGTGCCCCCTAGCCCCATAGCACCTAGCCCCTAGCCCCTAGCCTAAAATTTTATGGCCTATAATAATTATCTATATGGGGGGACCCTAACATATGAGTATGGGGTGTCATATAATTTTATGGTGCCCTCCCTCCTCCCCTATAGATAAATTGATAAATTAATAGGATGGCCACCTAGCCCCCTAGCCGTTTTATGCACTCTAGCCATTTTATGGTCCCTAGCCCTAGCCCTAGCCCTAGAATTTTATAGGATAGGATAGGTAGGTAGGTTAGGTATGGTATGGAATGGGGAGTGTACCCCTAGGTATGGTATGGGATGGGGAGTGTACCCCTAGCCTAGCCTAGAATTTTTAGGTATGGTATGGTATGGGGTTGGTATGGGCCCTACAATTTTATGGTGGGTATGTGCCCTACTATTCTATGGGGTAGGGCACCTACCATTCTCAAAGTGGGTAGGTTGACAATACTCAAAGCAACAGAATGTATCAAAGTTATTTTTGACTTAGAGGCATTCTCATCACTTGGTAGATCCAAGTCCATGGCCTATTTTGGGTTCAATCAGAGCTTTGACAACCATAGTTGTAGGTGTTATGTACATGCATTCATTCATAGGGGGTTTAACACTCTTCAGTTTGGGCTTGATCTTCATCCTATATACCATGTCTGCATGGAAACTAAAAAAAACTATTACAAGAAAAGTTGATATTACAAATTCCAATTCTGATTGTTCTAAGATCTTAGAAAAAAAAAAAAATGCAAACAAACTTGGGGACATTTTTCCTTTGAATATCATACGAAGATAGATTGAAGAAATGTGGAAATTTTGAGAAATCCAAGTACCAAAAGATTTTGATGTTGATGCTTTCATTATAGTAAGTCTTTGAAAGCAAGAAGAGGAAAAGAAAATAAAAGTTGTGGCAGCTCAAGAACTTAAAGAGACCTAAAGAAAATGAAGAGGAGAGAATTCAAACAAGAGAAAAATAATGAAAAAAATTAGAATTAGCCACTTCTCTAGAAGAAGTCAAGAGATTGACAAGGACATTCAAACTAGAAGGTGATATGATACATCAATCCACATTGGAGGGACATCAGACCAAAGTCATACAATTTGGACTTTGATATGGTTTTATTCCATTCATCGTATCAGAGGGCATGTCCCCCTTCTCTTTCTTTCAAGCTTTTTTCCATTCCCCTTTGGCACCTATGGTAGAAATTGGAGATATCTATCCCCCAAAAGGGATTGGGGTTTTGAATCCCTGGGAAATCCTTCTCCTAATACACTTATTCCCCTTTCATTCAAAGCTATCGTAACTTAGGCTCATCATGCTATACTCATGGGGAATGAGTCACAACCAGTTAATGCTTTAGTAGTCACTATTTCACTGGCTCTAGTACTCATTGGGTTCCAGGAAAGGGAGTATTCTCAAGCACCTTTCACTATCTTGGATGGTATTCACGGTCCTACATCTTTCTTAGCAACTAGGTTTCATGGTTTTCATGTGATTATAGGGACTCTTTTCCCAATAATTTGTGGTACTCACCAATATCCAGGTCATTTGACCAAGAAGCATCACGTTGGCTTTCAAGAAGCTACATGGTGCTAGCATTATGTAGATGTTGTTTGGTTATTCCCATTTGTCTCTATCCATTGGTGGGGAGGTCTATGAAGGTACACATTCTAGATAGGGGTGGATTGGGAAATGATAGCTTATTAGTAGGGAGGGGACATAGGGTTGGATTGGGATATGAACTCTTTTCAAGGACAAAGATTACCCGAGATAGAAAAACAAGCCTTTTGTTTTTTGCTTCCCTACTTCCTCTGATGATCATATAAAATAAAGTTTATCTCACTTTGCTACTAGATATCTATTCATTTTGGCATATTCATGCGAGGATTGAAGAGATTATAGTAGATTAAATTCACTAAGGAATGATCTAGAATTGGATTTCCATCCTTCTATTTTCATTCTTTTTTATTGTTATGAAAGATGTTTTCCTATTTCCATCCTACTTTGCTGATGAATAGGGGGCTCTAAAGCCTTTTGATTCAAATCATCAATGTTCTTTAGAACCAGAACCTTCTTCTTCAAAGGCATTTCCATTAAAAATAGTGTTTCCCAATTTGTTTGATGATAAAAATCAAGACACTTTGGGGGAAGATGAAGAGAAGGAGATTCTAATTATAATTGTGGTGGTGCTTATAGATGACAAATCTGATGATGAATTTGATTCAAAAGAATTTTTGGACTCAAATGGGGAGAAATAACAAAAACTTATCACCAACAAATGGAATAAACCAATAGTTGATTGTTAGGTTATATAAGGCCCTAGTTCATCAGCCTTGAGGCACCTTGTAGAAGAATGAGTCCCCAACCCTGGATAGGTATCTACAAAGGAGTATGACATCTTACAAAAGATAGATAGTACTAGCATGTAGAGAGCTTTGGACGACCATAATTAAAATAGTGTGCAAGGCCCAACTCACCTGAGTTACAAGTGGGGGCTCCCCTCCACTTTTTATTGATTAGATAAGACATTCTATAGTTGCATCAAGGACTTTAGGCCTAGAATTTTAAGGGTCACCCTACCCTTTTATGGTATGGTGCAACCCTCCCTGATTTTATATGTAACATTCTTAGCCCACTAGAATAATACATTATAGTTGATTATTCATTTGCTTTCTCATTTTGGAGCCCCTGCATGTAGGCCTATTATAGTAGGGCTAGCCCCCTCATTTCTCCTTTCCCCTTTCTAATATAGGGTAGAACAGGCAGATTATTGCTAATCTCTATGCCAATAACTTATTCACCACCATCAGTAGCTAATAAGGTATCAAAGCCCTATATGCGTGCAGATGCAGGCCTACCTCTAGATGCCAATTGTGGGTGACCCTCTATTCTATTCTATTGTTGGCAAGGCTAGGAACTAAAAAATTTGTCTCTCATTTATTGATACTCATCAAAGACTCTTATTCAATAGAAGTCTCGACCCACCCCAACCAAATTAGTACAAGTTAGCTTAACATCGGTGAGGTACACTTCTCACCCATCGAAGTCTACCTTGTACTAGAGAGAGTATGGAGAAGGTAGGCATGAGGCACTAAAAAGGTCCTAGAGTACCACCTAGAATAGCGACCTCTATGGAAAATCAACTAAGAAAGTTGATCACTAGCCCAACCCAATCAGCTCCCCGTAGTTCTCTCTTTGACATCAGGATAAGTTCAATTCATGAATACCACCCCTAACCACCCTACCTTGAGAATAATAGGGTTAGGGTAAGCCTTACTCACTTGGTCCTCTGATAGTATCTGTCAGTTATTCATGCCTATCCATATGGTAATGCAAGCTAACCTATGCCACTTTCTTTTCTCGCGGTCCCACCTTTGCATCACAACTAAGCTTGGATTATAGGATATTAGGTCAGGCCATTATCAAGTTAGGAAATCTACCTACTTTCATTTAAATATTTCCCTAAAATATATGGGCCGACCCTTCCTGGTCACACTTTATGGGTGACAATACTTCTGGTCATTATATCTGTAATTACGCTTTACCATCAAGTCTTATAATCAATCCATAATATTCCAAGCTTTACTCTCCTCTTACTCCATTATGGAGCTCCCTTTTACACCTCTCCCATTGGTAGCCTGCCTATTCACTCTCTAGTTACCAAAAGCATACGAGTAGGCCACACCTTCTATAGGATAAGACCTAGTGAGATAATAATAATGTATATAACCTAACCCTTGAGTAATGTAAATATCTTTTGGTCCATAAAGGAAGGAAAGTAAGGTCCTCATCCTAATCTTGACTCAGGTCCTGCTTTAAAAAATGAGAGATGCATGCAGAGGTCCTTGCCCTATAATTTTAGGATAAGGCCCTGAGAGAGAGCCTATTGTTTATTTAGGGTCTTGGTGAATATAGGAAATTGGATAGTGTTTCACCTGGCCAAATTACAATTACTAATAGTTATTCTCCTGCACAACCACTCTACCACTATCCCTAACATAGTTTGAATTGATTAATTGTTTAAGGAATAAAGGGGGAGTTATCACAACTAAAAGTAAGACCCTACTATTCTAAGGGACAAGATATGTGCTAGAAATAAGGGTTCTCCCAACCTAGCTAGTAAGACCGACCCATTCATTTCTAGAGATAGGGTGATTGATCCTGCCTCTATAGTGATGACTGGGATTGAGGCATAGAAGTGAAGTGGGAATGGGGTATAGGGGATGGAGGTGAGGAATGAGGCATAGATGTAGGAATGGGGATAGAGGTCAATGGAAGGAGCAAGGGGGTTTAGGGCCACTACTTTCTTTTTAGCTACCACTACTCCCCCTACTATTCTAAGGGGCTCTAGGACTTGAACAATTGATTGGAAAGAATATCAATCGTAGAGATCTCTATTGGATGGAAAGAAAATGAGCAAGCTAACCCCTTAGAATAGTAGGAAGTAGTTTTCTAAATCATACCCTAACTATAGTTAGTTGTGCAGAGGGATGCAAGGAAAGAGTGATTCTTCTTGTGAGAACAAGCATAAATCTATAGGGAAATGTTGCTGCTATAAAAGACTCCTTGGTGTATCCCCATAGAATAGTAGGGCTTCTCAATCCTTGGATGGAAGGGACAAACTAATCAAACCTTGCCTAAAAATGGGTCCTAACCATTGCTTTGGCCCCACTAAGCCTCACATCACATGGACAACGATCCCTCTGCTGACCAAACTAGCCCTTAGAATAGTATGCTTCCTACCTGAGAAACATGCACCTACCCCTACTAGATACAAGGAAGGAAGAGAATCCTACTTGAGCAAGGCCTAAGAAAGTCATTGCTCCCCATACTATATCTAATATAAGGTAGGTATTTGGACACATAATAGAATCAAGCCCCCATACCATATATATATTTAGGGAGGCAAGCCTGACACTTGGTTTGCTAGGGAATCGTTAAGGCAACATGGTCGTTAAGATATTATGTTTCTCTTCACCTATCTAAACTTAATAGGGAGGAAGAGGTGGCTTCTTTCCAACCCTCCTTGCATTTACCTTTCTCCAATGGCTATATTTGTTTGACATTAAGAAGTCAAGGGCGAAAGGGCCAATGTGAGCTTCCTTTCAATTGACCACCACCCTTCAAACCAAAAGGTAAGTTCCTAGGGTGTTTGGGCAGGTAAGGATCTCAATACCACCATCCATTATGATCAAAGTTTCAGCTTGTGTATCGAAAAAGGTCACCAATGTTTACCCCATTGTTGGTTAGTCAATCGATGTACGATCTTCCCTCTGTCCCTTTCCTCTTTAGCAGCTGATCCAATACCAATAGATCTACACAATAGCATCAGTAGTTTCATCGAAAAGCCCATAGAATTGGTTGGGGTTTTTTTGGTTCTCTAGTTGCTTATGATCGTGCCTTACCTACTATAGATAGTTTAGTGGGATTTATAAAGGTTATAAGGATGTATTTGTATTTTTATATGATGCACCTAGCTCTACTACTATCCTTGCTTAGTCCTACCCTTGGAAGAACTATGGGATCAACTAGAAAAAGGTAACCTACTGCCTCTACTAGTGCTCCTACTCCTACCTACCCATATAATTTTAGAGCCCTATGGGGTGCTGCTTCAATAGAATAAACTGCTCAACAAATGCTTCATTGAATAGAATGGCCTACTATATAGGGCCCAACTCCACCCCTAGAAGACCCCCGAGAATGAAACTAACCCTGACTAGCCCCTACTATCTATAGGAAAGAAAACCCTTGGCACTTCTTGACCAAAGGATAGATGTCATAGGATCGAGCCTGTAGGACTGATGACTACTCTGGCCTCTGCATAAACTGCAATTAGAATTGCTACAAAACTTCTACTAAGGAATTGCTTTAGCTAGGGAGATCCCCTCAGAGAAGAAAAAGAGAGGCTTCTCTACCTACCTCATTAGAATAGAATGACACCCTACTATTCTAATGAGCAGAGAGGGGTTCCTTGCCCATTAGAATAGTAGGGGCTAGGCAATGAGAATTTATGGGCCCAGGCTCACTTCAGTATGACCTTCCCTTGCCCAACATACCAAGCAACCACAAACTAACAAAAAACTAGGTAAACATGCAAAATGACTCACAAAATAGAAGGAAAAATGTGAAAAAGGGTTCCTTGACCATTAGAATAGTAGGGGCTAGGCAATGAGAATTTATGGGCCTAGGCTCACTTCAGTATGACCTTCCCTCGCCCAAAATATTGAGCAACCACAAACTGACAAACAACTAGGTAAACATACAAAATGACCTCCCACCTAGAAGGATGAATGCAAAGAAATTGCCTAACAAACCTAAGTAGCCATAAAATTATAGGGCAACCCCCTTTCTCTTTACTCACTAGGTAGATGGTACCCATATAGGGAATGCCATAAGGGAAGGCTCACCAAGGGACAATTACCAAATGATGAAGCCTAGCCCTAACCTAACTATGAACAGATAAGACCTTCTTTATGAAACAAATGGCCAGAGCCCAGATCTTAGATGCCCACACAAGTGAGGAAAAAAGTAGAGATGCATGCAGACAATTGAAGGGAGGATGCCAACAAACAATTTGGTTCTATATGTGGGGTGGGTATTTTCCCTATGGAGGTTGGGCCCCTACCCTACCCCCACCTACCCTAGTAAATAATAGGGGATTAGCCACCTATTTTTAGAAAAGGGGCAGGGTAGGGGCCATAGTTTGATTTACCATGCTTTTATGTAGATAAGACTAGCACAAGGTAAGTCCTATCAATTTAGGCATAGGTTGAGCTAGAGAGCCTAGAGGCATTTGAACAAGAGTGAGTCGACTAAGGCTTTTTATCACAATTGCCCACTAGATGACATTGAACCAACCCCTATAGATATAGAAGCCATTCCCACTTCTACAGAAAGAGATGATTTGTCCTCCCATCCAATTCTAGTTCTTCTCCCTTCTAGTTCTAGTTTATGCTTCTTCATATCCATATGCGGGTAGAGCTATTGGCACCACTACCAGTAGCATTCGAGTTAGCACCCAGGAGGTATCTCCCCAGTTCTATTTCTTGATCAAAAGAAACTTTTGGGTTCATAGCCAATAGCAAGATGAGGCACAAGCATTAGAGAAAGATCCAAATCTTGTGCCATTAGAAGTAGAGGCAATTTTAGGTACAGATCAATGGCATGACTACATATTCAACACGAGCACCCATAGCAATAGCAAGGGTGAGAGTAGTAAGAGGAGAAAGGGTAGTTGGAGCAGTTCTCTTTTTTGGGTGGGCCCAATTGAATAGAACCATGGTGGCTAGGAGAGCCACAGAGCGACAGAGTGAGTGTCTGCCCTTCATCCTCTTACTCAAGCTAAGATATTGGAGACTAGAGTAGCAAGTATTTAGAGTTGTCCCAATCATAGAATAGTTGTGGATCTATCGATTTAGTCAAAGTTGGCTCAAGAGATCTAATCAATTTTGTTTCTTATGAGTGTGATATAGTAGTTGTCCCTATGTGTGAGAGATGCTTATGTTCATTTTTTTGATTAGGCCCTCTTCACTACTATCATGGCACTTGAGTGCGCAACATTGCTGGAGATGAAGATGACAGAGAAAGCTAGGATAGTAGAAGTGATAGGTTATTCCAGGTTAAGATCAGGATTGAGACCTCTACACCCTATGTTCATGATCGTGATGAAGAGTCAAATGTTTTAGATCAATAGCCACCAGATCCATCCATATACATATCCATATATAGGAAATAGGGATTGAGATCTGGAAGCAAAGACATAGATGGAGACATTAGAATGAGAAGCAAGGTTTCCTCATAAAATAATATAGCTTCAAATTGAGATCGAGAAGCAGATCTAGTTGTTGTGAATCGAGATGTAGTTCTATCTAGGTACAAAATAGGTTATTGACCAAGTTTCATATCCATGAGATCTGGCAACAGTATGTATGTAGTAGTAGAGCCAGAGCTAGAAGCTAGGATGGTAGAAAGGTGGGGGGAGCTGATGTGAAGCCAATTTAAGTAGATCCACATGAAAAATTTTTGGGTGTAGATTGCCCTACCACTTTACTATCAGAATCAACCTGCCAGTACCTATGAATGACTTAGTTGACTAGGTCTTGGGGCCATCACCTTTCCCAAGATCCCTTCCAGTTCCAAGTATCAATACCTAGTTCCCATTTGCAAGTCACCACCTCATCTAACTTCTTTACCATCCCAGTAAGGATATCTCATTCAGGCATGAGCCCCTCTACATCATCCTATTTCTCCCACCTAGAGAGCTCCCGCCTAGATGATAGTCAGTTTGAGCCCACCATTTCCACATTTGCAGATGTCCCCACTCCACTGAATGCTCCAATATCTACACATGTTCCTATGGAGGACACTTTGTTCCCATTCAATGCATTCTAGGGGACTATCCATGTTATTTCTAGGCTATTCCAACATCTCTAGCTTTGAATTGTAGGGTAGACCTTCCAATTAGAAGAGTGTAGTGAAGTGTTCATTCCATATCACAAACCAAATGAATGATCCATCTGGTCCCTCCTTATCTCCTGCACTAGTTGCTATTGTATCTCCTGCCTCTATACCCCACTATTCGAAAAGAGCTTTGTGGTTAGATAGCCCACCAAACTAGGGTGTGGAGGGAGAATATAGTTTAGAGGTGGGCCTTAAAATATATTTCTACCTAAACCCTTTAGAATAGTAGGGGTGAGTGCCTTACCTTAAAATATATTGTTGCCGACTAGCTTCCTATGTAGGATGGGAATAAGAAGTTGATTGAGTGTGGTCGAGTTGGTCTTTGAGATAATAATGGTGAAGGAATAGCTTGAACTAATCATAGGGTGTGGAAGATGGGGAATGATTAGATTGATCATCCACTCCCACCAAACCCCTTGCCCCCCTACTATTCTAAGGGTCCATATGATATAAAGAAAGCCTTCCCACATTAGATAAATAAACACCACATTGGTGTAGATAAAATCTCCACTTCTAGAATTGCCCCTGTAGCCCATATCCTATAGAATGGCAGGGAAGGGGAAGGGCTTATAGAATGATAGGGTAGTAGTGAAGGCAAGGGAAAAATACAATAAGCAGCTCTATAAAATTTCCATGATCTAGTAAGAGTAAATGATCCAGTAATATTATAAGGTAGTCAGCTTTAGTTGCCTTCCTAACTATTGAAAGATGGGAAAGGTAGAAGCTTAAGAATCATCATCATTAGTAGGGGTAGGGGCATAGATTTTTTTAGTTTCTCCAGTCATGGAGTCCCTAATCCAAAATGAAGTTGACCAAGTGAATGAAAGCAATTGATCACCCATCACTAGTAGTAGAACTGCAAGAGGCAATATGATTATTAAGCTTGCTTCCACCATAGCCATAGAATTTTAGGGCCCTATTAACTATCCCCTAGTCTTGTAATGGAAGAAGTTTCTTTCCCAAACTTGGCCCACCTACTATTCTATGGCTCACTCCCCTAATATTCTATGGCAATTTCCTATGAATAGTAGGGGGTGAAAGCCTACTAGAATTGGCCTTAATATTCTATAAGCGATTCTGCCCTTAAAATTATATAGGCAAAAATCACCTATAGAATTTTAAGGCTTCTCTACACACAATATAGATTTATGGCTATTCCTTTGCTTGATGCAATCATTCCTTGTCACATGTTAGTTTACTAATTGATCCCTCTTGACAATCAACTATTTATTGCATTAGTAAGTAAGCCATGCCATAAAAATTGTAGGGATTAGTAGGAAAAAATCTACAATGAAAACATAAATTGTGGAATGAGTTGGATGGGGTCCCAGAAATGAATCAAATCAATCGGCCCAATGCCATAAAATTATAGGGCATGATGGTACAGGGTGGCCCTATTATTATATTGTTGGCATGAACACCTAGGTCATTAGAGTTGAGGTCATTCTCATTTAGATCTGTGTTCCCATGCGTACTATTCTATGGGGTTGGCCCTACCCTTGCATGCATACCCTAGACTAAGAAGGGGAAGGGACCAACCTGCCCCTACCATTTATAAGGGGAAGCATCAATAGAAGAAGGCACCAGAAGAGTAGGAAATCTTGATGGAATAAAGGCAACACCTACCACCAAAACACTTATATTAGTGGGATTGATCTGCTTCCTTTCACAAGAAATGAAATGAGAAAGAAATGGTGAACCAATCTTAGAATAGTTAACACTTTCTTAGATTGGTCCAAGCTGAGCTAATGAGTTCCCCTAGAGTTAAGCTTATTTGCTGGTGACATAACTAAATGATGAGCACTCACTATGCAGAGGTGGCTAGCATTTGAAAGGCATTTCCAAGCATGATAGGCAGGGAAACCTTTCATTTTGATGCCCCTAAATAGATTATTGCCATCACTTATTCATTCCCTACTATCTATAGGGAAGAATTGTAGGGCATTTTGAGATAGCTCCTACTATCTATAGGCACACACAAAGGTGATGGGGAGAAAGGGCAGTTAGCATTACTATCAATAAGGCATTCAACTAGCATTGCATTCGATGAATGGCAGAAAACAAAGGGAGTCAGTTGGTGAAGCTTGGTAAGAAAATAACATGAATAATCTATAAGGGGCCCTACCCAATAATAGGTAAAGGTTCCCATTTTTTTCTAGGCAACACCTACAATAATAGGCTAGGCTACCAGGACAATAATAAATTTTTGGGGCCCTTACTATTCTAAGGTAAGGTAAGGGTCCCTACTACTATATTATTCTAAAGGGGAGGTTCCTCATGCAGTTGGAAGTTCTTCATTAGCAATTCATTAATAATAGAATCCAACAAACTGAAAACAAGCCCTAGGATAATAAGCACTTAAATAATTGGTTCGACATTCCCCTTATAATAGTAGAGACAGAATTGCATAGCTAGCCAATGGGCCTATAGATAGTAGGGAAATTAGTGTTTGAAAGCTAGTGCCTACTATTTATAAGGGGTTAATGGATCTCTTATTCCATCCAAGTTGGTGGTTCTCAATCAATAATTGGTGGGAATGCCTAGAATGAGAATGCTCGAATTGCTAGAATGACACTTCCCCCCTATAGAATGGGATGGTTGGAACTTAGACATAGTGAATCGATAGGTGGACAAAGCTATTCCCTACCCAACCCCAATATTGGGTGAGGTAGTTCAATAGGTAGGTTCTTGCAGTATCAATAGCATTGGGAACATCCAGACTGGGGATGAATCCAATCTTAAGATTGGGTTTCAGGCAAGTGCCTATAGGGGCAATTCAATAAAGTGAATGAGCAGTAAACAATGATGTATATAAGACTATCTAGCTATATGAGTTTGAGCCTACTATTATAGTCATTCTAATCCCTTTCATTTCCCAATCCCAAATGTCCACTGCTTTCCTCCATCCTGCCCCCCTTTGAATTTTAGGCACCCATCATTGGTCAGTGAATGCATAAGTTCCTACTATTCTATGGCATCACTCCCCATCTATGAAACTCCATAGGAAGGAACACTACTTATTGGATCATATTATGCCTCTGCATCTAGATGGCCGGTTGTACCCCACTAAAAGTAGTGAACTAACTTTTCTAAGAAGGATTACCTCACTCATTTTATTTTAGCCTTCATTAAGACAAAATAGAAGAGTCATCAATCTAGTGTAGTCGAGAAGGCACCTTGCAAACTGAAAATTGTGGTAGGTTAGGGTAATTTGAGTACTAAAGTAGGTAGCCAACTCTACTACATTGTTCACTTCACCAATCAAATGGATGGTTGGGAAGCCTCAATCAGTTAATTCACCACATTGAGATGGCCCTACCCCACCCCTCTTACCCCACCCTTATTGCCCCTGCTGGCCTACCTCCACTCCCACCCTTACCAGTACCCCCACTATTATAAGGTAAGTTAAGGTAAGGGCCCCCAAAAAGATCCCTATATTGAGTGGGCCCCTTCACTTATTGTTGTCCCTACTACTATATTATTCCTGCCTATAAAAAAAATGGTAGGTCCCTATATTTCCCCAAACATATCCCTATATTGTGTGGGCCCCTTTGCCTATTATTGTAAGGGTAAGGGCTATGGGGGTTCCAATCAAGACCTACAGTTTTGTGGGATTGGGTGGGAACTTAGGAGGAGGCTATGGAGGGGATCCATAGAATAGTAGGGCACTAATTAATAAGGAGGATATGCTTCGATATATTTTCTTACGTTAGCAAGCTTAAACATGGTAGTGGTGCATTTTAGTGTGCGTGAATGCATGCAGAGGACCCCTAAAACTAAATCAACCCTGCCTTTTAGAATTATAGGGCCATATCCATAGCCATGGCTGTAGTCATAGCCATATCCATAGCTATAGCCACAACCATAGCCATAGCCATAGAATTTATAGGATAAGATAGGATAGGGCCACCCACCCAACTATGTTAGCAGCTGGCATTAGTCTGCTAACCCTTTAGATACTAGGCAAAGATACTAGTTTGAGAGCCAATAAATTTCAACTAGTTATACCATGCCTCATCTCCATTCAAAGGGTGACTATTGTGGCTACCCCATAGAACTCTATCAATTGGTTGGGGTGGGTCCTAGATAGAGATCAGGGGCCATTTCATAGTTGATGGTAGGCTCACATTACTATGTAAGGATTTAACATGAGTGAGCCCTATAATCCCCAACCACCCCTATCTATACTACTATAGATAGGGGTGGGGAGGGGTAGGGATGTATAAGAGTAGGGTGGCCCCAATAATTAATAGTTAGTAGGGGCTCCTACTATAGCCTCTAGGATGGGTGGGATGATAGGTACTGATTAGCCATTGGGTGGGATGACTTGTTGGGAATTCTAGCCCCCAATTGGGGTTTCAATTTTGGCTTCAAGCTTGTGAGCTTTGAGCTAGGTCCTACCCCCACCCACGACTCCCCTGCCTATCTAATTGTTTCAATTTCTAGCCCTAGATTATTGTCTTTTCCTTCATCAACTAGGTGGAGTACGAGCTACTATAGATAGTTATTCTCTCCATAAATTGAGCTATATAAATAAGTCTCTTGAACTAGTTGAACTGAAATGACAGGTGGAGAACCAGAGCACCAATTCCCAGCCCTAGATAGGCCCTTGGGTTCCAGATAGAAGGAAGGGTTAGGCCACCCAACTAGGAAATAGAAATAAGTAGGTCCCATTGAACTAGGGAAATATAGGTAGGGAACCCTACTATCTATAGGCACACCTTTGCAGGCCTATTCTATTACCCCTATTCATATGCATGTAGGCTCTTGGGGTAACTTGGTTGGCCTATCACCCTGAACACGCAACCAACTTAGAGTAGTAGGGGCTGAAATGCCATATTATAGATGTCCTATAGCCCATACCCTAGCCTAGCCTAAAATTTTATGGCCTATAATTTTATGGGGGCCCCTTAGAATTTTATGGCCTAGCCTAGCCCCCTAGCCATTTTATGGGCCCTATCATTTTATGGGCTATAATTTTAGGTAGGTTAGGTATGGGAATATGATGAGGCTAACCTACCTAAATTGATAGCAAGGATAGATAGGATGGCTAGCTGGATAGGTTATAGTAGTAGGGTAGGCCTCACTTTTAGAATAGTAGGGAGATTATTGTAGGGTAGGGTAGTTAAAACCATACCATAAAATTTTGGGTTAGGGGGCTAGGGCTAGGGTAGGGGCCCACCTCCAACTATCCCCATAGGGCTAACCCTTCCCTTTCATAATAGAGGCCCCTTCACCTATTATTGAACTCTACACACACTAATGCAGGTGTGGGGCAATAGAATAGGTGGGTGGGGAGATATTGGCCTACATTGATGTAGGCCAATATCTACAATTATTATTGGGTGGGTGGCTTCATTTGTATGCGGAGGTATATTAATAGTAAGGACCCTTAGAATAGTAGGGCAAGTGACCATACTATCTATAGGGTAGGGACAATGAATCTATTTCTGACATGATTCTTCCATCTCCCAATCCTTCCTTGTCCTTCTGCCTTGCAAGCTTATGTCCCTCCTGAGTGAGTCCTGGGCTCATCAAATCTGTTATGATGGTGCAGTGTGATAAACTTCATACTCTAGCTCGTAGGGGCCACTCTTCTTCCATAATGGTAGCCCCACCCCATTCATGGTGGGTAGAGAAAGGAGCATCAAAATTGATACTCGAATCTTGCCTATATGCCTTCACTTCTTATCCCTTGCCTCTAGCCTTAGCCCTTAGCCTTCCAACTGAGGAGTTATAACTTAGCCAAAATGGATCACAATATGGCCTATACTACATTGATTGGGGAGTGAGCACAAATACTATAGTTAGCTCATGAGAGTTGAGGTGATCAATACCCTATTTCCACCCATTCTTGGAAGAGATTTCCACCTTTCCATGATCACCTATCCTAGAAAATAGGGATAGGCATCCAAGGATCCACTTATCCCCTACAATTTTATGGGCCAATCCCACTAGCTATGGTCCAACAAGAACCAAAAGCTGGGCCTTAGCCTTAAAA
The DNA here is from genome assembly GCA_028749045.1 of Cupressus sempervirens. Taxonomy (NCBI): domain Eukaryota; kingdom Viridiplantae; phylum Streptophyta; class Pinopsida; order Cupressales; family Cupressaceae; genus Cupressus; species Cupressus sempervirens. The sequence continues at coordinate 920,469,550 of CM053792.1, forward strand.
TAGTAGGGCACTAGGGTTAATAATAATTAGGGAATAATCTAATAATAGGGCTTGCTACCCAAGAAAGATTGAAAACTTGGATCGGCTACAATTATATAAATAAAAAAGGGCCAATAGGGGCCACCCAACCCTAGCCATCCATTGATAGAGCATAATGAACTTTAATGCATGTAATCATTCTACTTCATTTGCATTGCCTATAGTTTCTTTAGGGCCATAGAGGGCTAAGCTATCTCCCTCGAATAATTTGGAAGGGGGGTAGTTGAGATTGGATGGTGATACAAAAGAAAAGCAATCTTGGCTTCAATCCATGAGATTGGTAAGGTGGCCTCCACAGCAATACATTCAATTTGACCCTATCTCCTTTTGTTGTGAGTGAGCTTCAATCTCAAATGAATGGAACTAGATATGGTCAAATGGATGAAACCAGATATGGATCAAAATCTCTATGTCTAGAAGTGGTGTCTACCCTACCATTCTATAGGGAAGCCAAAATCATTCAATCATCATCTTTTGGGTCATGCTAAATGAATGGGTCTACATGCAAAGTTGATCAAATGTGCTTGATATACTAGGGATAGAGGGATGGGAGACACTACAGAGGCTCAACCTGACAAGGATAGAGAAATCAGATTTGTATTGAATTCCTTATCCATGGCTTTCATCTCCTATCCTCTCTAGTATCAACCCTGAGAGGATTTGAATTAGTAGGGGATGGATTTAGGAAGGGAGGAGGACTACCTTTCTCTCCAAATATAAAAGTGGATATTGATGATAATACAACAATTGCAAACAACTACCTTTAGAATAACCTATTATTTTATTATTCTAGGCATTCTTTCAAAAAATAATAAGTTAAGATACAAGCCCCTTGGTATCTATTCATAATAGTTCTTGCATGAAGAGCCAAACCTTTCTTTTATTTGAATAGGCTAGAATAATAGAAAAGAGGGAGGGGTACAAAATTTTGAATATATTGATTCTCAATGAGATGGGTTATGTTCTTTTCTTAGGTGTGTTTTGGATGCTTGATGCCAAATCTAGATCAAACACGACAACGATTATGATTGGCATTGAGCAAAAACCTCATTTATATTTATGGATAGAGTTGAACTGCATTATGGGTGGGGGGGTGGGTGGAGATAGGAACTCTATTTTGGATTCATATCTATTTATATAAAAAACCACTTCTGGTCTCTCTTATCTTTTGTTGCCCATATCCCTTCAATTCCTAGGATAATGAATCGATAATGGGCATATCAACAACTGGGAGTGGGAGTAAATAGATTGGTTGGGGCCATATTGATAAGAGGTCTAGCATATGAGTAACTGGGAGAGAGAAATTGGTGAACTAAGAATGTGGTTGAATTATGAGCCCCAACCAATCTAGTGAGGGACCAAACAAAAAAATTGGGATTGGTTGGTATTAGAGTTATCCACTGGAAAATGGTTGAATCGTCTTGTGGATGCATTGGTAAAGTAAATATGACTCTAAAAGGGTTATCCATCCATAAGTACTAGTGTTGACTATGTTTTGGAGGATTCTGGTGGACTGTCTTTGTTTGTTCGTGCTAGAGTGGGGGCATTCAAAATTCTATAAGTGTCCTATCTCTAGCCCTAGCCTATACCCATACAATAAATTTTTAGGGCAATCTACAACCATTATTTCTATAGGATACAATAGTATGCATTGGGATGGATGAGATAGGATGGCTATAATAGTAGGGTAGGGTAAGGTAGGTCCCATACCATAAAAGGGGTATGGGGATGGATAAACTAGCTAGCTATAATAGTAGGGTAGGGTAGGTCAGGGCCCATAAAACCATACCATAAAATTTTAGGCTAGGGGGCTAGGGAAGGGTGAAATAAAATAATTAGAAATAGTCTGAAAGGTGTGCAATAAAATAATAAGCAATAATCTACACCCATAAAAATATAGGGTCCCCAATCCTTAGAATTATAGGCCCCCCATAAAATTATAGGGGCCCCCATAAAATTATAGGCCAAAAAACCATAGCCATAAAAATTTTAGGCTAGGGGGCGGGTGCGATAAAATAATAGGTCACTAGCCCCGTATCATTTTATGTCTTACCCTAACCCTCTATAATTTTATGGGCTATCCCCTAGCCCTATCATTTTAGGTAGGTAGGCCTATAAAATTCTAGGGTTATAAAATTCAGCCCATACCTAACCATACCTAAAAATTCTAGTGCTAGGGCTAAGGCTAGGCTAGGGATAGGACCCTATCCCCTATCATTTTATAAGCTATTATTTTAGGTAGGTAGGGAGGTATGGATTTTCCCCCTAAAAATCATAGAGGATAGGCATGCGCTTACCTTCCCTTCCCTTCCCTTAAAATAGTGGGGTGGGGTGGGCTGCTTCTATATTATTCCCCTTTTCCTATTATTGTGGTGTGGGTCTTGGTAGCCTATTATTGTGGCGTGGGGGCTTTATAAGTAGATACTTAAATATAAGCAATACTTTCAAGATTCTATACATAACATACCTACACTATTGAGCCTAGAACTTGAGCCCCCCACCCCCCCTTTGAATAGTTATCTATTGCCCTACCATTTTATAGGCTACCTAGCACCCTACAATAATATGAAAGGGGGTGTACAAGCCCATGCCTGATATATATATATATATATATATATATATATATATGTGTGTGTGTGTGTGTGTGTGTGTGTGTGTGTGTGTGTGTGTGTGTGTGTGTGTGTGTGCTACCACCTCTTAATAAGTATATTCCCTCCCAACAAGTGCTAATCTACCTCTGCACCAACAAGCTCGCCTGAGCCACCCTTTATATATAAGTTGGGATACTAGGTAGTAGGTTAGTCCTCACCTACCTATATAATAGTAGGGTCATGAATGTTAGTGATAAACTTACCTACCTATATAATAGTATGGTCATGAAGGTAAGGGCTAATCTCAAGATATTGCATCGACAAGGCACTACTCTCTCTCCATCATGATTGGTGTAGTATCAAAGAGTCCTCACTCATCATCGGGTAGTATTGTTGGGTTGAGTCTAGTCGAGGTTCCCCTATAGATAGTAGGATGGTGCATAAGATGAAGGAAGACCCTTCCCTAGCTATATAGGTAGGGAAATCACGTATGATGTTCCATGCCTCAACCTCTCCTTGTATTTCCACTGAAAGATAATTCTACTCTATTGATTATGATACCATACTGGGGTCGATTGTTGGTCCCCTCTTCCTCCAATGTCATCTAACCATAAAATCCTTTTAGGCTACCCTCTATTCATTGGTAGGGTGGGAGGCATATTGTTGTAGGGGTTGGGGAGGGGGCCCCATATATCCTAAGGCTAGCGAGAAACAAATTTTACTTGGAGCCACCCACCTAACCAATTAAGGAAGGCTCTAACTAGTTTTGCTGTTGGGAGGGATAATATTGGTTGCCATAGGTTGTGCATTCTATCTTAGTTAGTAAGTATTAACTAGTGGAGCTAAGCCTTTCTAGAGTTTATCCTATCTAGAATATAGTTCAATAGTACATACTATAGACATAACATTCGTTAGGTTCTATAGCCCAACCGAGCCTGATAAAAGATGACATTGACCCTTTAGAATAGTAGGGGAAACATCCACTATATCCACATGCATGCCCCTTTAATAGTAGGGGAGTTTCCCCCCACTACACTAGAAATATGGTGTTGAATACCCAGAGTCATAGAGAGGAGATAGGGAGGGGAAGAGGAGTGTGGGGTGGGCATAAATGGACCCATTTCAAGGTGGAGTGATTAGGAGAGTAACACCACTTTACATTGGGGGAAGAGTTTGTTCCAAAGTCAACCATTGGGTGGATGCCCTTAGATCTTGACTCGATTCCCTAAAAAATTGTAGGGCTCATTCTATTGCTCTGATCCATGTGGTTTATCACCTACCCTTTGGGGCTATTATTGCAATGAGTGAATAATGGCCCTACAGGAGGCCCTATTATTATATTATTCAAAGGATGAATCAAAGGCTTTATCCAAATATAGATAGGCCCCCTCACCCTCTCATAATCTAGAGGGAGGGGTGGGATTAGATGTTCCAAGTCGACCGATAGTTGTTAGTCAATCTTCAGATGAGGAGCTCAGGCAGTTCCCCTGATATAATAGTAGGGATGACCAAAAGCTCTTCCAAAAGTAGGTTGGTAGTGCTAAATGAATTCTTTAGAAGGCAAGCCGATCAAACAAAGGTAGCCTACTATCTACAGGCATTTGGATCTTATCAATTCTCTCTTATGAGCCCAACCAATGATGTATGTTACAAATGACTCTAGTGGGATGATGGATGTTTCAGGGTGGGGGGTGACAGGATGAGCCTATCCTTCCACTAAAAATTATGTCCTCCTAAAACTATGTTGCCCACCCTTGAAACCCATTTATATTGAGTAGGGGCTATGGATAGGCTGCTATCACTCATTGTAATGCTCACTCCTTGACCCTCAAATTTGCAACTACCCCCTATATTTATTAGGCACTCACTTTGTATCCTCTTGATGTTAGACATGCCCCTCCCCCTCCAAGTATTCAACTTAGGAGAGGGGTAGGAGAGGGAAGACCTCGACCCCCCACCTCCCCCTCAAGGCTATAGTTGGGGTCAAGTGGGAGGTGATCAGAGTTCTCTTAACATTAATCAATCTGAACTGCATTGACATAATTGTTGCATGAATCCAGCCTGCTTGGAATAGAAGTAACAATGAGACCATGAAAAAAAGGGATTTCCACCAACATAGAGACATCTACCTACTATAGAGCACTTGATTTCTATAGAGATGAGCATGGATACACCATCTATGACTACTAGTTGTCGAGTGCCTTAGAACAACTTTGATTTTCGTGTGGGATGGATTTATATTTCTCGATTGGATCTAGACAGATTGGTATAACCCTAACTCAGCTAACTAACTGTATAACCCTTCTACCCAAAACTATAGCTAGAATTTCTCCATCCCCACCATGGACCCTCTAGAAAGTAGGGGGCATATATGTAAGGGATAATTCTCCGATCAAGTCATTCTGGCATTCATTGTTATACATGATACAAAAAATGACTCATGTGACATACATAGTATGAAAAGTTCTAAAATGGATGATTGACTCATGTGACACCCATTGCAAGTCGGGAAAAATTCATTTGTAGGATAAGCTACTAGCTATTATCTGCATTCTACATTATGCTTACTACACACCTATATAATAGCTATTAGTATAGTTCTATCTACATTCCATATTTTGCATTATGATTACTACATCTGCATTATGTTGATTGCATGCACCTGTATAGAAGCTATTTTATAGTTCTTGACTCATATGTAAGTCATTAGCTATTATATTTGCCAAACTATTCACTCAATCTATATAGTTTAGGCCTTAAAAATAGTAGGGTAGATCAAGAATCAGAATTGGAAAGGTTAAGCACTCGTGATGGCATTGTCTCCCTCCTACTTCCACTTCCTAAAGCTACCATATTCCCTTAGCAAGCAACAAGCGGCAATAAGTACCAATTTTCATACCACCCCAATCTCATCTATCCCAGCTATCTTCATGAATGTTACCCCTACTATTATAAGGGAATCTAGCATTAATATTAGGGCCTTGCTACTATTTCAAAACTTCCTATTGAATTAATGGGCAATCACCTACCCACCAACAGATTCAATCGATTGGTTGGGGTTTGCCCTTTGAATAATAGATGGGCCCACTCCTAGCCTAAAATTTTATGGCCTAAAATTTTAGGGGGGTGCATATTATTACCTATTATTTTACCTTTATTATTATATCCCCCTTTGGCCCTTTAGAATAGTAGGGATGCCCATACCCATAAAATTTTAGGTTAGGGCCTTATTATTTTAAGGGGACCCTAGCCCCCTAGCCATTTTATGGGCCCTATCCCTAGCCTAGCCCTAGCCCTATAATTTTAGGTATGGTATAGGCCCCTACTATTATATGGCATTGGATAGGTGGGGGTGTACTCAACCCACAATTGCACATGGTACATTGAGTTAGCAAGGGCCCACCTATGATCCCCTAGGCTGGGGGCCCCTTTTAGATAAGTCACCGAGGGAAATAGAAGTGTGGTGGGTTGAGTGCTTACTATTCTTTTTGGGCCACTTTAATGCAAGGTGGTTGATCTACCTGCATGCAGAGGGTTGTTTAGAATCAAAAGCATAGACCCAAGCCAACTATTATCCCCACCCCAAGGATGATTAGCACACTAATAAGTAGTTGTGGTGAATTCTTTGATAGCTTTGGCTGGAGGGGAGATGGGATGATGAATAGATGAACCTAGGAGGGATAAGATGGTCAATGGAAGAAAGAAAGGACTTGGTTGGATCAGGGGAATTAATGGATAGCACTAGATGTTCAGAAAGAGTGGAGGGGAGATCAATGAGATTAATCCACTTGGATAGCCCAAACTTTCAACTAGATTAGAATAAGAGGGACCAGATCTAGATGATACAAATGGGTTCAACAAGGAGATTGATGGCATGAGATACTTTAAAAAATAAGTTGTCTGGGAGTCAAATTCTAAACTAAGCTATAGTTTCCCTCTTCTCTTAATTACAGACAAAAGTAGGAAGGAAGTAAGGCTATTACGTATATAGATTAGTAGGTTGCACCCTTGGTCTCAATAAGAGAAGAAAGGGATGTGGGTTCCCTACTATTCTAAGGGCCATGTAATCTCTCAATAGACATAGAGTGTTCTTTTTGTTCACCCCCAACTAGTTCTATGGTGGTTGGCCTCTACAACCGTAACTCTTTATACATCTACAATAAGCTGATTTGCTATATATTGTGGTTGTTCAAGGTATGGGCCCTAAGATGGTCTCTTGTGTCCTTTAGTTAGAGTGAAGGTTGATACCTATCAACAAATCAATGATACCTCTATGCTCTAAAGAGAACTACCTTAAGACTTCCTAGTCTTTTGGGGTCCCTATTATTTAGTCATAGCCCTACCACCTAGTTGGGTGGCTTCCCCTCCACCACCATAAGCACTGGTCGGTCTGACTTCATAGCCGCCCTAGTGGGCTGGAGCACACAAATAATGTTTGGTTGGGAAACTCTCCATCTTATCCCCTGACTTCATGGAGCCCTAGAACTTGCTCAAAGAAAGCTATATAGAAATCCCTACAATTCTATGGGAATCCTATCATGGATGCAGACTACCAATGAGGATTCTAGAAGGCATAGATGAATCCTAAGTTGCAAAGATTGTCATCCATACTTTCAGGCAGTCAATGCTTCTATATGTCACATGCCTTCCATTGGGATAGAAATGAGGAGTCGAGATAGAATGCAAGAAACAAGCAAGGGTCACCACTGCCCTCGCCTGTCGGTACAACACACATAAATCTCCAGGGGTACACCACATGTAAATAGCCATTATGTTATAATATAAATTATATGGCCCTTACCATAGCCCTTTTCATTAAGGGTCCCCCTAGCTCTCTTCATGGGTCCCCCTAGCTCATTTGCACTACCTCGAGTATATGATGTAAGCGAGGTCAACACCAATCCTTATGGTCACCTTTGATAAAAGTTGATTTATGTTCTGCTCATAACAATAGAATAGAGGGCGAGACCTAACAAATCATTCTTCCTTATTATGAATCCACCAATTGTCGACTTTAGATTAACTCCAAGTGCCCTACTATTCTAATGGGAATGCTTTCTCTATCCCTACTATTCTATTATTATTATTATTATCATTCAGAAATTAGAGAAATCAATTCATTCATGATCTATGTATTCATTAGAGGGTTGATATCTTTGATAGCACCTATCCCTTTAGAATAGTAGGGACCTTGTAGGCATGAGTGGGAGGGGATAGTAGCTCTAACTCAAACTATTATACTGATTAATGTTTTATCATAGGGGCTTAGGCACTTGAGTCTTTGGTTGATCAACTAGCGTGACTGAACAAATGGAATGCTTACTATCTATAAGGAACAAATTCCCCACCAGTGGGTCACTAGCTCAAAAAATCCATACATCCAATTATGGTTAGCAGCTAACAACATCATTTTACAACTTGTCCCTATAATTTTATGGGCTTTCTACTTAAACATGGCTGGAGATGTAGAGGGACGAATTCTCTTTATGGTCTAGATGTATCCCCATAGAATTTTCCATTCCCATAAAATTATAGGGGCACATAAAATTTTAGGTAGGTTATCATTCCCATAGAATAGTAGGCAACAATAATTTAAGGGTGAAATGCCTTGCCTTAAATAAAGGGAAGTTGCCTACTATCTATAGGGATTTTGACTGTGTTTGGGGATGCCCAATAGGGGAACAACTAATAGATAAAGGAAGGAAAGGGATAGATTGATAGTTTGATATTAGGTCGACTCAAAAGATAGATAAAATGATTAATTTCTTTGCCTACCCATCCCCACACATAGGAAATCCTACCCACTTTAACTCAACAATAATAATCAATCCTTATTAGGGCCCCTTAGAATAGTAAGGGAATAATCTATCTATGATAGGATTTGGGGGGGGGGGGAGGGGGCTACCATTTTATAGGTAGACACACCACTGAGTCATTTTTGATTGAGCCACCATAGTGAGCACCCCGAAATATTTTAAGCTTTCGTTGGTTCCCTTAGAATAGTAGGGCATATGATGAAACAAATTACTTGTTAAGGCTCACCTCGATAGCCCCCTATCTAGTAAATGGACTCTCTGACCCCAAGATAGATAGGGCCAATTCACCCTCAATATAGATAGGGCATTTTGTTTGCCCCCCACATTAGTAGGCTTAACGACACTCAATGCAGACTGACCTACTTGGTGCTCCAAGATATAGCACCAATATAGGAAGAAGTGGCTTGGTAGAATTGAGTCTCCTTTTGAAAGCACCACCTGATCTTATATAATGTTCGCTTAAGCCCTTATAGATAGTGGGGGCTTTGCCTAGGTCTGATGGCCATAGTTTCTAAAGAGGTGAGAGGGGCCTTATAGTTTATCATGGAAGGCTAAAGAATGACCCACCCTGATTGGTAATTCCATTTAATTCCCCATTAGAATAGTAAGGCATCAGTAATGAAAACATAAGCTTGTAGAAGCACCTCTATTAGCTCCTTAGCCATGAAGAGAATGAGCCTATATTCATTGCCTAGGCCCTATTGTTAGGGCAAAAGAGAGCACAAGAACTTGCAGAGACAAAAGCAAGGGTGTGAACCCCCTACTACTATTTGAAGTAAGGGCTCCCACTTGATAGGAGCCCAACTAGTAGTAACATCATGGACAAAGGAATCGTCACTGGAATTGACCATGAACTAGGTTCATGTATGTAGAGGAATAACACCTATTGATGCTAATACTGATTTATCAAATCATAGTATAGAGAATTCCAAAATAATAGAAAGTTTGGGCTACTAAAAAACTATATAATAGGCAAACTAAGCACCTCTTTCTCACAAGTAGGGTAGATCTAGCAGAGGACCCCTCTTTTCTATTATTCAAGAGAAGCAACAATAGTTATTGTATATTAATGTAGTAGACCCCCTTACCCATAAAATTTTAGGAGTGGGTAGCAAAAGAAGAAATAGGTCTAGTCAAAGTCTTCCACAAAAGTAGGGTTCTAAGGGGCTATTCCGCAAATCCTCTAGTCACAGATCCCTAGGTTCCCCTTCACCTGGTTACATATTCAGTTGCGTATAGCTTCAATAGGTGTAGATCTATATGTAGTTCTTTTATATGCAGAGAGATTTTAAGGTAGCTATAGTTTTACCCATGCTCGACAACCATACTATTATATTACTCCCTACCCTATATTATTAAGGGCCTACCTAGAAAAAATGGGTAGATCCTATAATTCCTTCAAATTCTATGGTAGTTCATATATAGTTATTGGGTGGGCCCTACTATTATAAGGGCCGCCCCCTTATCCCCCATGCATGTAAAGGGAGGTAGATTATTGTAGGGGCCCCATGAACACTAAGGGGTGGGTGGTATTTTATGGTTTTATGGTTGGGCCCAAAAAATTTTAGGCTAGGGGCAAGGGCCCCTACACCTTCAATGATTATTGTAGGGGCTCTACTGCTTCCTTTTCTACAAGAACTGCTACTGGTATATATGTAGAGAGTACTGGATCTACTTCTTATACTCTTACTTAAATTAGAACATTTATAGGGTAGGCCCCCCTTTCTATAGAGAGTTCCCAGATGGGAGGGCCTATGTAGGGTGGGGAGAATTATTGTTGTTCCCTCGACTATAGTTTAGTTGGCAACCATTGAACCCCCTTCTTCTTTTATAGTTGGTTAAGTTTAGTTGGAAACCACTTAACTAAATAGTTGGTGACAATAGAAGCTCCCCCATCCCCCACCCAAAGAATTAGTTATCCCCCTACCCTATATTATAACAGGGCCCCTAAATAGATTATTCATGTGGATCCAAGAAAGTAATGAATTGGCCTTCCCTATATAATGTGGGGGCCCTATAAAATGGTAGGGGGGTGGGCCCCTTTATGGTCATTAGCTATATTCTAGATTCCCTATAAAATTATACGAGGTTTAAAATAGTAGGGCCCAAAAGAATAGCCCTACAATCAACAGTTGGGGAACTTATTGGGAGGGAATTTCCCTTAGCCCACCCCATCCATGGGGTTCTGGGTTTGAATTATAGGTGGCATTAAAGGTAGGTAGGCTTGGGCATGAATGTTATGTATAGAATCTTGAGCTCCAATACCAATTCAACTATACCTTTCTCAATAGAACCCTCCCACCCATCAAGCTATTTGGGTGGGTCTCTACAAGCTAGGTTCTAGGAGCCCTACTATTTTGAGGTAGATGTCATTGCCCTCACTATTCCACTTAGAATAGTAGGGGCCAAACCATTTCACTAAGGGGTGAATAGGAGGGCACATCAATTTGAAGACCAGTTGTCGTCCACATACTAATTGTACACTAGACCCTTTGAAATGACATGCAACCACCTATAACACTCCAATACTTCTTCCATTTCATAGTCTATAGCTTTGGAATATCCTACTTCTACCATCTTGGTGCAAAGTGAGACTTGTAGAAAAGAAAGAAGAAAGTGCTCTCCTCCTCTACCATTTGACCCCATAGAGATAGGTATTGGGTACTTGATTGAATCATGTTCTTGGCCTAGTTTGCATTTGAGTGAGCTACACACGACTACCTCTTCTCCACCCTGCTCACCTATAGAATGGTAGAGGTTCCATTAGGAGTTTGCACCTACATAGAGAAATACCTAAATAGATTACTCAACATATTTCCCCACTCCCAACCAATAGAATCCTTGCAAGTCTACAAATATAGATTAGATAGTAGGGCATGATAGTAATATGGGAATATGTCAAATTTCCCAATGGGGGCATGTTTGTTATAAACCATCATAATGCTAGTGGTTGGTATTATCCCATTCATGTAGTGAAGTAGTCATTCTAGTGATCGCCTTTACTAGCCATAGTTAGTGTTTGGGCTTTTCAAAGCTAGGATTCACTTGAAATCTTTTGTGCTTTCATGATCCTCTAAAAGCCTATTGGCTGCCCCATTTATTTTCAGCTAGGTGGCCCAACATGACTTGACATGGTTTTGTTCCCCTACTTGATCGATGCTTAACAGTTTCCTTTGCATAATGACCACTTCAAGAGAATAACCAGTGAGAAATGAAATACATGATCTTGGATCCATTGGTATAGATTGCTTTGCATTCCCCTTGATGCTCGTAGAGCTATGCATAAACCTCAAAATGGAAAGAAGGTCTAGTTGAGTTGGGGGGTCCCTACTATAACTAACTATTAAGGGGTGGGGCCCCTGCATGTAGGAGAACACTTTTAGAATAGTAGGACCCATGTAATTGCCCTTACATAGTAGCCTTGAGAGGGATTTACTATAGAGGGGATTTTCCACTTCCTTCCTTCAATCCTGATTACTACGACATAGAAGTTGTTGCATCAGTGTGTGGCATACCATACCACTCTATCCATAGGATGGATCCTTTCTTTCCCTCTTATTCATCATGAGGGCTAGTGTAGCAACTACTGAAGAAGCAACGCAAGGTGTTGGCAACATGAACAATGAACAATGCTATCACTGAATCACTGGTCATGAGCTAAGCTTGAGCAAGCTTAGGGAAAGTCAAGGAGGAAAGATCATAAGTATAAGGATGAGGACTGGCTAAGCCTAAGTTGTTTGGTCCCCTAAAGTGCACAAGTGCCAAAAAGCCTATAGTCCACCCACCCAACCCCGTCACATATTATAATAAGTAGTACCATGAAGTGAAAGAAATAATGGGAGGTGAAGACATTCCATCTCTTCGAATAGGAAGATGAATTAATTCTTCTTCTTAAAATTTAATTATTTTATTATATCAGTAGGGTAGGGTTGGGGTTTTAGATATGGGGATCCTGTTGGCAGCCTAGGAAAATCTTTGTTTTTGTTATAAATAGCTCACTTCATTGGCTTTAATTTATCCCTTGATCTCTCACAATGTATTTTATCTTAGTTTATGAGGAACAAACTGATGGATAAGGAACACATATGAGAGAGAGTAAGAAAAAAATAAGGATTTAGGTTACTATTTGTTAAGAGATAAAATATAGCTATTCCATAGGCAAGTGAGCAATTTGACTACTACTAGAAAGATAGGAGAGCCATGGATAGAAAGGAAGGAGAAGACCATATATGTCTTTGTTAGCTATACCTATTATTGGTTGCTATATATAGCATAACAAGGAATGTATATGATAGAATAGAGAGTAAGGGGCCTTTAGTATGGGTTATTGATTCTACACTAGAGGAAGAAGGGTAAGAGTTATTTTCCCTAAAGAATAGCTGTAAGTAGGGGAAATGTTAAGAATCACCTTCCTAGGTTGCTACTTGCTACTATGGTAGGTAGGACTAGGAATCTCGCAATGATGTATAGAACTAACCACTTCCTCACTTGCTTACTTCTTTTTTAGCACAACACGCAATAGTAATAAGTGTGGTTGTGTTCTGTGGACTTTTTGCACTACTAGACTTATGCCAACCTTTCCCTTGACCCCTAAAGGTAGAAAATTAATATTATTATAATTCTCTAATCACCTTACCTTCTTATCCTTATCCTTACCTTACCTTACCTTAAATAATCTGCCCGCCCATAAAATTATAGGTGATAGGCAAGCCTTATCTTACCTTACCTTATAATAGTAGGGCTAGGGCCCCCCCTTCATATTATTGTAGGAGACCCTTTTCCTATTATTGTAGGGGCCCCTTCCTCTATTATTGTAGGGACCCCAACCCATAAAATTATAGGATCTACCCACATTGTTTCTATAGGCTACAATAATAAAGGGCTAGGCAGGCCCTTAATAATATAGGTTAGGGAGATTATTGCCACTTCTTTATTATTTTAGGGGTAGAAAAAATATAGGAAAATTGATAGTTTCATTCATTCTAACAAGTGTGCAACATCATCATTGTCCATCCATGTTGATCTAGACTCCTTCTCGATCACCATGAATGGGATCAATAAGGTTAGACCCTGTGGGCACGTGAGGTCATTTATGCTCGTCAGGTTGACTATCTAATCCATAGTCCACCTGCAATCCCTAACATCCCTTTTTTATAGTAGGTGCTATAGATAGGTAGCCTCCTTCCCCTCTAACCCATTCTAGAGAGAGGGGCAAGGGTGGGGCCCTACTAAACTATATAAAGGCCCCCCCTCAAATAGTTTAGTTTCCCTACTCTATAATGGTGGGGGGCCTGGGGTGAGAAAGGGGAAGAGGGAGGGTCTTGACCACTCACTCCTACCCTTGCCTCTAATCCCTCCCCCTCACCAGGCCTTGGGCCCATTGGGTTGGGTCTAGGAGGGAGAGCCTTAGTGCATATTTGGTCTTTGCTAGATCTATTGTATACTATGAGTCCTTTATCCTAGATTGAGTTTCTCTTTCATCAAGTCTCTCATGAGTCTAATAGATCGAGCTGAAAAGTGTTGGTAGGGCTTGCCCCCCTCCTAAAATATTATTGTGCAGGTCAAGCCCTAGCCCTAGTGTTGACTGAGGAAAGTTTTTCTACTATTAAAAAAAAGGTGGGGCTGTCGCCCACCTCACCTAGTTTATCAAAACTATTAGAAACTCTCATCTTATGCAAGATCACAGACTAGTGCCCTACTATTCTTAATTTTGTCCAAGTAGAGACCCCATTCGTACTTCCTTTGCATGCACTAGCATGCATCCATTTTCATCTAGTACTCCTCTCCCTCTAAGCTATTCATGGCGGGAGATCCCCAACCCTACTCTATAATGGGGGAAGGGCCTCACCAACCTATCCCTATGGTTATCCCTTACCTTCACTACCCTAGCCTAGACTAGAATTTTTTAGGTTAGGTAGATGAGTGCCACAAAAAGCCTATCAATTATATGGGCTATTGAGTGGTGAACATAGTTCACCCCTCTCCCCTACCCCCTACCTTCCCCTACCATTCTTCCCCACCTCTACAGGGCTACCCTTTCTATAGGTTCATTAGGGCTATAGCTAGGATGTCTAAAGGGGAGCCCCCTTACTCTATAATGCAGGGAGGGCCTCTCTAAGTAAGAGACTTTGAGTTACTTCGGGATACCCTAAGTTATTATGTTAGGAAAGGGGCTGGAGAGTGTTGCCATCTACCCCTCTTCCTCTATTTTTTTCATCACCTTACATGTGCCCACCTCACCCACATGCCATTATAGAGTAGGGGAACTATAGTGTAGTGGGTACCCCCTTTATTGTATAGTAGGATTTCTATAGCTAGATAGGGGCCCTTGTGCTCTGCCATAGGAATGTGGAGTCCATATCATGGTGAGGAAGATTTCTTGCTATTAATTACTCAAGGAACTGATAGGACAAAAAATCCTAGTAGCATTCATGAGTCACTCATTCAACTATCCTTTAGAGATCCTAGGATTATCAGACCTCTGCATTTGCAATGGGCTCTGTGCATCAGCCACCCATTGTTTATTAGGTAGGTTGCACCCCTATATTCGTAAGCACCTGTAATCCATAGGTAGATGTTATGATCATATTCAGACCATTTTTCCCCATATAATTTTAGGCTAGGTAAGGTGGCTATTTCTTTGGTAGTTCAATGGTCACCCCTCCAATGATAAGAGGTAGAAATATCATAACTTCTCTTCCATTTGGATTGAAGAAGTTATATAGGAAATTGGGTTTTACATTTCTAAGAACTACACGATTATATAGCCAAAGGGAATATGCTACTCCTAGAATCATCTCAAGTGCAGCTAATGTGGCTACTAAGCTATTTACTTGGAAAACTCCTACAAAGATGGGAAGTTCTTTGACAGAGCTATTAGTACTAGGTGAACTCATATTGGCAAAAGTGAAAGATAAGGAAATGGTAGGGGGATCTGACAATGTGCTTACTAAACCTCCATAATATTTAGTAGGTCGAGTCTTATGCCAGTCATATGAAACACTAACATATGGAGAAGGATCTAAAGGAACTAGTCCATAGCTCAACATTAGTAGAATGCTACATCCAATTCCCTATATGTTCAATGGAGTGAGATGTTCTTGACTGATTGGACGAAATCTGCCCTAATTACCTACCCCTTGAACCATATGAGATAGTTACCACCTATCACAAAAATTTCTAGCTTTAGCTTCTTTACTTCCTAGTATATAATAGATAGTGAGACAACTAAGATTAGTCATCATCATCTTGTCATCACCCCCTATAGTCGTTGGCTATGTGGCTAGAGCTTTTAAAGGAGAGAGTGCTTAGTTTGAACATAGAATGCCCTGAGACTTTATTTTTGCCCTCCCATTTCCCATTCCCCATTATAATATAGAGTAGGGTAGGGATATAGACCTTTATTTATATAGTTTAGATGCCAATTTTAGGCTCTATCTCTGGCTCTCAGGTGGGCCCCCCTACACCACCCATCCTTGCAGGGTCGGAGGAATAGAAAGTCGGGTCCTTATGCATAAAAAATTCTATGGTAGCATTCCTGCCCCCTTAAGGGCCCTCCCCCTCACAACTAGAATCCATTCTCACCCCCTTACCCCCTTCAAATATGTTGTAGGCCCCCCCTTCCCCGTAGGGGGGTAGGTGGAGGGCCTCTACCCCTACTATTATGTCAGCTATTTAATTAAGAAATACCCCACAACTAGCACATCCCTTTTATCATTCATAAAAAGGGCAAGGCATGTCCATATCCTTTGGTAGTAGGGGGAGGCCAAGAAAAAAATCCTTTAGTAGTGTAATAGGGGAGGATCATTAAGTGAGGAGGGCTGAAGGGCTCACTCTCTAGGATGACCCTCTTCCACTAGGAAGTTAACAACTCCAAGTGGTTGTGGTTACTATTTTCTTAGCTCAGTTCGATGAGAAAAACTCTTGGGGTATAGGGCACAGTGAAATTTTTTTTTGATATCATTTTTTGACAACATAATAATACATAACAATAGAACAGAGTAGAGGATATAGTCTTGGGATCAAACTCTACCCATACTTCTTACCTATTATAATGGTTCTAAAGGCAGATTCTATATGTAACATGCCCACAATATAATGATGGGGGGCAGGACAACCCCTTTAGATTATTGTAGGGCCATAGCTCCCTTGGCCCTTGTATATATAATTAACTAGTTTAGGGGCCTCCCAAAATAGTAGGGTAACTAAAATCCCCTCAAACACACCATGCTTCCCAACTATTCGTCAGCCCCCCTACCCCCCCACTGCCTAGATTATAGTTGTTATACTATGGGAAAGTTATGTATATAAATCCCTATGCATGAAGACAAATAGTAGGGGCTACCCCTACCAATTCATAGTAGGGTGATGCATGCATGCAAAGGAATATTAGGTGTTGGGGCCACCCCTATGACATGTAGGATTTATACTCTATTATTTGCTAAGGACCTATCTTTATCTTGTCAAGTCCCCAAGTGCAAGTCTCCTCTGTCGAACTCTCCTCCTCCCATCTTGCATGGGAGCTTGAGTTCTTGGTCCATCTACTACTGGTCATCCTATTATTAGTTGGCCTTTTTCATTCAAGTATTACTATGTCACATGAGTTCCTATCTCAAGGAACTTAGCCCCTACTATATATAAGTGGCCACTCCATACTCCTAAAACTCTAGATTGCAGGGATCACCCTTCCCCTTACTCTTTTAATAGTAGGGGTAGGGTAGGGAACCTACCCATGAAAATGCAGGATGCTGACAACCAATAAAAGAAAAGGATCCTTCTCATCGTGATAATAGGGATAGGATGGAATTCTAGAATGAGATAGAATGGATAGGGCTAAAAAAGGAAAAAAAGACACCAACTATAGAGTAGTAGGGGCTAGTACTAGACCACCTAAAAATGGATGGGGATAGGTGGATAAGGCTTTAGCCAACCAAGATCAACACACAAAGAGGCATTGGCCTACACTGAAGAAGCCCAACCCACCCAGCTGGATAGTAGGGCTTCTAGAGGAGATAGATTAGAATTGGGGCCTTTGGGGTATAAATGGTATGGTAGGGCTGCCTAGGGATATATAATAGGTCTTCTCCAACTCCTTAGTCCCAACTCCTATAGATTTTAGGGTAGAGAAACCACCCACTATAGTGACAGATAGGGCTCTTGAGCTGCTATTGACCCAAGAAACTAGGAAGTGAACAACCCCCTCCTGCCTCTTCCACTGAAATACAACCCAAATAAATAACATAATAAGATCTAAGATGCACTTATATCATTTTAAACTATATGAGATAGCTTCTCCCACCCCAACGACACTCAAATTAGGCCTGAATCCTCTTAGTATGTTGTGCTTGAGGACAAAAGGGCCAATAGAATTGTAGGGCACATGCAATAATATATTTGAGGGGCCAATCCAAGAATCTAAAAGGGAAATTCCCATCCCCCCTATAGGGGAACTATATGTAGGGCCACTAAATTTCCTAACCCCTACCCCCTATATTAAAAGAACCCCTATACAGATTATTCATGTGCCCTACGATCTACAAGAATTCTAGTAAGGGTGGGTGCTTCAGCTATAGATATGGGCCCTTATAGATAGTAGGGAATGTGGGAAACTATAGTTCTTACATGATTAAAGGAATAGTAGTGCCTATAGATAGTAGGGGAAAATGCTACTTGATTCCATTATTTGAGCAGGTGATGAAGTTTCTACTACCATATCCCTAGCTCATGAATGCGAGTGGGGAGTGTCAATGCAAGAGATGATAGTATCTGATTCCTCAATAGATGGAAGTATTTGATTCCTCAATAATTAGTCCATATACCCATAGAATTGTATGGGCCCATAGGGGCTATTCTATTAATAGATGGTGGATAAGAGAATTAGCAAGAAAGGTTGGTCCACCTTTATCAATCATTGCATAGTCCACTAATTTCCTACCTAGTAGTCGCCTACTATTCGACTGGTTTCCCATAGAATTATAGGGCCCTTGCTTCACCCAAAAATGAAGAAGCTATCTTCGTGGTCCTACCTCTCCCTTGCACCAATTCCTTACCCACACCCACTAACATGATGTATGGATTGGAAGATCAGAATGTGACTAATTATTCTATTGGGTACTAGTGCCCCTACAATTCTATGGGTGAGAGGGCCCCCATTATTTTCCAGGGTAGGTGAGGTACCTAAAATTCTATGGCAGGGGGTAAGGGGTTGGTGGAAATAAGAATCATTCAAGAAAGTCCCTTTGCTAATTAATGACCAACCCTACAATAACATATTCAGGTCCCTCTCCCCTCTAAAGGTCACAATGTTAGAATTGACTATGTAGAATCAGTATGGAGAGGGGATCTAGCTACCCCTATATTTGTACCATGCTACCCTAGCTACCCCTGCCCCTATTTGTGACACCACTAGTGCCTACCCTACTCCTTCAAAATCAACAAGTACAACCCTTCTAAACAAAGAAATCCCTTATAGAAGGAAGGTCCCTTTACTATCTATGGTGATAAGAAGCCCTTCAAAATCATCATTCATTGTTGGCTAAAAAAATTGATTGATTAATCTAATCTCTTGGTCAAGCCTGACACTACCAGACCTTCTCATCTAATTCTTATTCCCTTGTCCCCAAGAATAGAGTTTCCTATTGCCATGGTAGGAGTTTCATTTGACCCATCTTGCTCCTACCATAGCCCTACTATTATAAAGGCCCAAGATGTCCAAGGAGGTGTTCTAACCCAAGATACTCATCATCTATCCCAACCATCTAATGACCTAGTGGGGAAGCTAGTGTCACCTCATACCTGTAGTGCCCATTCATTGATTTAAGAATAGGGTTGGTTAGTAGCTACTTATGGACATATAGAAAGAACCAATTCCTTAATCACTTTCTCCTTTAGATGGCCACTCAGCCTGGGTTCAATTAATGATCAATTGAGTCAATTATGTATGCTGCATAGAATTGGAGGGCTTCTACATATTCACCATAGAATAATCTACCTATTTCCATGGTAGGGGTGTGCTTGTTTTGGTGTAGGGGGCCATAAAATTTATAGGGCTAGGGATAGGGCTAGGCCCTATGTCTATAGGAAACTTAATTGGCTCAGTAAACAAGCTCTCAAAACTGAATGGATACTAGGTGCCTGATTTCTTTCAATTAATGGCTTTTCTTGATCAATAGTAGGGGGACTATCATCTAAGATTGGTATCTTAGGACCAAAATATTGATGAATTAAAAGCTCCATCACACTATTTGTAGGCTAGGTAAGGAGTAGATCACAAGCCATATAAGGTAGGCCAAGTTAGGAATGGATCATAGGCTAAGTAAGGAGGAAAATGTTACTTCCATCAATCAATAGAAGGGCCACAATGATGGAGCTTTACCAAAAAAAGTACGAGAAACATTGGTAGGTCAGAAGATGCAAGCTCTAGGGGTACAGAATCACCCACCCATAGAATAGTAGGGGCCACAACATTCCTATAACTTATGAAGACCACTTGTTTTATCCCAGTAGAGTAACTCCCCAACCTTGAGACTAATGGGTAAAGTTACCACCTCACAGTCATTCATTCCATCCCACCTCACTATAGAGGATAGGGCACAACTTCACTCACAAAGAAAATGCAATAATTTTGGGGGCTAGATAGAAATGAATCAACGCAATCTACATTGATCAATTCATGTGTGATCACATGGAACATGTGGATGCATTGTATGCTAATAGATATGTAGCCATATGCATGCGAAATTGGTTGGGGCTCTCTGATCTTTGCACCACCTATAGATAGTAGGGGTACCACCTATAGATAGTAGGGCATCTCCCTTTAGATATTAGGGTGAATTATAGATAGTTGACAAAGTTTCATGAGGTAGAGCTTCACACAGGTTAGATGGCTTAGATCACTTCTTTTTATTGGACAATGGGTATACAACATGAGGTTTAGCTTTGCAATCCATTAATTGGTTGATGATCTAATGGCTTAGTCTCAAGAGCTTGGTTCAGTAGCATTCCCTATATTGTAAAGGGACCCAAGAGCTTAAGGTTTGTTAGACCAATTTCAAGAGCCTATCTGCATGCCGCAGTAACAGTTTGAACTGGCCCTTATAAATTATAGGTCAAATAATCTATTTAGGGGGAATAATAGGGATATGGATCCAACCTTTCTAGCTAGAAATAGATGATGGACCACTAGTTCTAATGCAAGATGCCCACCCTACCTATAGTTCTTATTGTGTTTAATCAGTCAAGAGGTATGGTTAAGCTTCTAACCATACTATTGCTTGGGATGAGTACCATCCTCTAGTTCTGATTTAGTCTAATAATTTAAGAGGTAGGGCTCATCAACATAAGACTATTGATTGAAATCTTTGACCGCTTGGGTGGGAGGATCACTAACTGACTATCTAGTGATAGAAGCAACACAAGGTACATTTTCTTGTGCCCTATAGATAGTAGGGTGGGTAGACCAGGTTCAACTTTCTTTGAATGATACAATAGTAGATGAGGCCTATAAAGGAACTTTCATTTCTTGATCATACCTAAAATTCACATGCTTGTCTTTCACTGCTGATGCTAGGACTGACTAAGCAACATATATAAGAACAACAGCTAATGAAACTACTCTTAGGAATACACACTAATGCACATTTAGGTGGGCAATAATGGCCCTACTATTCTAATGGGAATATAGAGAATCTATATATTGGAACATCACCTTGTTTTCCTAAACATAGTGATGCAAGGGAAGGGACAAAGGCATATGCCAAAAAAGAATAAGTATACACACTTGCTTATGCTGGAACTCCACTGGGCCTTACACCAAATCGAGGAACAATTGTAGATACCGGGACATCACTTTTCCATAACCCTCAAATATGATGGGAAAATGTAGGAACAACACTTATAAGAACACTAGAAGACGTAGGAACACCATATCTTGGAGCACTAGCTTATATCAAAACACTTGAAGTAGCTCAAGGAACACAAATCTTGGAACTAATTCTATAAAAACAACAATAGACCCCACACAAGGGAGATAGGTGAGCTATTCAAAGTAATACCCCACACACAAGAAGATTGAATTCTTTAGCCTAAAGATATATAGGGGCATCCATACAGTAAAATTCTATCAAATAAAAACTAGGCAATTCCTTCCATAGAAAGATCTAGAGTAATAAGCATTACCAATAATAGAGTGAGCATACATTCCATCTCGTCTTGAACCAGTAGCATATCCAATTATTTTCTTTTTAATATCTGAAGAACCAACAATTTCCTTAGAATAGTGGGGTTTCATCTTTAAGAAAAGCCTAAAGAAGCTAGGACACCTTTCAATTTATACGTAGGTAGCAACCTGATCTTGATAAATAGTAGGGGTAGGGGAACATAGCCAGTAGCTTTAGTAGCAAGGGAAGATAAAACTATAGAAGCACTGGTGGAGGCATAAAATGTAGGAGGAAGGGCAACAAGGGTTGATGCTCATGGTTCTAATGCTCTTGGTCATAATACAAATACAATGGATGCATTTTTTCTAGATGTTGATCTAGTCACATATATAATAGAGCCAAATTATGCCCTTACTATCTATAAGCGAGATAGAAATGAAGAGTCCCAAGTTCTAGATCAAACCTATATATAGTAAGGGATTTGAGAGCTTGAAAGCCCATCTATCTATATAGGTCCTAATCAAGAGCCATGCCCAACATAATAATAGTTATAATGCCCAGTAGCATATCTAGTAGCATATACAATAGCACAGATAGTAGTAGCTACACTAGCACCACCCCGACTAGTAGCTGTTTATGTCGATTAAGCAGTTCCACCCAATGTAATTTTTAGAGGGCTTGGCGCCAAGCATGTTACATATAGATGCTGACCTTTATGCTTCACTATCAAAGTTGGAGGGAAATTATAGGATTCCTCCCATGGGGAATAACCCATATAATTTAAGGGGCTAGTGTGAAATTCCAAACCTGAGTTCCCTATAATTCTATGGGTGGGTGGAAGCAAGGCTTGCCTATGGGCATAAAGCACTAATGCAAGAATGGATAAGAGTAGCTTCCTATTCTTTGTCCAATCTAGTTTCATTAAAACTTGTATGAAGTGCCTTACTATTCTAAAGGGGCAGGCCCCTACTATTTTAAAGGGGCAAGGCCCTACTATTCTAAGGCATTCAACATATAGAGTGGGCTATATAGGTTGGTCCCTGCCATGACAAGTGAGGTGGAAAACTATTAGCTTAGGGGAAGAGTTGGAGTTGAGGTTAGGAATAGAGATAGGGCCCTTTTCCCATAAAATTTTAGGCCACTCAAGAAAATTGGATCTATCGGCTAGCCCCCCCAACGATGAAATGGATCAAGGCTTATTGCTTAGAATATGGAATATTTAGGATGGGCTCATAGATGGCATCAATACATGTCCCTGTCCTAGTGGATCCCTATCCTCCATGTGCAAATACTAATCAATATGGATATCTAGTTAGAGGCTCCAAAATGGTTGTGGGAGGGGCTACTTGGGCATAGTTTGCTAGTTTATGATCTAGTTGTTGATGATTATGATCCAAACCTATGTCTCAAAACTATATGATCCAGCTGTTATATGGTCTAGTCAACAAACTGCACTAATGGGGATATAGGCAAGCATATTCCTTTCATTTTGAGATTAAAAACCAATAGTTGATTTGGTTTCCCTTACAATCTATAGGGGGCCAAAGGAGAAGTTAAATAAGAAGTCAAGGTGGCTGGACTTGGCTAATGCTATTTTGGTCCCAAACTCCTAGAAACCAATCCCTACCCTTTTCAACTATAGGGTAGCCATAGTAGCTGTAGTAGGAAAAAGTGGTGACTATCTTGTGGAAGGATTTCCTATTATGTAGCTACTCCCCCTCAACTAATCTACCTCCATGCAGGGGGGCTAGCTGGGAATCATAGGGTTCTTGGTGGGTTTCCCCTATTTATGTTAGCCAGCACTACCACTTTAGCCCATCTAAAGCTCTTCTCTTAGGCCTAAGAGTCCAAATCAAGATGGCCAATAGGTATATAGAATTGTAGGGCCCTCCCTTCCAATTAATGTACTCCTTTATGCAATGGGTGGGAGGGGATTCTAGTAGGAAGGTTAATATAGTTACCGGACCTCTATGATAATATACCTCCCGTGGGACACTAGGTGTACAATAAACTCAGACTCTACCAGCTTGTTGATGAATTGGATCACAGAAAATTCTTTATGTCAATCTATAGTAATACCATAGCTTAGTAGAGGTAAAAATCTTGGTGAAGGTGTAGAGCCTATTGAGCTTGGTAGAAAAAGATGTAGTAGATCAGAATCAATTTAGTTTCATCCTATAATTTTAGGCTCCATAATCGACCTTTCATTTTGAGAACCCACGGTAGGCCCCCCACCCCATTATTTCTATAGCTAGGCTAAACTATAGCTCTAATCCCCTCAACTCTATTTCTTGGGGGCCAAGATAGTAGGAGGGCCCCCACTATAGATAGGCAGAGGTAGGGGTGAACCACTTGCCCAAAATTCTATGCGGATCTATGGCCAAGCCAAGGTAGCTATGATCTCAATGTAACAAGCTAGTGTTGAGTGTCATATGACATGAAAAAAAAATGGTTGGCCCCTACTCTAATTAATGTGTCCCAATTCCATACCCACCACCCCTGCCTACCTGACACTACTATAGCCATGACCAAATATACCTCTCCTCCCACCCTAGGGACCATTACTATTTGAGACCAGCTCCATCCTCCTAGATCTAGCCATAGAAGACTACCACCCATATCTATAATGGGGTTTTCTCAAACTATTTCGTAGGCACTATAGATAGTAGGGCACCCTATGCATCAATGAGAAATCATATCAAATTCTATAGAGAACCAGACTAAGGAACTGAGCCAATTGATGATGAAGCAAGCCCCTTATTCCTGTTCTGGTATGGCAACCCCCACTTAAATTGGCATCTACCTTATCTCATATCCCTCTAATATGATAAGCTTCTCCTAATACTCTATCCCAAATTCACAACCTATGTCTATCTCTTTTGCTCCTTTATGGCTAGCTAAATGATTCATAGTGATATAGGATAGATAGATAGTAAGGTAAACTAAACTAAACTATAGTTTTCTAAGGGTGAGGATTCTTCTATAGTAGTGGGCCCATACTATTCTATGGTGGAGGATAGCCTATAATTTTATGGGTTTTTGAAACCCCTTGAATAGTAGGGGGCCTACCCACCCTAAAGTAGAAACCTTGCTGCCATAATGGCAGTGCACATTCATAGGGAAACTATAATGGAATCAGGGTTGCAATATAATCCCCCACCCTATAAGGCCCCTACCTTGCCCTACTATTGTAAGGCAAGGGGGTAGGTAATAATAGAATAATAGGAAAGCCCAATATAGTAAAGGGCCTCTGCACACATGCATCAGGTTTCAATATAAGCAAGCTGCACCCCTCTACACTTATGCATGCACAACCAATAGATGTAACCCTACATCTACATCGACCCACCTATAGAAACAATGGCCCTTAAAATATAGGGGTAGGGGCCTAAAAATTATAGGGCCATCTCCCCCTTTTGCATGCATAGATGTGTGTAGAGGGCTTCTATATTCTATTGAAACCCCCTCTGAATGCAAGTGTAGGGTATGTATATTGTTGGGGCATGTAGCAGCATGGTTTGTATGGCCCCCTACGAGCCTGTGAATGCATAGGGAGGGAAATACTCTATTTGGGGTGGACCCTACCCTACCCTACTATTTATAAGCATAAGGATAAGGATAAGGGAAGGGCCAATGAATGCACAGGGAGGATAATAATCTATTTGGGGTGGCCCCAACCCTAATATTTATCCTTATAAGGGCTAGTGCATGCAAGTGTAGGCCCCCTACCATTCTATAGGCTCTATGGCTATTGATTCATAGAGGGTCTACTATTCATAAGGGGTTGTGAATGCATGCATAGGTGTATTTTTTCAAGGCTACTATGGCCCCTACTATTTTGTATTATAAGGGCTTGTGCATGCATAGGGAGGGCAATAATTTGTTTTAGGTGGCCCCTACCCTACTATTTATCCTTATAAGGGCCAGTGTAGAGGTTTATTATCTATTTGCTAGGGAAGTGCCTAACCTATGATAAAATTATAGGGCCTATTATTTTATTGCATTGCATTGTGCCACTACTATTATATTACCACTAGATAGGAAGGGTATAGAAACAATGGGCCTCCTATAGCCTATAGAAACAATAGGTAGGCCATTCAAGCTCAAGCACATCCCATCATTTTTTAGGTAGGTCCCTACAATTCTCATGAGCATCCCTTACATTCCCTATAGAATTCTAGCCCATGAAATTATAGAGCCCTACAATAATCACCAATAATTGTAGGGGAGAGGCTTCCATCTCTCCATTAAGACTCTTCAATTAGTCATGGACCTTGCCCTCCATTACATGCCTCTGAACCTTCCCTTGATTGCCTAAAATATTATGGGCTTTATTATTGACTCCATCTTGTAATAGTCATCATGTATTGTAATTTAGGGGCATGATTCAAACCTACAGTCTTCAGGTCATGAGCCTAACACGTTGACCAATTACTCTACCCTACTCCCTTCCACATATAGATAGTTGGCTAGACCCCCTACCCTTGGCCTATTCTGTCCCGCCTATTATCTAATGTGCTTTAGATAATAGGGGCACTCTACACACATGTAGAGGTAGGAGCACCATTTTATAGACCCCCCACCCCCAGTCTATTGTTTTGGGTCATGGTGATGCCCTAGTGAATAGTAGGGGCACTGTGCAAGCACACATAGGTAGGAGATAGTTGAGTCTCGTTGGTGATGACCCCAACCCCTAGCCAATTGTGTCAGGTTAGGGTGATGCCCTGTTGAAGAGTAGGGGCACTCTAGGCCCCTCCACTATAGTTCAAAGGGACATTTCCCATAGTATAGTAGGGAAATAATCTGCCTATTTTTTCTAGGCAGCCCCCATTCTAAGGTGCATTGCTAGATTCTATACGTAACATGCCCACCAGGCACAGAATAATAGAGGCCCACTCTAGAGGATAGGTCATAGAATGGTAGGGGTCTAATGAATATGACTGTGCCCTACTATGGAGATTGAGTAGCAAAAAAGTCTGGTCCGTATAGCTAACAAACTAACCCTAAAAGAGAGGATCCTCCATAATCTAATGCAGGGCCAACCATTATATATGTAACATGAAGTGAGTTGGGTAGTCTCTAGACATGACTGCATCTCTCCATTTATCATTTTTCTTGTGGACATGACTATAGAAATGACCAATGTCCATTCCACTAATATTGTATCTCTCCATTAACAAAAAGTTTGGTACAACCTACTACAAAACTGACCAAACTTCATTTTGCTAGTAAACCAAATTGGTGAAGTGACCTGATTATTGATAGTTCACTCATCTATCACCATTATAAGAGTTTCCCCTACTTTCGACTGACCCTACCTAAAATTTTATGGGACCCTATATTTTTATGGGTCCCTACCTCAAATTTTATGGGCTATGGCAAGTAGTTTTCCAATATATTATAGTTGTAATTATAGTACCTGTCCCCTACAATTCTATGTGTCCTGCATTTCTACTAGCCGTATGGCAATAGATTCTATATAGAACATGCTAATGAGACACCCCTGATTAGTGCCATTGGCATGATACATATAAAATCTTCAAGCATGTATAATTGACCCCCTAAAATTCTATGTGTAGGTTTAGTACATGCCATTGTGCATGCAAGTCAATGACATCTCCCCAATTCTATACGAGGGGGCTATGGCCCTACTATTCTATGGGTCCTTGACCCATATAATTTTAGGGGCCTTAGAATAGTAGGGGCTACTTTCAATTAGTTGATCCCTATCAATCTAGTTGTTTACTTGATCTAGCTTATCAGGTCCATGGCCTACCCTACCCTATAATTTTATGGGCAAGGACAAGGGATTTGGTCTTCCCATTTATTTTTATTAAAAAATCTAATAACCAAACCAAAGTGTACTCACTTTCTACAAACTCTATAGGGGTAGATTATTCCCTACCCCACTATTCTAATGGAGTGAGCAATAACGAAGAGAGTAGGGTCCAAAGGAAGTTTTTGCATGAAATAACTATCAGATGGTGGGTTATATTGCCCAGGGAATATTGAATGAAGTTACTGCACTAAGTTTAATACAATTAAATTCTTGGTATATCATCTGCTAGGACCCCTACTATTCCCTTTAAAATAATAGGGCTATCCCATTGTTTCTATAGGCCCATTGAATTATAGGGGACCATGAGAATTGTAGGAAGCTAAATGCCCTACTATTCTAGACAAGGCCCCTAAACATATTATTGCAAGGTAAGGGCTAACATGGAAATGTGGGGGGGGGGGGGGGGAGATAGGGAAAGCCAATCTATGTAATAGTTAGAAGATAGGGCAGTTGATCCCAGAAGATAAATAGGCATCAAGCCCCTCTATATAGGTGGATCCCTAGTCTATAGGCTATCGTCTGGTCATCTGATAGTAGAGATAGGTAGAGGGGTGGATAGTGAGGTGAAGATACGATAGGGAGGAGGTAGGAAATCACACAGAGAGAGAAGGGAAGGTGGGAATGCAATGGCCTCCCCATATCTATATGACTATAAGGGGATGCATGTCAACTAGAGAAGGGAGAGGTCCCTTTAGAATAGTAGGGACATGGGCCCTTTACAATAGTAGGGGGATTTATTAGTAGATCGACCATCTAACCATAGATAAGGCCCCCTTGAGCACCTTCAATGGCATATACTGACTACCTTGGCAAATAGTAGGGCTCAACAACTATACTATAGTAGCAGGTGGGAGGGATTCCCCACAATTTTATTGGGGAAAGAGATAGCTATATATATAGTAGGGTCCATAGAATAGTAGGCTAGCAGGTTTATGCCATGGAAGAGGTAGATCCCTTACTATTGTATGGGGTGGGGGAGATTAGATTCTAGTTGCTACCCAATCTCACCTATAGTTGGGTTGGGCCCCTATATATAGATTTTGTGGACCATGGGCAAACAATATCTGCCACTACTAATATACTTGGGCCTCCTAGTACAGAGGAAGGACTCTTTCTTTATTTACAAATGGGTGGGGGTGTAGGGTAGATCTATATAGAGGGGTTAAAGGAATAAATCTATGAATTGAATCAAGGGCTAGGGTGGAATCTATGAAGTGAAGGCCTTGGGTGGGATCTATGAATCAGGGGATCAGATCGATGACCAACCCACTGCAGGTGTACCGGTCCATGTATTGGCTGAGGGGTCATGAATAGACTAGACTAGGAACTAATCTATGGAATGAAGCTATGAAGTGACTAGTCAACTATGACTTATCCTAGGTGTAGATGTAGGGGCCCTCACCCATAGAGCTACTTCTCCTACCAGGCCATGCTCCTACTAGGTAGGACCCACTAGAGACATGGACCTATAATTGCTCCTTTCTCTAGAGTATTGACACTAGAACCATCTCCTCTTGAACTATAGTCCCATCCAAAAATTTCCCCCCTATAATTCTATGGTGAGGGCCTAGCTAGCCAAATAGTAGGGGCCCCATGGGCCCACATTGGGTCTCAATCTGTATAGATCTGCTACTCCTCACCTGGGGCTAGATTTGTGACTGGACAAGGGTGGAGATTAGGTCAAGGGTAGATTGAAGTAGGAGTTTTTTCCTATGTATATTCCATGGTCCAGGGGTTACTAGCTCCCTATTTGGTTAGGGGTGACTAGCGATAAAGGGGTAGGTGTGCAATGATAGTGTATATGGATGGGATTTCCTAGTCCCAGGTCCCATGATACTGATAGTACTATTGCTTCCAAAAGAATAACTAGAAGGTAGTGGTGGGTATGGGTAAGCTACTCTCTTTTGTGGTAGAATTGTTCCAATGCATCATTTCTGGCTATTGATCCATTCGGATTAGATGTGGTGGAATATTCATGCTCCATTCATTACTAGTGTAGGTGTTGCTGAATTGAACTAGTGGTAGGGGCAGGTTTGGGCATAGTCACTCAAGGTAGGAGCATGTTCTCTCCCAATGTAGATTGATGCATAGGGAAAGAGCTTGACCTGACACTAAGACAGAAACACATTCATATGCTAGTGCAAAGGAATAGCTTTACTAGGAACATATGTGGCCTACAATTCTATAGGCAAACACCTATAGGAAGGAATTGGTATTAGCTCTATTTATTTTGACTTTACATCATCCCTAGGAGTAATAGGCCATGTTATAACATCATTCATAGTAACATCATTAGCAAAAATAAGAGATTTTATAAAAACACCAACCACTAAGCAGAACTAAAACTAGCTATGCTACTACTAGAACATAATATGGCCCTACGACTATAATATGATCTGTATCTATAGGCTCATGAAAAAACTAGCTAGACAAACTATTGGTGGAAGAGTGGTATATGGTACCTTTGCCTCTAATTGTAATGCCTTTTCCTACACCTTTGTGGGTTATTAGTTTAGGTCATAGAGTACACGAATCTATGATATCACAGTAAAGGCATTATTGTATTATGTTTAATTCATCATTTGGACAATCAAGATCTAAAGGTAGTCATTTACTCTGTTTACTCATAAGCCATTGCAATAGTTGTAGCTTTGGAGGCACAATAATATAAAGCAAGTCTTTTCCAGGTAGAGTAAAGTCCCTTTATAGCGGGGTATGGCTCTCGATCTATGTCAATTGGAATGGATTCTTTTATTGGATCCTCTGTTGGTGGATATACAAATTCTACTAGGATTTATTTTGCAATGAGTGCATTTCTGTAGTCTTCCCTCTTTTCCTCCTTTTGCCTTGCCTTGCCTGCTACTAGGGGTTGTCCACACCTATACCTCTGCTAAGTCTTTTAATTCTATTCCATGAGTCAAGAGAGCAATTAGACTACCAAAATAATCAATTTTCATTCGTCCTCATGACGAATGAAGATCTATGTAAAGAAAAATATCTATCCGGTAGACATTTTCTATTATATTCTAACTAGATCACACTATGTATTACCTCTAATTATCCAACAGGTTATTCTTGGGTTGGGGGGTTCAAAAAATGGATGACTTCCAAAGAAATTCAAACAAATATCAATCTTGGTAACAATTATTTTTATATCCACTTTTTGCTTTCAGGAAGATCTTTACACAATTTCTCATGATCATCATTTAGATAGATCTAGTTCTAAGGAACCGATGAAAATTTTAGTTTCTAATTTTTTTAGTTTCATGACTATAAAATGTTCAATATGTCAGATATGTAAATAAAATAAATCAATTAGTTTATTCAGAAATCTTGATTCAAATAAATTCATTGAATGCAATAGGAACTCTTTTAAATTGATAGTAAAAGGGTCTACAATTATCTTGGAAGTTTCATTTGCAATGCGATCAAAACATTTCATAAAAGGAACGGATGGATGGAATAGCCTCTGATCCATCCATTGCATATTTTCTTTTTATGGAGGATAAATTACCACATTCCAATTATATATCAGATATATGAGTGCCCTACTCAATTCATCTAGAAATTTTGGTTCAAATTTTTTGTCCCTGGATCCTAGATGCTCCTTCTTTTCATTTATTATGATGGATTGTCCATGAATGTAGTTTTAGTCAAGAAAAAATGTAGAAATCTCTAATTACATAGAGAGAAAATATGTTCTCCCTGTTCCTTTGGAATTCTTATGTGTATGAATGTGAATCATTTTTAATTCCTCTTATTAATCAATTTCTTAATTCACAATCATTGTTATATGAATCTTTTCCAAATCAAACTCATTTTGAGAAAAAGATCTAAAGGGTATGCGTCTTCAAGTGAAAAAATGTAGATATCATCTATTTCATTTTTGGCAATACTATTTTCATCTTTGATTTTAATCATATAGGATATGTAGTCTTAAATTATCTAAGATTTCTTTTTCTTTTTTACATTTTTTATGCATGTTAAAATGAGACCTCTCATGGTTAGAGCCAAAATGCTAGATGATTTTTCATTACCAATATTATTACCAATGAATTAAACTCAAAAGCTCTGATTAAATAAATTCTTTTTTCTTTAGCTAAAGATAAGTTTTGTGACATCTCAAGGTGGCCAATTAGTAAATTGTCTTGGACTAGTCTATCAGATAATGATATTCTTGATTGATTCAATCAAATTTGGATAAATCTTTTTGATTTCTATAGTGGATCCATCAATAAAGATGGTTTATATCATATAAAGTATATACTTTTAATTTCATGTGCTAAAACTTTGGCCTGTAAACATAAAAGTACTATATGTGTAGTTCGAGAACAACTAGGTTCAGAAATCTTTACAAAGTCATTTTCAAAAGAAAGAGAATCCATTTCTTAATCCTTTTTAAGAATTCATGCATAGAGATAAGGAATTTGGAATTCAAAAATTAGCCAGATAAACCCCCTAGCTAATTTCTGGCAAAAGATGTTGAATAAACAAATAGAAAATTGATTTTGACCAATGAAATGCTTATTGAGCAATTGCCAAGATCAATTTATGATGCTATATATCTTTTCGAACTAGAAATCCAACCAAATGATGGATCAAATCACTACATGGAGAAATCCATGTGCAATGAAAATTGCAAGCATAGTTTGGGAAGAGATTTCTTGCTCCTATTAAAAAGAGCAGATAATCCACTCCATCCGATGAGCTCTGGGTTCAAGTCCCTGGCAACCCAGAGTACCAGAATCTAATACTTAAAAGTATTTTGTCTAATTATTGTAGATCCAATGGAATTAAATGTTATCCATTACTCTTAATAAGCAAGATAGGTAGCATTCCACTATTAGGGAATCATCCTTAATAAATGAAAAAGTCTTTCTTACCCATCGAAAGAGGTTTGTCTAATCACATTTAACTTCAAGAAAGATAATAATAATAATATTTATTACCTTGAATCACAAAGAAATAAGGAATGCCAATAGAGAACATTAATACCTATGGTATTAATATCTATTGATACAAATACTATTGAAAACCATTTCAATACATGTGCATATAGTTTATGGAAGGAAGAGGATACTATGATATTCATAGCCATGTAAAAATGTTTTTTGAGATGACTCTTATTATACTATTGAATAACAAGCCTTATGTGTATTCTTGAGAGCATAAACCAAGTTATAACCATGACCGCAATTCTAGAAAGATGAAAAAGCACAAGCCTATAGAATTATTTTTGTGATTAGATCACTAGCACTAGAAACCATCTTTACATTGGATGGTTTGGTGTCTTGACGATTCCTACCCTATTGACTACAACCTTTATATTCATTATCGCTTTCATTGTAGCTCCTCTAGTAGATATTGATGGTATTTGTGAACCTATTTTTGGTTCTCTTCTATATGAAAATAATACTATTTCTAGTGTTATTATTCCTACCTTTGCAACCATCAGTTTTCATTTCTATCCCATTTGGGAAGTAGCTTCTATTGATGAATTACTATAGAATGGTGGTCCTTACGAGCTAATCATTCTACACTTTCTACTTGGTGTATCTTCCTATATGGGTCATGAGTGGGAGCTTAGCTTCTGTTTAGGTATGCACCCTTGGATTGCTATTGCATATTTAGCTCCA
Organism: Cupressus sempervirens; assembly: GCA_028749045.1. NCBI lineage: Eukaryota > Viridiplantae > Streptophyta > Pinopsida > Cupressales > Cupressaceae > Cupressus > Cupressus sempervirens. The sequence goes on from CM053792.1 coordinate 920,502,628, forward strand.
GTAGTAGCAACTACTACTATTTTCTTGATTTACCCTATTGGTCAAGGAAGCTTCTTTAATGGTACACCCCTAGGAATCTCTTGTACTTTCAATTTCATGATTGTATTCCAAGCTAAACACAATAGTCTTATGCATCCATTTCACGTGTTTGATGTAGCTGGCGTATTTGACAACTCTTTATTTAGTGCTATGCATGGTTCATGGTAACCTCAAGTTTGATCAAGGAAACTACCAAAAATTAGTTTGCTAATGTAGATTACAAATTTGGCCAGGAAGAAGAAACCTACAATATTGTAGTTGCTGACAGTTATTTTAGTCAATTGATCTTCCAATATGCTAGTTTCAACAACTTCAATTCTCTACATTTCTTTTTAGCTACTTGACCAATAGTAGGTATCTAGTTTATTACTTTAGGAATCAACACTATGAATTTCAACTTAAATGGATTCAATTTCAACCAATCCATTGTTGATAGTCAAGGTCATGTAAATAACATGTGGGCTGATATCATTAATCATGCTAACCTTGGTATGGAAGTTATGCATGAATGTAATGCTTACAACTTCCCTTTGGATCTAGCTATTGTTGAAACTAATTCAATAAAAAACTAATTATTCAAGATGTATTGTTAGTGTATTTCAATACTAAAAAGAAAGTAGTACCAATTTGTGTTGGAATTTACAAGTGGGAAGTATACTTCTAGGGGGGGGAGTGGGGTGAATTAGAAGTATCAAAACTTAACCTTTAAATTTTTTTAACTTAAATCAATACATGCATGAAACACATTTAAATAACATGGAAGTAAAGGCATGCATGGAAACAATTGACACTAGATTTGATCACCTAGAAACCCTCCAAAATGAAAAGGTAAAACTGTGGTAGGGATGACATCGACAACTTACTACTGCAACAATAATGTAGCTTGTCAAGGTTACAAAGTTTGACCATGAACCATGGTTTGCCTTGTGAAAGGCCTACCCTATTAAAGGCTTTTACACCCTATTAAAAGTGTACCTAGCTAAAGGATTTAAAAACATTCACTTAGAATGTCACCCTGCTAAAGGATTTATATAACGGCTGTTAAACCAACCTAAGCCCATAGGATTTCATTCTGCTGAAACAATTGTTAGAGTATAGAAGAATGTTTGACCTGATCAATTACAATTTGATATTGCTAATTTCAAATCCTTCTTCTCTTTGATCTGATCCTTATTGATCTAATATGAAGCTATTGTAATGCTAATCCTTTGTTCTGCTAACTGATATTGCAATTCTCCTACCCTACTAAATCATCTTGAATGTCCTCTTATCAGTTCACCTCTTTACCCCTTTTTTTCTTCACTCGCATGCATCATAATCTCCTCTCTAAATTATGGGGCTTTGACCTCTTTAAAATATTTCATGACTTAGGGTTAGGTATGAATCTACAATTGAGATTCATCCTTTTTTCCTCTTTAACATTCCAATTTTTTGATTGGTTGCATGTTGATTACATAGGGAATCAAATAGACTTGATCTTATCTCTAAGCTTCGAGATCTATCGATTAGATGGCATGAAAAATGGTTTACTACTTAGTTTGTGAAGGTACAAACTACTATGTCAAATTATTTCTCAACACATACTAAAATTCTATCTAGCTTGACACCTAAATATGCTCCACATCTTTGTTTAGTCGAAATATATACTTACTCGGCATTGTCTATTTTCTCAGCACTTGAGTGACTTGGCACTTACTCTATTTTTGATTCGGCATCTATTGCAACTTGACACTTGTATATATATTATATTCAACATATATTGCTAGCTTGACATGAACTTAGCAAATAGCTTAAGTGTCTTGACACCCAATTGTCAAAACCATTCTAAGATCAACAATCTCCCCCTTTGACATGAGTGTCAAAAACACTTAACTATACATGATGAGTCTATCTCTTTTAAGTATAAAACTATCATAGTTCAACATATATACAAAACTTCAAAATTATTCAAACTTTTTTGAAGGACTATATACCTCAAAATTTTGTATCACCCCCTGAGTTGATTTACCTATTTCCGTATCCAAAATTTTACTCCTTTGGAGTAGATTTGCATCATGCTGATACTCTTTGTCTGATATTCCCTATTTTCTTCTTTTCTAATGTTCACTCCCTCTTTGTTCTCTCTTCTCTTTCACATGTCTCCCCTTGCATATTGTCTCCCCCTTTCTTTTATTTCCCCCTTTTTGACACTAATGTCAAAGGGTCTAGATGTTGTATTTAGCTAGAATTTTTTTATTAACTTTCATGACTATCTTTAGAGCAGCATCCCATTTTTGTATAGAAACTTCTATGGATTTAATTTGTATTGTTGTCTCTATTGCAAGGCGAACTAAGCCATTTAATGTTGAAATATTAGGATCTTTCTTTAATACTATCTCAGTAGAGGCTAGTTCCCTTTGGAGAATTTCCATGTGAAGGGTTAGGCAACTTGTATTTAAAATAATTTGGCTTTATACTAGCCTCTTCTGTTGTGAGTACATCTATTTCATTCTATGTGTGTAACATGGTATTGAAGTGATTTTCACTCTAAGCTAGGTCTTGTGGAAATTGCATGCCTAATACTTTTAGATTTCTCTCTAGGTTCAGTAACCTATAGCTTGTTTCTTGTGTGAAGGTGGATGGGTCACACAATTTTGTGTATAGTGAGAATATATTCTCAAGTCCTTTTTCACTTTTTCTATCTTATTTTCCAGTTCTACTTGAGATAGTGCTATCTCACTAGATATATTCTCATTGACCTTTGATTGAAATTTCTTCTTTGACCATTCCATTAGTTTAACAATAACATCCTAGTCTTCACTTGACAGCTAGTCCATTATATGTGATAGTTGCTCCATTATGGGCTTTGTTTCATCAGGTGTTTACAAGCTGAAGGCATCTAAGAAGATGCCCTTAATCTAATGTAATGCTTTCTTTTGTTTATACTCATTTCTGAGTATCTCCTACTTCTTCTTCCTTTTTAATGCCTCCTGCATGATATTTATCTGTTCAAGTGTGATGTTTTCATAGTCATATTTTGGAATGACTATCTCCTCATCTAATGTAGGGCCTCCATAATGAAGTACCCTTACAATTCTTGTGGTGCTCAAGCCTGGTGTAGAGATTTGTAGTGGCATAATATCAGTGCTTAGCTTTTGAAGCATTCTTGTAGAGTCCTAGTAGTTGGTAGATTTACCAATGTTTGAATTGCTTCCTACTCCTTTTCCTTTGGACTGTCTATATCCTCTTCTGATTTGTCTTTATCACTAAGAATTATTTGTGGTGGTGCACCTTGTACTTGTGCAATAGGGGTAGAAGTATCCATCATATTTATTTCTTTATAGGATCTCTTTCCTCTATAGTCTGAGTCTTATGCTCAATCATCATTACTTTGACTATGGAGTCAACCTTTGTAGATGTGTCTATTGATGTTTGCACTATAGGTTGTCCACTTGTAGTTGTAGGGATGATAGAAGGCAGTTCTTGTGTATTCACCTTGTCCCTTGTTAAATTAGCAATAGCTTTCTGCAACTCATCTACACTGACAAGTACAGGGTTATTGCACAATTGTGCTTGTAATGTCAATTTGTCAAGGATCTTCTTAAGATCCTCTATAGTCAATGGGTTGATGTTTTGACCAGAGTTATTAGGAACATCCCTTATTGTTATCGTATCTATAGGTGTAGAGGTGTCATGTGGAGGGCTCAAAGGTGGCAGTTGTGTGTTTGGCACACTCTATTATGTTTGTTGCTCCTCAACTATTGTCACTTCATCTTTTCTCTATTGTATCTCCTCCATTGTTGTATCACATTTTCCTTTCTCAGTTTCTTCTTCTTTTTCATTGTCCTCCTCTTCTTCATCATTCTTTCCCTCAAAGGGATCTGTCTCTCCTAGTTTAACAATAGTCAATCCATATATCAATTTCCACATCTTAGTGGATTTATTAAAAAAATCTTCAATATTATTTTGGAGAATGTTGAAGGATTTGTATTTGGGGGAAAATTTGTTCACATGCCTCTTATTAGCCTTAGTGATCTGACCTCTTGTCAATTCTGGCATCAGTTGAGCCAATGTAGACTCTCTTATTTGCTTCTCCATATTAAGGCAATAATGCCATTTATTTTCAACAATAGAGTATAAATTTTTGGGCATTGAATTATCAAGTTCAAGTGGAGTATTCTTGAACTTTTCCATCATGGAATATATCAATTCCTCAATCATATTCTGCTCTTCCCCACTTAACTTACCAAGATCAATATTTTTTAAGCTAGTTTAGTTTGCATTATCCTTAGCATTATCAAATTTTTTTTTTCTAAATTGGATTTGGATGCATTACTTACCACTCTAAATTGGCTTGTGTCTTTTGGCTTGGTCCTTTCTTCATCGGAGTTAGGTTGTGCAACACATTTTCTTCTTAGTTTCTTCTTCATTGGACCATGTTGCTCAGTAGCCTTCTTCTTTTCTTTTATTTTATCCTTAGCCTTTTGAGTTGTGGCCCTTGTACTTGCTCTTTTATTTGGAGAAGTAGGCTTTGTAGGGCTTGCTTTCACAAATTTCTTACCCTTTGGCTTGGCTGGAGGCTATGTGCTTGCCTTCCTTTTCTTGTGCTCTAGTTTAGTTGGTTCTTCCTCAACTTGTTCCTCTTTGACACCTTCTTCTTTTTCATCTTCATCCATGCCTTGTGTCAAAGAAAGTGGTCCCTAGCCCTATTCTTCCTATTCTTCATCTTCTTCATCTTCTTCATCCTTAGTAGTTCCCTCTCCAAATCTTGCTTTCAACTTTCTAACCAATTTTTCTTTCTTCTTCAGTGTTGATGTTTTTTTAGCTCCATTTCTACCTTTGATTTCACAAAATCATAAGTGCAAAAAGGTTTTGCACTTTTATCAATTTCTTCTATAAGAAATGCTATAATGGTGATTGATGCTTCATCAATGTTTATTTCATATCCTAGTGGCCTTAGCCATCTAACTCTTGGCACTACTGCTTGAATATAAGTATAATCATTATCAACTAGAAAACACATATCATTGATGTGTTGCTCTACTAGGGAAACAAGGATTCTCAGTCTCATAATTGTCTCAAAATTGTCTTGCATTTGCTCTATATACCCATTTATCTATACAATAACTGACCTATTTTTCTTTCATCCTATCTTACCCAATGAGGGAAATTCATTCTGAACATAGAAGAATGTACATATCAAAATTGAACCAAACTTACATTGAGCACTTTTGGATCTTCTTATTGCTCCCAAATTCTCCATAATTTGCTCCAATTGTAGCTCTGCTAGATCATAAGTATGATCTTTCTTTACAATTTTATATCCTACATCAGCTGTAATGAATGGTACACTATTCAGTCAGCTTGACTTATAAAAGTTGTGAGATATGACCCTCATAGAAAACTCTATAAATGTATCTTTGATGGTTTCTATGGTCATTCCTCTTTTGTTCCATTGTGCCCCTATGTTCTTCTCAATAACCTCCTTAGAGTCACTTCTTAGGATCTTTGGCCAATCTCGAGGTGGATATCTTGTGACCCTATGTATGATTTTCTTTGTCAATTTGATAGTATCAACTTCCAACTATAAGCATCCACCATGGATTCTACTCAAAACTATCCTTATCCACTCTATTTTGAAGACCATGGGAAAATCTAGGGGAAGCATTAGTCCCTTTCTATCAGCAATGTTGAATTCCTCTTTCAACACTCCATTCTCACATAGTTTGTTATACACTTGGCATATCTCCATATCACCAATCCCTCCAACCTTTTAGTTGTAACATTTCCTCACATCTTGCATCATCACAACCTTGGGTGGAATAATGGATAATGTGCTAGTAGGGTCATTTTATATGCAACTTCTAGTATGGCCCTAAAATCTAGTTTCTTAACTTCATAGCTAATTAGCTGAACCTCAAATAGTTCCTTATCCTTAGGGTTCCTAGATCTAGAGGTCATTCTTACAAACTAGGATTTCAACAAACTTTGAAACAATATAGCTTGAAACTTGAAAAATACCTTAGATAGATGAGGTGATGCTGAATCTTTGCTAGAATCTGCACAAATACTTCATCCTTGCTTGGAAATTACTTCTTTTCTCTACTCTTTTTTTTTTCTATGTTTGTAATGATGAGAAATGATCAAAAAATTGACCTTATACCCTTCAATACATTGCATTTAATGCCTAGTGCATATATAGTTGTTAACTTGGATTGCATGCAATTTCTTCTTTACTCAGCATTAGTGAAAATTCCACTTCACTCGGCAGCTATAGGAATTATCCTTACTTAGCTCCAATAGAAATTTTCTTTACTCGACAACAACTACTCACTCAGCTCCAACTAGTCTTGGCTAACAACTCACCACACATTATCATTTACTTAGGATTTGAAGGTAACTTTTCATACTCAAAAATAATGTGAGAACTTAAGGATTTAACTTTGAATTTTCCTAATAAACTTGCATCTTTATTTATGCCATTCTTTATCCTTTAAAAGACTAAATTATCTTGGAAATGGTGTATAATGAAACATTTAAATATCAGTCCCTCATACCTTCTTTTACTTAGTTTGATGAGGTGTGTCCACTTGACCTATTAGGTGAAGTGATCCCTCCATTAGATGTGTTGCTTCCATCTCTTCTCTTCCATGTCTTATTCATCTCTCCTCTGATGTGTTCAACATCTACTTTCCCTTTTCCTTTGTTGAACTTAGGGTTGGGTGGTTTTGACCTCGTTCGGCAATATTTGTTGATGTGACCTGTCTTTAGGCAAGTGGTTTAACTCAACCATCTATTGTAGTTACCACTAAAATGTGTTTTTATGTAGTTCTCAGGGATGTCGCCATACTCTTGACAATAGTGACAACTTTTCCTAGTGTTGTAGTCCCAATTATATTGGTGTCCATGACTTCCTACCTTTGCTGGTTTGTTTAGTGACCACATAGGCTTAGATCTACATTCAAAGGCTGTATGTCCATACTTCTGACAATTGTAGCAATAACCTTCAAATCTTGGTAACCTGATGGTTCTAGTCCTGTAGTTATGTGCCTGATGACCTTGCTTATTGCACTTATGATAGTGAGCCATGTTTTTAGGTTCGTTATACTAATTAGCATTCTTGCTCCTACACACATTAGCAGTATGTCCTTTCTTACCAAAAAAATGACAAGTGGGTTTTGAATTCATACCTTTGTCACTTATTTCTTCAGTAGTCTTGGATGATTCTCCTTCTTCAATGTTGGTCTTGGAGATTTTAGTAGTTTCTCAAAGTACTTAATGGCTTCATTGGGCTTGTTGAGGCTCTCTGCAATTTCTCTTTCTCTTCTCAAATCATTTTGCAATTTTTCATTCTACAACTTTAGTGTGCTAATCTCAATATCTTTGACATTTAACTCATGATGGGAATTCATCATTTGACTTAGGATATCCAATTGCCTATTGGATATTCTTGCAAGCTCAATTGACTTCTCTTCTAGCTTGTTGGCTAGGTTTCTCTTGTCATCTTCTATCATGATCTTGTCTTCAATGTCTCTTTTCTTCTGTTTAGTCACTTCACACAACATCATGGCTTGTTATTCTCGTTGAGTCTTGAGAGTTTTGATTTCTTCTTCTTGAGCTCTATTCTTCTCCATTAGGTCTATAATTACTGCATCAAACTCCTTTGAGTCTCCATTAGTGAATACTTTAGTGGTATCAATCTCTTTGTATTGTGTATCATTCTCAGCTATGACAATGTCTTTACTTCTCTTTAGGGATTTCCTTAGTTCCTCCCTAGCTTCTTCCAAAGAGTGTAGAATGAGATGTATTTCAATTTACTAGTTCTCTATAATCTTCCCAAGCTTGTAGAACTCCATCTCTAGATCTTTTATCCAAGATCTAAAGCTCCTCCTGGTGAGAACTTAGCTCTGATACTAATTGTTGGAATTTACAAGTGGGAAGTATACTTTTTGGGGTGGGGGGGGGGGGGGGTGTAAATCAAAAGTATCAAACTTTAACTTAAATCAATACATGCATGAAACACATTTAAATAACATAAAAGTAAAGGCATGCATGCAAACAATTGACACCAGATTTGATCAACCATAAACCCTCCAAAATAACAAGGTAAAATTGGGGTGGTGATAACATCCACAACTTACTATTGTAGCAATAATGTAACTTGTCAAGGTTACAAAGTTTGACCATGAATCATAATCTACCCTATGAAATGCCTACCCTGTTAAAAGGTTTTACACCTTGTTAAAAGTGTACCTATTTAAAGGATTTACAAAACATTCACTTGGAATGTCACCCTATTAAAGGATTTATACAATGGCCATTAAACCAACCTTATCTATAGGATTTCATTTTGTTGAAACAATTGTTAGAGAGTATAGTAGAATGTTTGGCCTGATTACTTACAATATGATATTGCTGATTTTAGATCCTTCTTATGTCTGATCTAATTCTTATTGATATGATATGAAGCTATTTTAATGTTGATCCTCTATTTTTCTAACTAATATTGCAATTCTTGTGCTCTGCTAAGTCACCTTGAATGTCCTCTTATCACTTCACCCCTTTACTCCTCCTATTCTTCACTCGCATGCATCATACTCCCCTCTTTGAATTATGGGGCTTTGATCTCTTTAAAAGTTTTCATGACTGAAAGTTAGGTGTGAATCTATGATCGAGATTGATCCTTTTTGCTTCCATTTTTTTGATTGGTTGCATGTTGATTACATAGGGAGTCAAATAGATTCAATACTTTCTCTAAGCTTTGAGATCTATCCATTAGCTGGCATGAAAAATGGTTTACATCTTAGTTTGTGAAGGCACAAACTACTATGTCAATACCGTGTTACTCGACACTTGATAAATTTGTTGCTTGGCACATACTCAAATTCTTTTTGGCTCGACACCTGAATATGCTCAACATCTATTGTTCACTCAGCACATATACTTACTTAGCATTGTTTGATTGCTTAGCACTTGAGTGACTTGACACTTACCCTATTTCTGACTCGACACCTATTGCAACTTGGCACTTGTATATATTATACTCAGCATGTATTGCTAGCTCAACATGAACTTAGAAAATAGATTAAGTGTGTTGACACTCAATTGTCAAAATCATTTTGAGATCAATAATTTGGTACTTCTTTTTTTGTCTAATTTTTTCTTAAAATTTATAGTTATTACGAATAGAGCACAATAACTATTTGCTATGCATCCAACTGGAATTGAACTCATGACTTCTCAATTATGAGTTGGGTGCTTTTACCATTTAGCCATGGATACATAATACTAATTATTAATTAGTTTTGAGTATTGGATCAGATATTTTTTTGAATACCCAAAACAAAACTATTTTCTAAATAAAAATGTCAATGTCACTAACTTGTGTGAGAGTTACATTGCAAGTCCAAAAAATTAATAACTAAAATAAATAATATAATAGTTTTATTATTAATTGGTTTTTTGGGCTTAAAATCATTCATTCTTGAAATGGAATGATTGTACATAGAGATTTCCAATTAGTTTGGGGTAGATGTAGCCAAGTGGTTCCAAGGTAGTGGATTTTGAATCCACCATGCATGGGTCCAATCCTCGTCATTTACATGATAAAATAAAAAAATTGATCAGATTCAATTCATTGTAATTTTCTATAATAAATCAAATGATAAGTGGTTGACAATACATTTGTGTATATATGTTATTACATAAATGATAACATATTTTATTACATCAATGTAAATAAAATATAAGAATAAAATATAGATATTTTTATATTTTCTAAAAAAAAAGTTGAATTGATGGTAAGATTGGGATCTTTCCAAAATAACTATTTCTTATGGTGATTTCAATTTATTCACTGAAAAAATGATATAGGACACATTTTACATCATATATAATATAACAAAAACATTTATTTGCAGGTCCAAATTGAATCCCAAACCTATCTTATCCTCTTCTCATTTTTCATGCAGTAAAGTATTCTATTATATTGAATAGAGAGAAATAAGTCTTAATTAGTAGGGAGTTCCCATTTCAAATTAATGAAAAAAATTGTATTTATTGTGGAAATGAAGAATTCTTTGCTTGGCTTACTCCATTTACTTAGGATAAAATGAGGGTGAGAGAGATTTAAAAAAAAAAACACATAATGTTATAAAGAATGTAATGTACACATATTAGAATTCATTTGCTATTATCAAATAAGGCAAAGTGAAACTCAAAATTAGATCAAATGAATAACAAGTTTAGAAGATAAAAAATAAAGAAAAGGAGATCAAAAGATGAAAATAGTAGTTTATGGAAAAGGCAGAATCGGTACATCAACCACTAGTTGTAATATTTCAATTGCCCTAGCTAGACGTGGTGAAAAAGTGTTATAGATTGGATGTGATCACAAATATGATAGTACTTTTACTCTTACAGGATTTTTGATACCTATAATTATAGATACTTTGTAGTCCAAAGATTATCATTATGAGGATATTTCGTCCGAAGATGTCATTCATAAAGGTTATGGAGGGGTAGATTTTGTGGAAGCTGGGGGGCTTCCTGTAGGTCCTGGACGTAGGGGATATGTGGTAGGAGAGATTGTGAAATTGTTAAAAGAATTAAATGCATTTTACAAATATGATATAATATTATTTGATGTATTAGGTGATGTGTTTTGTTGCTTCGTGAACTGTGTAGATTATAGTCTCATTATTACAAATAATGGATTTGATGCATTATTTGTAGCTAATTGTATTATTGCTTCTATAAGGGAAAAAGCTCATACACATGCACTCTGATTAATAGGTTTAATTGGAAATTACACATCTAAAAAAGATCTTATCAATAAATATGTAGACGCTTATCCAATGCTCGTAATAGAAGTGTTACCTCTTATTGAAGATATTTGAATTTTGAGGGTAAAGGGGAAAACGTTATTTGAAATGGTTGGATCCAAACCATCTCTTAACTATGTATGTGAATATTATTTAAACATAGTGGATGAAATATTGTCCCAACCACAAGGTATTGTGCCAAAGGAGATTCCAGATTAGGAATTGTTCAATCTACTTTCTGACCTTTATCTCAATCCTATTGATGAGCAAAAACATCAAAATAATAAAGAAAATTTACTTGGGTTTACAACGATTTAATCCACATAGTTATAATAATGTATGTCAGTGAGAATTGATGAAACTCTTAATGTCAAATGTGAGATAGGTAATTATCATACTTTTTGTCCAATTAGTTGTGTATCTTGGTTATATCAAAAAATTGAAGATAGTTTCTTTTTAGTTGTGGGTACAAAGACATGAAATTATTTTTTGGAAAATGAACTTGGAGTAATGATTTTTGTAGAGCCTCACTATGCAATGGAAGAATTAGAAGGAGATATCTCAAGACAATTGAACGATTATGAAGGATTTGAAAAATTTGTATTCAAATAAGAAAAGATAGAGAACCTAGCATGATTATATGGATAGGTACTTGTACTATAGAGATAATAAAAATGGATTTGGAAGGTATGGCACCCAAACTAGAATGGGAAATTGGAATCCCAATTCTAGTGGCAAGAACAATGGTCTCTTTATGCCTTTACTCAAGGAGAAGATACTGTGTTAGCTGCCATGGCACATTATTGTCCAAAACCAAAATTCTCTACTTGTGAACAAAAAGAAACTATACAACATTTTTTTACTTTTTATTGTAGAAAAAAAAAGGAATTGGTTGAATATGTAAATCATCCTTAGTTATTTTTGGATCTTTTCCATCCAACTTTGCTTCTCAACTAAATCTACAATTAAGACATCAATCCATCAAGGTATTAGGTTGGTTACCTGCTCAAAGTTATACCGATCTTCTATCATTGGGTGGCAGAGATTATGTTTGTGGTATTCACCCATTTTTGAGTTAGACAATGACAACTTTGATAAGATGTGAAAATGTCAATTACTCCTTTTCCTATTGGTCCAGACAGAACATGTGCTTGGATTGAAAAGATTTGTCCTATTTTTGGTGTTGGACCCCAAGGTTTGGAGGAAAGGGTGGAACAAATATGGGAAAGTTTAAAAGATTATCTTGATTTGGTACACGGTAAATCTATCTATTTCATGGGAGATAATCTACTAGAAGTATCTCTAGCAAGATTCTTAATTAGATGTGGAATGATTTTTCATGAAATTGGCATCCCATATATGGATAAATGATATCAAACTGTTGAATTATCACTTTTACAAGATACATATATAAAGATGTGCATACCAATACCAAGAATTGTGGAGAAATAAAATAATTCGAATCAAATATGATGTATATGTGAATTACAAACCAATTTAGCTATCATAGGAGTGGCTCATGATAACCCATTAGAAGCAAGAGGAATTAGTACTAAATGGTTAGTTGAATTTACTTTTGCCAAGATTCATGAGTTTTCCAATGCAAGAGATGTACTTGAATTGGTTACCTGACCTCTACATCGTCGAAAAAAATTTAGACGACTTGGGTTGAAGCACTTTAGTCAGAAAAGAATAAGTTTAAATTTAAGATAATTAAATTCATCTAATTTTATTTTAATTCTTATTATTAGATTAGAATAATGAGAGATTTGAAATGATTATAGAAATCATTTCAAATCTCCTATTATTCTATGACTTTTGTATTGAAGTCATTTTTCTAACATTCTTTATTTTCTTTTTTTATAGATAAACTTAGACAAATGTAGTGTAGAGGTACATATAAAGCACGAGATTAGAAAAATTGATATCGAAACACTATTTTTCTATACATTTATTACTAGAATGGAATTGAAATTGATAAATTTTATTGTTTTAAAACATATATTCTAAATAGAATATATTACTATTTTTTTAATATTTTAATCTATACATATAGATCTATGTTTACATGGATAAACTCTTTTTAAAAAAGTATGCTTCATTCTTTTTTTGCACTCAACAAGAATCTTGTATTTCATAAAAATCAGGTGTAGTATAGTATTTGTGCAAAGGCCACCCAATCCAACTTTTTGGCATCAATATATGTTTTAAATATGGATGACTTTCATAAAATATTCCAAATTAGCACCTTTCCAAATACATAGAACATATAGGATTGTAGGATCTTCCCTTGGGATAAATACTTTTATACATTCTTCTTTGGGTTCATCTACATTATCGTTTATTTTTGTAAGATGATATACATGAGTTAAGGGACCTCCTAGTGCTACATCATAAGTGCATTAAGAAAAAGATGATTAAAACCATAAACATATAAAGCAATGGCTAAAAAGATCCAATCTTTACATTTGATTTGTAATGTTTCTATGCCTTGGTAATCAAAACCCAAATGTCTATGAGCCAACTTATGCTTGGCTAGCCAAGCTGATAACTGACCTTGCATTTGATTACTATTTATTGTCAAAGTATTTATATAAGGATTTGACACTTTTCATGGAATTTTCAAAATTAATTTCCTGCTCATTACTTTTTACTCACAATTATTCATTCACCATCATACTCTCATATTTTCAAATATTTCAAGGTATGATATCTCTGAAATCGATTTAGATGTTTTGGGAGTGATCTCTAAAGTTGATTTATGAGATTCATAAGATTGATGAAAAAACTTATCCAACTTATTTTCAATAGTAATACTTGACCCAATATGAAACTTATGCTTTCTACTAAAATATCTCCTTCTTTGTTGAAACTCATATCTATCTTCAAATATTTCTTGAACTATTTTTTCACACAGTTTTATTATAGCATCTATAATAGCTTCTAGTTTAGGAGGAAAACCCAACAAATAGATATCCATAGGAATTAACTTACCTAGACCACGAATAGTACTATAAGAATATGTACTAAACATTCCTCCTGTAATAGTATAGGCTCCCATAGCTATTACATATTTTGGTTTTGGCATTTGTTCATATAATCTCACTAAAGAATGAGCCATTTTCATGGTCACAATTCTGGCTATTATAAGTAAGTTGGCTTACCTAGGATTGGATCTTGGCACCAAACCATAACAATCAAAGTTGAATCACGAACCTATTAATGAATCCATTTCAATAAAACAACAACTAGTGCCATAAAGGAGTGGCCATAGTGATTCGAGAGATATTTTTCATCAAAATTTGAAGTGTCCCAAAAAATCTTGTAATCAACATTAGATTAAAGTCCTCATAATTATGGACCCAACACAACTTGAACAGGGAAAAAAAGGAGTCTGTATGCTCAAGTTATGGCTAGTCAAAGTTGGGTCAAACTTAAGTACAAAGGTCATCAATCAGGAAAAATTCAAACTTCCCAGAATCCGTCAAAGTTGGCATCAAATTGAAGGGTTTGTCGAGAGCTTTTTGACGATGTTTGTTTCATTGAAATTAGAGCTTGTATGTGAAAGTTATGCTCGGTCAAAGTTGTGGTCAAATAGGATCTCAGGGGTTGACCAAAAATAGGCAATAAAATTTGACCATCTCCAAATTGGTTGAAAATGATATCAATTTGAAGGTCTCATTGCCATGATTCCATCGCCGTTCATTTCGTCAAAAAGGAGTTCATATGCAAAAGTTATGAGCGATCAAAGATGTCCGAAAAAATGGTTGACCAGTGATGTGGCAAGTACAGTTAGCATGCTTAGCCAGTCAAAAGTTGACACGTGGCATTATGTGGGAAAAATGTGATGCAATGTGTATGGCAAGGAAACCCACATGGCACCTTGGATTGTACGAAATATGTACATGTGGCAATCCATGTGGTAAAGGAGTAAATAGTTTTGTGCCACATGGCACCTATGTGGTAGAAGATGATAGTTTATTTCACCAAAAGCTTTGATCAGAGTTGAACTTGTGACCTCCAAGTTGTAAGTCTCCAGGCAGTGACCAATTGGTCTACAATTATCTTCAACAATGCATTTGGTACAAATGCGATTTGACTATTATTTCGTCGAAATCGGCCTTATTTTATACATGTGGCACATCCGTTATTTGAATATTAACAAGCCACTACCAGCCTTAGTAAATAAGGATTTTTTTTGTTATCTTGTTAAGATTTCGACTCCCCAATTCAGTGTAAACCAAATTTGTAAAATGGCAAAGGGGGTAATTACGAAATCTAATTTGTTAATAGGCCTATATTTAAAATATTTGGTTAAAGCCTATTTTAGGCAATTTTTTATGTATAAAAGAGAGGTGGATGTTTGCTTTGACCCTTTCCAAATTTTCCAGAGCATCCCAAAGACATTCCGAAGGAGAGAATTTTAGAAGAGATTTTTAGAGAGAATTTTTGAGAGCCACTCCATGATGGTGATGTTCAGAGTCTGCAGTTGAACCCTTTCAGGCAAAGTCTTCCCATCTCTTCAGTAAGTGATCTTGTGCCTTAGGAGCTTGTTACAAGATGAATTTGAGTTAGGATTTGTCTAACAACTTTGTGGATGGACTATAGCATGTTGTAATCAAATTTCAGAGCATTATTGATACATTGATCACTCAATTGAGATAGACCCAAAAACATAGTCCATTTAGTTGGACGAACTCAGAAATCAAATTGGTTCTCTCTCTCTCTCTCTCTCTCTCTCTCTCTCTCTATATATATATATATATATATATATATATATATATATATATTTCATGTGATTTAATGTGCTTTTAGTTTTACTTAACTATCATTAAGTTCTTTATTCTGCATTGAACTAAATCGAAGTGGTTAAGTAAATTGGCATAGAGTCAGTGTTCTAACACATTGCACTAGTATATTGGGGTTTTTTTTTTTTTTTTAGAATATTTAGTTCTCTGTAATTACCTTTATTTTGGTTCCTATAATTCTTAATGTTTAATGTATTTTCAATCAAATATTAGACATTAAAAATTTGTACACTTATGTTGCAAATTTTTCACTTTGTATATCATTGCCCTGGTCCTAATTAGATCAGTGGTATCAGAGCTAGAACCACTAGATCTTTAATCAGATCACATAGACTAGAAAGTCTTGCCCAATTAGAAAAATCATTCAGAGTAGTGGAAATCACTGAATTTGGAGTTTCTTGATGAATAAAGAAGATTCTATAGGATTTATCGCCGGCTTTAGATTGAGATAATTTTCTACTCATCTTTTATCATTCCAAAATTTGGGGGTTAAGACCATTCCAATGCTCCTTTTCCCCATGCATAAACTAAACCAAAAATTAAGATGATCATGAAGATAAAAGCCTCTATAAATGTAAATAGACCCAAAATATCAAAACTCATAGCTTGTGGATAGAGAAAGACTATTTCCACATCAAAAATAATGAAAACTAAAGAAAACATATAATAATGGATTCTAAATTGGATCCATTGGTTCTATACCTGATTCATAACAAGTGTCTTTCTTTGGCCCTTTATTTATTGAAGCCAAACTTTTTGAAATTGAGAATGCTAGAATTAGAATAAGACTAAATATGGACAAATATATCCAAAATGTATCATATTTAGAAAATAGAAACATAAATAGATGATTCTTGTTTTTGTTTCAATAAATGAAATTCTTTTATTTTTTTTATATTGTCCATTTATTGATTTCTTCTCTCCCCTCTCAAATGATTCATTATCAGTTTTGTACATTAATTCAATGTTCCATCTGTGACTCAACACAAAAATGAATATAAGAATATATATATGTATATATACATATTGTATTTAATAAAAAAATTAGGAAATGGTTTGAACCCATGCAATTCGGAATACTTTATGTTGGTTCATGTTGTAACGTATTAATATGGTTTTATGTAAGGGAATTTTATCTATTGAAACAAGGGATCTTTTAAGGTCATTGTTTCTAATAATGTGAGATGTGCTAAAAAATTAAAAAGAAAACCCAGTTTGATTAGAAATAAAAGGGTTATGTATGTGGCCATATTTAGTTCAACATGATGCCCGATCTGTTCTTCCTCATAACAGAGATATTGAAGAATAATGATAAAGATATTGAAGACTAAGAGTCTGCTCTAGATTGCAGTCGAAAGAGTATTTATTCTATTATGAATAATTCTATTTTTTTCATATTTCCTCTTTACTTTTTCTTTAATGATCTTCTGTGTAAGTTCTCAGTTCCATTAAATAGAAAATAAATTGGATGCTTTTTTTTTTCATTGAAAACTAGCATCAGATCGTAGGGATAATATGAGTGAGAAAATAGAGAAGAGTTTTCTAATTGTATAGGGCTATATAGGGCTATATGAGCTCGAACTGTAAACCTTCTTGATAAAAAAAACCAATGAACTATTCCAAGAACCCAACATGCATTTTTATTGCATTGGGATATTTCATTAACTGATGGAAAAATAAGTTGGTCTACAATTGTTTTCCAAAATATATAATAAGATGGCTCTGTTTGCTTGAAACAAATATTTTTTCAGAAGAAATCTCAAAGTGCTTCAAAAGATTCCCTTGACATAGGTTTGTCATGCATAGAGATAGATTCTCCAAATGGAGTTTCTCTCACCCCAAAATAAGAATATGAGACTTCATACACAACAAAGTTCATAGAGAAAAAAAAATGTTTTATGAGATCCTCATATGTATTATACTCATTATGTCTGACATTGAATACCCTTGAGATTGACCATATCAACTAGATCTATAGTTTGAATCATAGAACAAACTTCATCTTTGTCATGCTATTGTTCTCCTAATTCATAGAGTAGGAGTAAAATCTATTTTATGAATCAAATATACCAATAAACTCTTCTAAAAACTATTAGCGCATGTGTAAACGAGGTTCTCTACCTAGCTGAGCTATAGCCCTTCACAGTTTAGTCTTAAAAATATACTAATAAAATAGATCATTTTCTATCAAGATGATATATGATTTAATCATTCTTAAGGGCATATTTTATATATATCTAATTATGCCTAGAATTTAGGTATGACTTAATAAATAACCTACTTAACTCAGTGGTTACAATATTGCTTTCATACGACGAGAGTCATGATTCAAATCAAATAGTAGGTAAAACTTATTTGCTTCAATTCAGTAATAAACTAGAGAAAATAAGTTCTACTCTATTGTGAATAAAATAAATTCATGAATAAAAAAGAAAAATTCATTTCATTTTAAATAATGATAATGAATTCATTTTGAGATCATTATCAAAGTTGAACTTTACAAAGAAAGAGATTATTAAGTAAATTGAAGTTAGAACTCCAGAATAATTATTGATTGATCAACTCATTATAGAGCATTTGTGCTTTTTAAAAGTTTTTTTGCTAACAATTAGTAGTTGGAATCAATATCCTATTTATTATTTATGAGAACTAATCCTTTTATTTTGGGGGTTTCTTGCACTTGTTGAAAATAAGGTAGGATGTATTGCTCATATCATCGGCCTAGTACTAGATGTATCTTTCCCTCTAGGTAGTATGCCTATAATTTACAATTCTTTGATAGTTAAAGATAACGATACAACTAGTCAGCCAATAAGTGTGACTTGTGAGGTACAACAATTATTAGGAAATAATAAAGTTAGAGCTTTCTCTATGAGTGCTATAGAAAATTTGATGAGAGAAATGAAAGTAATTGTTATAGGAGGGCCACTTAGTGTTCCGATAGGTGAAACTACTCTCAGGAGAATTTTTAATGTGCTTGGGGAACTTGTGGATAACTTAGGTCCTGTAGATGCTCTCACAACATATCCTATTCATAAATGTGCTCATTCCTTTACACAGTTGGATGCCAAATGTTTAATCTGTGAAATAGGCATTAAAGTAGTGGATCTTTTAGCTCCTTATTGTCGTGGGGTAAAAAATAGATTATTCGAGGGAGATGGAGTGGGTAAAAAAATCTTGATTATGGAATTAATCAACAACATTGCTAAAGCTCATGGAAGGGTTTCTGTGTTTGGTGGAGTAGGAGAACATACCCATGAAGGAAATGATCTTTACAAGGAGATGAAAGGAATGAGAGTCATTAATGAACAAAATATATCCGAATCTAAAGTAGCTTTGATTTATGGTCAGATGAATAAACCACCAAGAGCTCAAATGAGAGTAGATTTAACTACTTTAACTATGGCTGAATATTTTTGGGATGTCAATAAACAAGATATACTTCTATTTATTGACAATATCTTCTATTTTGTTCAAGCAAGAATAGAGGTATCCATATTATTAGGCAGAATGCCTTTCGTAGTGGGTTATTAGCCAACTCGTGGCATGGAAATGAGTTCTTTACAAGAGAGAATAACTTCTATGAAATAAGGATCTATAACCTCCATTCAAGTAGTTTATGTACCTGAAAATGACTTGACTGATCCCACTCCTTCTATAACATTTACACATTTAGATGCTACTACTATACTATCAAGAGGATTAGCTGCCAAGGGTATCTATCTAGTGGTAGATCCACTAGATTCCACATCAACTATGCTCCAACCTTCAATCATAGGAAAAGAACATTATGAAACTGTGCAAGGAGTTCAATAAAATTTGCAACATTATAAGGAACTTCAAAATATTATAGTTATTGTTGGATTAGATGAATTACCAGAAGATGATCGTTTAATTGTGGCAAGAGCAAGAAAATTGAATGTTTTTTGTTGGAACCATTTTTTTAAGCAGAGGTATTTACCAATTCCCCCAATAAATATTTGAGTCTAATAGAGATGATTAGAGGTTTACAAATGATCCTTTCCAGAGAATTAGATGGTCTACCTAAATAGTCTTTTTATTTGGTAGGTAATATTGATGAAGCTACTGCAAAGACTATGAACTTAAAATAAATTTTAAAAAGAGAACTTAAAGCTTTGTATACTCACTCCCAATTGAGTTGTTTGGGATTTAGAATTTCAAGAAATAATATTTACTACCGATAGTGTTCAAATGGGTGTATTATCCAATCATATTGCAATTGTAACATCTTTTGATATAGGAGTCATGAAAATATGACTCAATGCCCAGTGATCCACTATGGCTTTGATGGGTGGTTTTTCAAAAATAGGCAATGATGAAATCACATTATTGTTAAATGATGTAGAAAGAGGTATTGATATACATCTTTAAGAGGCTCAGGAAAGTTTTAGACTAGCAAAAGCTGATCGTGTGTGAGCTGAAAGAAAGAGACAAGTAATCGAGGTTGATGTGGCTCTCAAAAGAGCTAGAACACAACTAGAGGCTGCTGATGCAATTTTATTAAGATAAAGAATTAATCTACAAAATTGTAAGTAAATAGATTCCAATCCGGAGGAATTCTTTAATTGTCTTATCCAATAATTAGGCACATTTCCACCTATGCCCATGCCATCTTCTATTGCAATTTTTTATTTTATTCTTTGCCTAAAGTGAATAAATCTACCACATTTCACTATTAAGAATAGAATAAATTGGAACTACCGATAGGTCCTTAGGTCAACCTAAGAAATTAGGCTGCAAAACATGATACAAAATAACTTGAATGAAAGGAAAACTTTTTTGACAATAGAGGCTACAATTATTTTTTTGTAATATTAATACAAGATAAAAGGGATTCTTTACGTTTGACACCCAGGTCAAGTAGACCTTGTTCATGTAAGAGCTATTAATCAATAAATCATAGGGAGGGACTTATTTATGTCACCAAAAATAGAGATTAAAGCAAGTGTCAGATTCAAAGTAGGTGTTAAAGATTATAGATTGACTTATTATACTTCAAAATATCAAACCAAAGACACTGATATGTTAGAAGCATTTCGAGTCAATCCTCAACCTAGAGTGCCCCCTAAAGAAGAGGGAGTAGTGGTAGCTGCCAAATCTTCCATTGGTACATGGACCACTATTTGGACCAATGGCCTTACTGGTCTTGATTGCTACTTGGTGTGATGCTATGATATTGAACCCCTTCATAGAGAAGAAACTCAATTTATTACCTATGTAGCTTATCTTTAGACCTTTTGAAGAAGGCTTTGTGACAAACATATTTAGCTTAGGTAATGTATTTGGATTCGAAGCTTTATAGGCTCTACGTGTAGAAGATTTACAAATTCCTCCTACTTATTCAAATTTTTTTGAAGGCCCACCATATGGTATTCAAGTAGAAAGAAATAAATTAAACAAATATGGTCATCCTTTATTGGGATGTACTATCAAACCAAAATTGGGTCTATTTGCCAAGAATTATGGTAGAGTGGTTTATGAATGTCTTCGTGGCAGACTTGATATTGCCAAGGATGATGAAAATGTAAATTCTTAGCCATTTATGTGCTGGAGAGATCATTTCTGCTTTTCTACGGAAGCAATTTAGAAAGATTAGGCTAAGACAAGTGAGATTAAGGGACATTACCTGAATGTGACTGTAGGTACATTTGAAGAAATGATTAAAAGAGCAGTATTCACCAGAGAATTGGGAGATCCTCTAGTCATGCATGACTATCTAATTGGATGTTGTACAAAAAATACTTCATTGGTTCATTATTGCCAAGATAACAACATACTTCTTTATAGGGTCATGGTTGTTAATATATTCAGATTTAGAATGTTTTTGCAAGCTCAAATTCCTATCCTTGCAAATTTTTTCTAGGTTATTTTGGACACCATCCAGTTTTTTTTCTGGATCTTAGTTTTTCAAAAATATTACCAAAGGGGACTTTATTCCACTTCTTAACTTTTTTTTTTTTATAATCAAACCCAATTTCCTCCTTAGGTTAAATGAGTGGGAAGCATTAGTCGACATATTCCACCAAACATCTATGAGATCCTAAAGCTTATGACTTTATATTCCTGTGCTTTTAGACCTAAAGGGACTAGTAACATGTTTGCATGCTATGTATTCTAAGAGAATACCAATGTGACCCAATCAAGTAAAATAGTTAGCTTCCAACTAGAAGTCATATGAATTGGTCAAATTAGAAGGGAGGATAAATCTATCAAGCCTATCCTGTATGAGGCCCTTGCCTAGTCTCCTAGTAGTTTAAGTAAAGTTTTCCCCTGTTAGCTCTAGATCCATGAACCCTATATTTTGAATAAACTCTCCCTGGTCTTTCATATTATCTGAGAAGTATTTAATACCACCAAGTATCTCTAAGGGGTGCAGGTGGGTATTAAATTTTTCCACCACCATCCATTTATGTTCATAGCATTACCCATAGTATTAGCTAAGGACTCCCAGATTTATTTCCTTTGACCTCTATTATTAGGATCATATACATTTACATTATGAGATTATTTCATAGCGAGCTCATGACAATCCAAAGAGACAAAATTAATACAAGAGAATAAAAGAGTACCTAACATCTTACTAGCACTCCACATTATAACTATTTCTCTAAAAGCACCTTGGGCATTGCTTGAAATTGAGAGGATCCTACCCAAATATGTTTCAAAGCCTTCTCCAACCCTTCACTACTCCTTTTTGTTTCTTGAATAAGAAAGATGTCCAAATTATATTCTTATAACACACACTTAATAATATGTTGCTTCAAGTTACTTTTTAGACACCTTAGGTCCCAAGATAGGATTTTGACCATTAAAATATATATAATAAATTGCTCTATTTTGTACTAACAAAAGAAATCTTTGGCATCACTAGGTTCTCAAATATGATTAGAAATCCTTGGACTTCCCTTAGTAGGACCTACTATTAAATTAAGCCCTAATCCTTATCCTACATTCTTTAGCATTTTTTAGTCCTTTCCCACATCTAGTTTATTTATTTTTCCTTTTTTGTGTTTCTTGTCAACTATCATACACTAGAAATCCACAAAAGGGACATTTCATAAAAACATGTTAGACTCCCAAAAGTCTTTAGGATAGTCCTTATTCCTAGGAAGGGGGGCACCCTCATGATTCTCAAATTGAAATCAAGAACACGGGAAGAGGGCCTAGGTAACACCACTAAAAAACATGAGCTCTCCTTAGGATGAATAATATGGGAACAACTAACTCCTCCATCTTCCAAAAAAGTGGTAGGTTGGAGAGAGGTGACTATTACATCTAGAATCTTCGGTTAGGTCGAGGTTAGTAGTAGGCCATAAATAATTTTATGAGAGGGATGAGCTCTTTGAAGTTTCCCTATATCTGACATAGAGTTGGGGGAATTGACAAGGGAGTTCTCCAACTAAAGCAGAAGAGGGAATTAGTTCTGAGGCATGCTTCTCAAAATCATTACACAAGACAACCTTCTTGTTAGGGGAAAAAGGTAAGGACAAATCCATATGTCCATATATCTTACATCTAATAAAGGATAAATCTTATTTTTCATAAACCAAGGGTTTGACATAGGATCTATTTTTTGTGTCAATAGTAAGATTTGAGGGAAGAACCTTGTTCACCATCACACTAATACAAATCCTATTAAAAAAAAGAAGAGATTCATACTTGTTAACTTTATCCATTGACAAAAGAGATCCAAAAGATTGAATAATGCCTCTGAAAACCTCATTGTTCTAGAACTTTAGGAGAAGACATAGAAGCCTAATCGGCAAGGGAGCTACTGAACCTAAACTCATAATTGGGTCCAACTTTAGTTTCCACTTGAAAGCATTAATGATAATTTTCAAGTTGGACCCCAAAGACCAAGGACCATCTGTAAGAATCACTATGAGATATTACTTGATCATAAAGGAGAAAAGAGTCCATTGAAAAAAGCATTGATTTTCACATTTCCTTTCAAGGACCAATTCAAGGAGGCCCATTTCCTGAGTTGTTCAATAGAAGCTCCAAAAATAAGGAACCTACAACTAGAGAAATATTGAGATCATTTACGGGATCATCAATGATATCATCTAGAACATTATTTCTACTACCCTTCATAATATAGGAAAATTTCTACTGGGAAGAGAGGGAGGTTCCAAATCTATATACCTTTTTTGGAAAGGAAAAAAAATACGCTTACCAAAATTAGAGGTGTCTTTACTAGATGAAACCAAAATACTAGAGAAGAGACCTTGACAATGATGTCCATGGCAACCAAAGGGGATTTTGGAAAATCCCAATACCTACAAAAAGAGGAATTTAAACCAAATGGGCAAAAGACAAAGGTACTAGGAGGGCTAAAGGCTAGGGAATAGGGGTTGGATCAAAGGGCTAGGTTGTAAAGCATAGAATGCAATAAATAATAATTTTTAAAATTAAATTTTAATTAGAATTAGACTCAAAAATAAAATATATAAGATATAATAATTTAAATTAAGGGTTAAAACATGTATTTAATAGGGGACATAAAACCTCAACTTTACTTAGAAAATAAGAATTAATATTTCCTAGATAAAAATATGCTAGAATAGACAATTAACACCCCCAAATAACTAGTAACCCACAAAAGACTACTAGACTAATAGAAACTACAACGAACACCAAAATTAAATGAGATTACTATGCTAAAAAAAAAAAAGAAAAAAAAAAAAAGAGACAAAATAACCAACCCACAGGCTTTAAGGCTAGGTCCTTCTTCCTTTCCTTAATCTTCTCCATAGCAACTTTGACATCCTCTTTGATATGTTCTTCACTCTTAGCCTTCATCATCTTGGTTGAAGATCTAGTTCTTTTATTTCTTGGAGACTCTTATGTGCCCTTTTCCTTGTTTAGGTCAATCATGATCCCATTGTCCGTATTTATATCCATATCACTAGAAGGTTTATTCATACTTTCCACTGAGGCCTTCAACAACTTCTCATTATTGTTAACCAAAGTAGAGTTGTTTCTTTCCAAACTCTGAATTCTATTAGCCAACCCTTAAATATTTACCCACAAATCATTCCTACTATTACTCCTCCCTACCTCCTTATTGAGATGACCCTCAACTGCATCCATTTTTTCATTTAGGTATTTATAGATAATGTTCATCTTTTTAATATAATTAAAGGTCTACTGATCCATTCTAAAAGGATACATTGATATGGTTTTTTTTCCATTTGGAGCACACCCAGAGGAAGCTCAATATCAATACCTTTCAGATCTTCCTCTAGAAATTTAACATGGACCTCATCCACATACATAGTATTGGTGATAGGTGTTGGAATGTCTTTATGGGAAGAGTGTTTCTCAGAGGGTGGGTGGGGGGGGGGGGGGGGGTGGGGTTGAATTAGAAGTACTAACCATTTAATATATTTTAACTCCTTAATAACACATAACTGAAATTAACATGCATGCATATAAACATTAAACAATCATAAGAAGCAAACATGCATCACCACATAACACTTGAGATTTTGGTGACCCAGAAACCTTCCAAGAATAACAAGGTAAAACTGGGGTGGGGATGATACCCACAAAATTATTGCAGCAATTGATTTCAACCACTTTTGATGGTTTGCCTTGTTAAAGGCTACAACACATTGTTAAATGTGACCCTGTTAAAGGATTTCTACACCCTGTTAGGAGTGTGCCTTTTTAGAGGACTTAAGAACATTCAACTTAGAATGCCACCCTATTAAAGGATTTACATAAGGTTGTTAAACCTACCTAACTCTTGATAGGATCTCCAAATTCCTTAATACAATTGTGAGAGAGTATTAGAATAATACACCTGATCTAATGCAATCTCTAATGCTGATCTCAAGCTCTTGATATGCTCTTCTATCACTGATCTCTACTAAATTTGATCTGTTGATTGTGTTCCTTGTTCTGTTATGATCAACTAGATGTGTAAATTCCATCCTTTCCACTAACTCTTTAACACCAAATGTTCTGCAATGACCTTAATGATAGGCTTTATTTTTCCTTATTCTTTCCTCTCTTACTCTCACACTGTTCAATGGTGTTAAGACTCTCTTATAAAGATTAGTGGTTCATTATGCATCCTTGGATAAAGTGTTCCTACTCAAACCATTGAAATTCACCTATTGGCTACATGCAATCTCCAATTTTCTGATTGGCTGCATGGGAATTGCATAGGTGGTTGGGAGGATTTGATTTTATCCTTTTATCCTATCATGAGACATGCATAACTATTTTACATCATGGTTTATATTGGCACAAAATATTATGCTAATCCTACATTGCTCAGCACATGAAGTAATAATGATACTCGACACCATCTATTCTGGATTGCTCAACATCCACTATGTTTCCTACATTACTCGAGACCTGTAGAATTACTATGTCACTCAGCACCTATTAACTTACTACATTGCTCAGCTTCTACTGATTCCTAAATCACTCAGCTCCTATTAACTTCACAATGCTCAGCTCCTATTGGATCCTGAGTCACTCCGCACATGTTGAATTCTATGTAGCTTGGCATATACTATGATGTGTTCTGCTTGATAGCAACTATAGTTTGTTTTTCACTATCTGTGACTTGGCACATAAAGAAATTCTAGCTCGGCTTCCATTTTTTACTCAACATGTATAGTGAAGATGGTTAAGTGTGATGACACTCATTTGTCAATCTTACTTATTTGATCAACAATAGGGAGTTGTCATTCATTGATTTCATCCTAATTTTCCTTAGATTCTTGAAGAACCCTATTTAGAGGATAATTCTCTAGCTCAATGTGTATATCACGAGTCATATTTTCCTCAAAAGAGTTATAGCACATAGCCTCTTTATCATAATCCTTCCCTTCTTCACCAGTCTTCACATTTTTGCCTCCCTCATCTTCTTCACTAGTCTTAACATTTATGCCACCTAACTCCTCCTCCATCTCCGAGTTATCCTTCACATCCCCCAAATGTAAAGAAATAGGGAAAGGACAAGTGCTTGATGGTGTGAATTTTTTTCCATTGACCCACTAAAGTATTCACTCTCTTCACCCTCATCTATTTCCAAACTTGTATCCTTTTCCTCACCACCTCCTTTGAAATCTATCATCATTTCCTTGTAATTCACATTCTTCTTATTTCTTTTCATTAATTCCCTTTCACTTCCCCCATATTAACCATCAATATCTTAACTTTTCCTTTCGTACTTCTAGGAGTTTTAGAGATTTAATGTCTTTTAGTAGAGACAAATAAGGAGAGAGTTCTCTTTACATGGCCCGTCATAAATTTAGAAATCAAACTCATAAACCCCTCATGGAGGACATGTTTATTTGGTTTTTCCTTATAATTCTTGATGTTATGAGAAATAAAATACAATAGATAAAATGGGAAGAAAACCCTAATCTTATGCCTAAAATGATTTAACAAGACAAAATAATAATTCTATGCCTTATCATACCTCCCATTACAACTAACATACTAGATAATAGCTTTAAAAGCAAGTTTCCACAAAGTTTTGACGGGAAAAGTAGCTACAACTCTCCCCTTCCCACCCACCCACCCCAAAAAAGAACCTTATCCTCAAACTTAGTAAATTTACTCACTACTTCCACAATAATTATTTTATTTTAGTAGAAGTTTATACTTTTTCCTTTGAGGCTAGTAATTAGAACCAGAATGTTGATGTCCAATTTGAGACGATACCCTACAAGAGTGATCCTATCCTATTCCCAGCCATTAATGAAAGCCTCTATAATCCTTGACTGGGATTCCTTCATTAATGTCATATATTGAATCAAACCACCTTTATAAAACTTCTCCCAAATTTTAGGTTCTTTTTTCCAAAAATCATAGTGCCCCACCTCCCTTCTTTTCAAAGCTCTTGCCATGGTGAAACTTCTCCAATTTTCTTCAACTCTAGAGAAACACCAGATGCAACTTAATATTCTCAAATAAATGCTAGAAAAAATGCTAAAAAGGATAAATGCCCTCAAAATGTGAAAAAAAATTTGATATTTAAGCATTGCCTTGATTTCAGTACTAACATCATGACGATTCATGTCACTATGCATGTTTTCCATTAGTAACAAGTTTTTAAAATTCCCAAGTTTACAAAACACTTTGTCTTGGTTGATGAAAAATAGAAAACCTTGGGTCCCCCTTTGTTTTTCCATTTAAATTCAACTTGCTCTACACTTTTAGGGAATAATACGATCTCACATTTTTCTTATTTTCTTTATTGCTAACTTTAGGGATCACAAAACTTTCTATAATTATCCCTTTGTCAAAATCCACCTTTCCTTTGAAATTCCTATGATAAATTTTCACAACATAAAGTTTGATTCTACTAGCCAACACTGTTGGTATTCATAATGCTTCCTTGAAGATCCTATTGTTTCTTTCTTTACAGAGGTTTCATAAAACATAGGGAGAAAGAAACAACTAGGTACATTTTTCCACTAGCAATAAGTAGCCTCTCTACATAGTACATAGCATAGTCACTATATTAGGCAAGATTTATTGGAGGTTCTAGCTTTGAACAAGAGAAATCTAGGTCTCCCTAGCATTAGGACACTATGAGACAATATCATCTCTAGAATCTTGGGCTCCTTCACAAAGAAAACGCCTATTAGATAAAGACATACCTCCTTTCATCAAATTATCTATCATGAGGGATTTTTTGGGAGCATAAACCAAAGGAAAATATTAATTTTTGGCATGACCTAGTAGTTCCACATCTTCGAGAAAATTAGGGGGGTGTTGATTGGAACTTGCAATGAACTTATCCTCGAGCCAAAATAATTATATCAAGAGCATTTTTTTCCATCCATCTACCATTATGCCAGTAGTTTGAGACCTAAGAACTAAGTCGAAGAATACATCTATCCTTGAAAGGTGCTAGCCTCAATGAATAATATATCACTTCTTAAAAATTTCATCTATCTTCCCAAAAATCTACACTTCTACCATTGCCCACTTTCCATCTAGCTCTTGACTTGATAAACTCTTTACCTTATTGCATGCCATTCCAAATGATAGACCCATGAACCATATTTTGGGTAATGAGGAATTCCATAATGTTCATATTCTTGATAAGGTATTTTCTCTTAATGATTTTGATCCAATCTTTGTTGTCTTCAAATTATGCCACTTTTAATTCATGAAAAGACTAAAGAAAAAAAATAAAACATCCTAGGAAACCAGTGCTAGTACTTTTTTGTCCTCTACTCCTAGCCAAAGAAAATTCCTCTGGATTTTTTCTATGGTATCCAATAACTTGCCCAAAATTTTGAACAGTTTGGGAGCATAAATTGGTAGATTTTGTAATGTATGCTTTAGAAGTTGAAGTTTCCCTACTGGGCTAAGTAGGGCACCTTTTGAGCCAGATAACCTCATATTAATTCTAACAAAAAATTTAGCACCAAAGGCCTCTAGACGTTTCATCTATAGAGGAAGCTCAAAATGGGAAGCTAGAAAATTATCTACTTTATATTCCAGTATTCTAGTAATCTTCTCTTGTCTTGAGAAATGGGTATTAATTAAAAAATATAGCTTTTGTCCCAATTGATAAACTATGTCTATGACTTAGTATACACTTGAAGGTATTCTTTAAAGCTCCTAGCTTCCTTTATCAAGGATTCCCTCATCATAATCTTATCCTCAACAAACTTCTCATGAGAGAAAGTATGGTCATCATAAGATGACTTGAGTCCAATGATAAACCCTTCACACAAATGAGAACTTATAGGTTTACCTAGGGTCTCTTCCATGACAACAAACATAGTGAGAGAAAGAGGATCTCCTTGGCTTAATCCTTTGGATGGTTTGAAAAAATTAGAAGAGTATCCATTAACAATGACTGCATATAATGATATCCCACCCAACTAGGGAATAAGTTGAATAAACAATTTCCAAAACCAAAATTCTTCAAAAATTTGAACATAAAGTCCCAATCAACTCTGTCATAAACCTTAGAAAACAAGTTGAGAAGAAAACCTTGAGAATTTGAGTTGTTGAAGGAATGTCTTTCCAACAAGAAACCATTGTGTTTAGGTGAAATTATGGAGGAAAAAATTTCAGTATTCTAGATACCCAAACTTTAGATAATACATTATAAATGGAGTTATACAAACATATTGGTCTAAAAGCTCTGACCATTCTAGCACCTTCCTTTTTTGGGCTCCGAACTATAAAGGTAGAGTTAAGTTCCTTAAGAAATTTCTTGGAACCAAAAAATTCTTTAACAACCCACAACAACTCTAACCCAATTGAATTCCAAATGTATTGAAAGAAGAAATTGGAAAATCCGTTAGGACCTGGGAACTTCTCTCCTTTAAAAGAAAACATTGCATTCTATTTTTCATGCACTAAATAAAGAACAACCTAGGTAAAAGTACAAAACTATGTTACCTCTTAGGCTGACTTATCAGAATGATTAAATTTGAGTCTTTCTATCTAAAAGTAAATTTTTTTCAAACATATGATCTAAGATAAATTCATTCTAGCTAAGTTATATATGGTTTCAGACTTTTCCAATTGGAAATGTCTATTAAATGCATGTTTTATACTAATTTGTATCCAATTACTAAAGAAATAATATTGTTTCAAAAAAGTGGCATTGTAATAACTCTTATTATTTTTTTATGATATTTTTTTAATAACATATAAACACCATTTTATAGAGCTTAGAGTTAAGAATATTCTCATATAGAGTTTATAGTGTTTTAATTAGATATAATATATTATTATTAAAAAATTCTACAAGCATGTATTTTAATACTTGAAAAGATGTTGGTTTCAAGAACGGAAAAAAAATTAAATCATATAAAAAACATTTAAAAATTATATGATATTCTAGAGGAGATAGTCCTTTTCTCAAATGTATATAATCCTTCTCTTGGTCAGAATAGATTTGTTTTGAAAAATGTGGTGGGCGACGAAAACTATCAATTTTAGGTGAGTTGAAATTTGAATCATTATAAAAGAGAACATATAAGTCTAAAGATGATTTTTGTTTTTGATTGTTCTAGCTATATATGTTATCTCTAACATAGTATGAGATTAAAGAGGAATAAGTTTATTTCCATATGGTTTAGTCGTGCGAACTAGATCCCTAATTTTCAGCACATTTTAGAAGCTAAAAATTTGTCTATAAAAATTAGGCAAATATATCAATTATTATTCCAAATAATAATTTAAAATTATAATCATAAACTTCATCCATTTCTACACATTTCATTTTTTTACTTTATTTTTAAATTCAAAATAATAATGCCAATTTTATGTCATTGAAAATGGACATTTATACTTTGTTAGCCCTTTCCTTTACAAAAGGGTGACACAATTTTGTGCTTTTACCCACCTACATTTTGTTAATGTTGTTATCCAACAATGTAGGAATGGAGGCCAAAAGCTAATCCTGACTATTAGAGCATAGATTAGAATGTTTTTTCAACACATTATAGAAGAAACCCACAAAAGCCTTAGAGATATCCCCACTTGAGTGCATATCTCTGGGCGTGTTCATCAAGATGGTGTATAATTTAGTAAATTCTATACCACAAAAAAAACATCAATAACTTGATTGGGTTATATAAAATTTCCAAAAGCGGGTAGGATTGGTTACCAAGCCCAACAAAAATATATAAAAAATAAAACCTGATTAGGTTTTTAGGATGAAAAATCTCTTTAAAACTTGATCAGGTTATGAAAAACCTTATCAGGTTACAAAAAAACCAATCCGGTTACCTAAAACTTGATCGAGTTTTGAAGAAATAAAAATAGTCTCCACTCTGGAAGCCATAACTTTCACATCCAAACTTTGATTGAGTCAATTCAAAATTCATTGAAATGCTATTGAAGACATCTAAAATAAAATGTAACTAAAATAATTGTAGGAAATAAAGATTTTATTTTAGATCCATTAGAATCAATCATGGTCTAAAATAGGTAGACATTATTTACCAAACATAAAGCGAATATGTAGGTAAGAGTATTATCATAGTTTTTATATTTCTATCACCTCTCTCCCACTCTCATTGCCTCTATCTCTTTCTCACACATAAACTCATTGATTCCAAATATCTCTTTTAACAACTATTAACTCTCTCATTCTTCCACCAACTCCTAACCTCTCTCTCTCTCTCTCTCTCTCTCTCTCTCTCTCTCTCTCTCTCTCTCTCTCTCTCTCTCTCTATCACGCGCGCGTGTGCGCACACACACACATTAACTCCTAATATATGTATCTCTTACAAACTCCTATCCTAAATATCTAACTCATAATTTTTAAACCACTCTCTCCAACTAACCCCAATTCTCTCTCTCTCTCTCTCTCTCTCTCTCTCTCTCTCAAACACCTTTATAACCACTTACCCATCTCGCTCTAACCCATAATCCCTAAGTCCCTCCCTCTCTCTCCCTAACCTATAATTCTTGAAGTGGAAACTTCACATAGAGAGAGGTGGATAGGGATTATGGGTCTTAAAAAGAGTGGTAAGGGGTTACAGAAAGAGAGAGGGATTAGGTATAACTTAGAGAGAGACAACACTTAGGATAAAAATTTATAGAGAGAGAGAGGATACAAGTTAGTTAAAGAATGCAAGAGGTTAGAAGGTAGTAAGTGATATAATATATTAGGACTTATTTAGTTAGTGAGTGAGTGAGTGTGTGTCTATTGGAGAGAGATAGTTAAAAATATGTTAGCATTTGTGTTTATCTATTAATTATGCATTTGTGAAATAATGACTACCTATTTTAGATTATGCTTAATTGTGATTGATGGAAAATAAAATTTGATGACATAGGATTGGTTATCTACATCATGTTGTAGAGATCTTCAGTAGATTTCCAATGCATTTTGAATGGAGTAAATAAGACTTTGTATGTGAAAGTTATGGCCTTTGAAGTGAAGCCTACTTTTATTGCTTCAAAATATGATCAAGTTTTAAATAAACCAATCAAGTTTTGGATGCACTTTTTCATTTTCATAACTCGATCGGGTTACTTGAATTGTATAAACACAATTAGGCTATGGCTTAGTTATAGCACAAGAAAATGACCCAAAGGCTTGGGAGACTATTTTCCCTCCAATTTTTTTTCTTTATATATATTTTTTAATCTTGTAAGATGAATTATTGTTTTTGTCTTCATGAGGTTTTCTAATGGAGAAGTTTGCATCTCTAAATTACCATCATATTCTTACACATCTTCTTAGCTTTCTAACAAAATAAATTCTTATATTTTCAGATAATATTAACATGGTAAACTTTAATTACTTTTACAATTGCCTTGACACTCCTCACAGACATATGTCTACCATTTTTTAAAATAAAATTTCATATAATTCAAGAAAAATAAAAATAAACTACATATTATTTTCCTATACTTGATTCTATACACATTTTTCTTTAAAAAATAATCTATTTTTGATTGTTTTGGCGTAAGTTATGTTTAGCACACGAACAAGTACCAAAATTTTAGGATGTAGTCAATTCAATAATTCCTAAAAAATAAAATAATCATTAGAAAATTATAAAAAAAATAACACTTCTATATGTGACTCTTAAATATCATCCTACCCAAGGGATGTCCAAAATAGTGAATATAACTGTCTTTTGTGTTGCACATGAACATAGCTATGTTATATTTTCTAAAAAATATTAGGAACTATTTTTTTTGTGCATAGAGTTTTAGCCACCTAATCTTATCTATTTTTTAAAAGCTCTAGTAATTTGAAAAGTAGATTTAGATTACTACAATTTAAATGTTTTACACATCTTGTCATTTTTGAGTGGATGACCATCAAATGTCTCTTCCAAGTTTTGGTTTACCAAATTTCATGAAAAAAGGTGTCCAATTATACCCCCCTTATTATACACCATCTTGTTGCACCCATCCCTCCTTTCTCTGATGATATGTTCAAATTTATTTTTGAATCTCTATGTTTGGAAGTCATAAGATGAAAAAACCTAGTGTTCCTATTTCTAGCTTCGAGTAGAGAACTCTTTATTGTTGTCTCAAATAAAGGTCTTGTTTGGTAAAAATATCATGATACATCACTAGAATCTCTTTTTCCTTATCAACATGATCCTGTGCATCCCCTTCCTCTTAAATATAAATTTTAACTTCATCAAAACCATATTAATACTAGTATTTTGGAGAAAAATATCTCCAAAAATTCTTCTTATTCAAATCTTTGACTTTGTTATTAACATGACAAAGATTTTTAGCTATCTTGAACATGGAAAACCTATCATCCTTCATATTCTACCAATCCTAATCAATATTATCAAAATTGGTATGTTTCATCAACATCCTTTCAAACTTAAAAGGAATATTATGCCTGACAACTAGGGGATGAGCCTATAGAGAAATTTGAAAGTGATCGGACCCTATTTTTAGTGATAGAGAGGGGAGAAAAGTGG
The DNA here is from genome assembly GCA_028749045.1 of Cupressus sempervirens. NCBI lineage: Eukaryota > Viridiplantae > Streptophyta > Pinopsida > Cupressales > Cupressaceae > Cupressus > Cupressus sempervirens. Next base: position 920,536,705 of record CM053792.1, read on the forward strand.
AACCTATTAAACCAGTCACCTAAAATAAGATATCGATCTAACCAGGTACCTTAATGAGATTCTTACCGTTCTTATTGTTAGACCACATATAGGAACATCCTTGGAGATACACATCCCACAAAGCATTTATATTGACAAAATCCATAAAGTCTAGCCTTCCACCAATATAAGATTGGGTGGAAATGGCTATCAATTTATCATTATCATTCATGGAATAGTTAAAATCACCCATGACCATCCACAAGAATTCAATGATGGTATTTGTAAAACTCCCCAGCCTTCCCCAAGAAGCCTACCTCTCATTTTAGAATTGGGAGAATAGGTATTAGAGAGAATCAAAGAGAAATTGTCCCTAATGTGAGGAAACATAATAAAAATGATATTATTTTTAGCCAAGAAGACCTCACCTTGAATAAGAAAATTATTCTAGAAGATAGACACACATTCTAAGGATCCTTTAGAATCACATAGTGCAACTTTTACATTCTTAAAGAGAAAAACCACTCCAACTTTTTCTTTACACATCTTAGTTTCTTAGATTTACAACACATTTGGTTTATGATCTAGAATAAGATTATACACAACATCTTTCTTACAATTTAAAAATTTAAGAATTCAAATAACAAATATTTAATTGAAATTACTTTTTTGATGATAGACTATGATTATGGTTCAAAGTCTCATTTAGAAAAATGAATTTAATTTGAGATAAATCTAATATAAATAATCTACTTCATTTTAATAAGTCAAAGTGTATAGTTACATTTATAGATTGTAAGAGACATAAATATCATTGTCTTCAATAAGCCATCCATGTCCTTTAGTTTTTCAAAAAAAAAAGCAAAAAAAAAATGGGGGTGAACCCGAATACATATACTATAAAATAACTATTGTTAGGAAAATTATATAGTTAACCTACCCCCTTCTTAAGTTTAAAAATCCCCAAACTAGAGTATTCCAAAACCTAATAGCACTATCTTATACAATAATCATAATATATATAAAAATGGTAATTATGACTAGTCCTAAAAAAATACCATAAACTAAGCCCATTTGGGCCAACTGCTGAAACATAAAACATAAAAAAACCTAAAAATTAATAGCAAGCTAGTTGTGTTTTTTTTTGTCTTTGCCTCTATCTTTTCTTGTTGTAGTTGCAACCAATCATCGACCAAGAATCTATAAAGGGAACTAGTAGTATCCACCCCTATTGCAACAGTTAGACCTTCCTTTTTAGCAGAAGGTTGGTGTAGAGAGAAGCCACTGCATGCATAACCCAAACTAGGAATCTAGTCACATCATCAAACCTCTTATCCACAATGTGTTGTCTCTCATCCAACTTCTTAAATCTCTTCTCTATTTTGGAAAGGTCCACCTTATGATAATTTCCCCTCTAGGGGTTAGTTGGGGGTCATTATCTTGACCATTTTTATCAATTCCAGGATGAAAGAAATGGAAGGTGATGGTATCTCCCTTGTCTTCCACCCTCTTGGTTTCATTATGAGTGTTGTTCTTGAGAGTATGTAAACAATGAGATGACATAGGGCTTAAATGGCTAACTATAGGGCTAGTTCCTTGCCCTCTCCCTTGTTATCACTAGCAATGTCTTAATCATCATCCTTGATGTATAGTTTTCAATTGGGCTTCTTTTTCTTCTATTTTTAAGGTGATTTATTGTTTCCAGTGCTAGTGGAATCTAAACTAAAAGGGTTTTCATGCTTGGTGTTCGGATCCTTTTTTACATGCTTCTTCTTATTCCTAGGGACCTCCTTCTCCCACCATCCGCCTTCAAGTCAGATTCAATAGTATGAATTTCCTTCTCTATTTTATTATTTTCTAGAATTTGGGGTAGTCAAGTCTTGGGAAAATTTATTTCCCTAATAGACACAACCTAAGGAGAGACTACTAGGGTTGAGGTGGAGATAAATGGGTTTTTCTAGCTTCATCTTCTTCCTAACATTAAGGATATTATCATTCACAGAATGCAAAATAAGGTAGGGGAATGAAATAAGGTCACAATTTCTAAAATGATTTAAGATAGGGAAATAAATTTAAAGTAAATATTCTAAAACCTACCCTCTTGAGTGATATAATAATAATGGCATAACATTACTCTTTCTGAGTATCAATAGGGAAATCCTCATGAATCCACCACAGTCACAACATACAATGTCATTAGGGCAAAAGAAGTAGTTGAGGTTAGCTTTATTTAAGACCCTAATTTGTTTTCTTCATTTTGGCCTTCTAAGGAAAGATTGATTACCTTCGAGATGACCTCTTTGTTTATCAATGAGATCCCATTAATAATCAACTCTTTTTGTTCTACAAAATGATAAATTTCATCGATATAGCCTTGTTGTATTCTTCAATACAGTGCATATAAAGTAGCAAACCACCCAATTTTAGGTAAACCTATGAAACTTCATTATATTTTTGAATGATATCTTGTTCAATTTGCATAGGATTTCTACCCATAACTTTATTTTTACCCAAATAGTCAATGGACTCCTTAGTTTAACCTAACATAACCACACCTTTTTGAAAAAGGAGTATGAAAAAGGAAATAAAGATTGCAAAGAGAAACTTGGGAATAAACAATCATAAATGATAGATGAAGTAATGATAAATGACCAAGTTGAAATCATGAACTACGAGCACAAACCACCAAAAATATTAATAACTTTGAGTACACACCTTTTGATGCCAACCACACATTTTCCTACCAATAATGATCATACTATTATTATTTAAATATTATGTCCTCTCTTTTCAAACACAATCCCACAAAATCTTACCTAAGGTAACATTCCTTTTCATATGATCTAGTTTTACTTTTTTTATTTTCATTTTTAGGGCCCATCATGTTCTTTATAAAAATATGGGAGTTATTTTGGCTCATGATGTCATTTAAAATGTCACCCATCATAATGATTACCTCAAATACAGATTTGCCCCCACCTCCCTCTCCCTCTCAGTATTTCCTATTTTTAAAAGTTATGACTCTAAATGTTAATGGGGTATGATAGAGAAGAATATTTCTATCAAATACTAGATGTTATAAAAATCATAAAAATCTGTGGATCTATCTACTAAAAAAGCATACAAATCTTTGGATCTATCTACTAAAAAAGTTATAGAAAGTGCACAAGCAAAGATTGATGAATTTGCAGAAGAGTGTGAAGAACAAAGAAAAAAAGAACCTAAAAATTACAAAAATTTTGTCTATTGTGAACATGATACTTTACCTAAAGTTCAAAAAAATGAAATTGATAGTCAACACTCTTCAGCACCCAAATCCCCAAAATCTCCATCTCAACCTAACTTGTAGCAAGTAGAAGCCAAGTCATAGTCCAAAGGACCTGAGTCATAGTTAGAAGGACCCAATTTTTAGCCAGTGCAAGCTAAGTCATTTAATGGACCTAAGGAATAGATAATAGGACCTAAGCTATTTTAGAAGATCATTTTGGACAAGTTGGACCAAGTGAAACAAGTCCAAAATTGAAAAACAAGGAGCCTAGACTTGTTGGATATATCAAAAGGCATCATGCACTTGAGAAAAACATTTGAGATCAATTAGAAGGCACAATAACAAGGAAAAAATTAAAAGGTACATATTTTCTTACTAATTTTGAACCTATAACTATTAAAGATGCATTAGAAAATGAAAGTTGGAATGAGGAAATGAATGAATAGATTGATCAAATTGAAATGAATAACACTTGAACTATTGTTCCTAGACCTAAGGACAAAAATGTAATTGACACAAAATGGGTATTCAAAAATAAGTAGAATGAAAATGGAGAAATTTCAAGATATAAGGAAAGGTTAAGTTGCAAGGGTTATGCTCAAGAAGAAGATATTGATTATGGAGATAATTTTTCTTCTGTTGCAAGACTAGAAGGTGTTAGAACACTACTTGCATATGAAAAACATAAAAGATTCAAAGTATATTAGATGGATGTGAAATCAAAATTCTTGAATGGAAACTTAGAAAGGAAGTCTACATTGAGCAACCAAAAAGTTTCATTGTTCCTAACAAGTGGGATATGATTTGCAAATTACATAAAGCTTTGTATAGTCTCAAATAAGCCCTTAGAGCTTGGTATGAAAGATTACATAATTATCTAATAAAGATTGGTTTTCAAGGACTAATGTAACAAAAACCTATACATCAAAGAAGGACCAGATACAGAGATAGTGTTGGACATAAATCTTTGTGGATCATACATTATTTATTGGAAATGATGACTTGTGTAAATATTTTTTTTTATAAATGAGTAAAGAATTTGAAATGTTAATATTTGGAGAGATTAAATAATTTTTTGGCTTGTAAATTCAATAGATGAAGGATGGTATGTGTGTAAGAGCACAAAAATGGGTCATAATTTTGTGGAATTCAATTCTGCGGAATGAGACCTTTTAGAAATGGGTATCTGATTTTCTTAGAATCAAGTACTTGATTTTGAAATCCTGCTTCCAGCACTGATCCATGTTCAAAAAATTGGGTTCCCATTTTTTATAATGCAGATCGAGCGCCCAAACCTTTCTAGAATTGGGTACCCAATTTTGGACAAATCTGGTACTTGATTTGTTCAAAATTGGGTACTTGATTCTAAAATATCAGCTAGCCGATAGTGGAAACTATAAATCCCCCTTTTTTTGGGTATTTTTTGGCTCACTTTTACCATTTACAAATTGTGAGCCCGATTTTCAGCAATATGGGAGCCCATTTCAGACATCTATTGACCCCCCTTGCTACTATTTTCTGATGTACTGGGTATTTTATTTTGTATTGTACTATTTTATTTAATTATTTTCAGTTTTATGCTTTATAATATTGCCAATTTATAGCTTTTTTTTTTCAATTTTAATATGTAAAATTGTAAATTTTCATTGTTAGTTTAGTATTATCTTTAGATTATTGTATCTATTAATTGATGTTCATTTAAAAAAAAATTATTTTTGATGTTTCAAATTAATTTAATATGTAAATTACAATGTTGAATGATTAGATAGATGTAAATTCATTGTTCAAACATGTAATTACATTTAATATTTTAAATTTATTTCAAATAAATAGGAATTAATTATAGATTAGTTTGTAAACCATATAACAAAGAAAGTAAAACTAACTATGTTCATAAGTCTGAACTCAATCTAACCATAATGTAGAATAATTTAATCTAAACCCTAAACATAAAACTAAGTATTTAAGGTGTAACACCCCGCCAAGGGATCAAAACAAAAAACTTAGTATTTAATGATTTTAGTTTATTGTATTGTACTTTGTTTCATGGATTGAAAAGGGATGATGTAAACTATTTTATAAATGTATATTCTTTCAGCATTTCATACCCTGTGACATGTACAGTGGATGATTATGCATTTCAAATTAATGCTAAGTGGCATTCAAAAGAAATGTATATTATTTAAATGGATTGAACTTTTAGTTATTCTTTCATGTTATGTTTTTAATGTAAATTATTGTACATGTTATTGCTTACTAAAATTTTAGGTTAGTTCTTTGGATCCCTTGGCTGGGCATTACATAATGTGCTCCCTTACCTTAAAACCATATCTTTTTAAATAAAATTACAAACTAATTGTAAACATAGTATTAACCTTGATGTAAAATCTCACTCTCACCATGATTCTAAACCTAACCATAACATTGATTAACATTTTAACCAAATTATATAATTAAAATTGATAAGCTTAATTCTAAGCCTAACCCTAATCATGTCAATAAACTTAATCATAAATGTTAAACACTAATTCTAATTGTAACTTCAAATCTTAAAGTCTAACACTTGATCCCTAGCAAGTAAGCATAACAGTAGGTCCATAATGGAAACTAATCTTAATCCTGAGTTTGAAAACTATATTTAACGATTTTAAATTGGGTTGAAGAAATATTATGGATAATATGAATAACATTATTTTGAGAATATATGTTATTAATAATTAGTTCTAAAAATGAAATTGATTGTGTATAAATATTCATTTATTAATGTAGTTATTTAATAGTGATTGCATATAATTGTCTTAAGTTAAATACTAGATCTTAGTACATTGATATTTTGAGACATTAAAACTATACCAACTATAAACTTCCTCTATCAAACTATTAAATTAAGTATATTTTATAATTGTCCAATACTCATTCAATTTGTGATGAAGTCTACATTTGTTACAAGTTTAGTTATGAGTTTGTATGATTCTATTAGATTTTATAACCTTTTAAACCCATTCATTACTAAGATTTTGAGCCAAAAAAGGTAACATTAATAAACTTTGTTTGATCTTGAGATGAACATATAATCCATAATGAGAACACAATCCCTTGGTGTCACAAAATAAGTATACATAAAAATTGATAGTGTTGATGTTTGTAAATTTTAGATGGTTGAGAGAGCCTTTGTACATTGTTCCAAGAGGATATATATATATATATATCTTTGTCTCATATTTTATTTACACTAAGCTCAAAGTTAGTAGAGGTAATCAATTGATTGTAATGTTTGAATGGTCTTAGTTTCCTTACAAGCCTACCACTGATCCTTTAAAGAACACATTGGACCATTAATTTCCATTGCATTAAACTATAGTGATGATTATGTAATGCTTAATGAATACAAATTGAATCTAAAGTACATTGATTCCAAAACTTATCAATTCTTGTGAAGTCTACAATAGTAATAAATTATCCAATATGGTCCTCCTTTGAATAGAATGAACTTTTACCACTTATCAATGATGAAAACCATAGTGCTAATAATGAAAAATTCAATTTCAAGTGTAGTTGTGGGCACAATGTCATCACATAAGAGTCAAATAAGGAGAACTTAAAAAAGCTAATTGAATCTAAAAAACATGGGCCTATTCCAAGAAACAACTATGAGGTCCACTAAGAACCTAATACATCAATGGGGTCAATTGTCTCTATCTATTTTTTCTCATTCTTGGTATTGCACCTAATGATAAAGTATTGCTTGAAGAATGAAGGTTAAATCCACCTTCAAGGACTCATTGTTCATTACATGAAATATTACATAAAATTTTGTACTATATGTAAATAACATCACAATATCTAACTAGTTACAATGTAATATCATGTCTAATTTTCTATGATAACTAGCATCAATGATCACACAATTCATTAATACCATTCCATATCCATGTAAGATGTAATATATTCCTTTGTAACACCATAGCTATTTATTTAAATTTCAGGTTCACTAGGACTTAATCAAACATGTTTGTACCCATATCAAAACACAAGATAAATCATGTTATTGAAGATTTAGTACCTTGGATGTAATTTCTTCAATCCTAAGTAGTTTAATTATCAATCGGATTCAATTTACCAAGACAATTTTCTGAAATACCAATTTTTTTGGTCTCTATTTCCTTTGTAGACCTATACCATACATTTTTTGCATCACATATCAAAATCACCAACCATAATAGATACATCATATCCTTGTAATTACAAAGGCATCTAGTCATTCCTCTTTAGTTATTTACCAAAATGTCCAACTATAGACTATTAGTCCTTCTTAGACATAGACATGTTATTCTGATTTGACTCATCAAGACTAGCTAATCATACTTGAGAGATATGTTTCCATCAATGATAACAGCTATATGGTCACATTGAATACACTTTTCAACAATCTTCTTCTATTTTCTTCTCTAACCTCTCATTTTCCTTCACAAAGGATCAATAATTGTTTCACGAGTTGATCCTCACCATATGTCTCTAATTCTTATTCCTTTCCAAATTTTGCTAATGTATTACAAAAATCACCTACCAACAATAAAATTATGCTTAATTTCTCACCACTACAAGGAATGTTATTATAGATAATATTTTCCATTTTATTTGTCACCTTCTCTTATTGCAAAGATTGTTCACTCACAATCACAAAATTTTAAGGAAAATCATTGAAGGATTACCCTTCATTAATTACCTTTCTATTCTCTTTCAAATAGTCATAATATCTTTTGCAACATTTGTAATCCTTAACTTTATTTGGTTCCTTCTCTTCTTCTTCACTCATTTTTTTTATAAAATTACCTAGAAGTGACCTATAAGTGAGTCCTTGATTTCTCCTTGGATGCATCCAATAAAATGGGAACTCCTAACATAAGGAGTCATTCTTTTATACAATACTAAAGAATTGATTAAAATCATTATCGTCATCATCATTGTTCTTTTTTTTCTATCCTTAATCACACATGGTTACACCCATAAACTATGGTACTTATGTGCCCTTATAATCTTTTAACATCAACATATTATAAGTTGCATTCTTGGTCCCCCTACCAATTTCTTCATACTTTCCTTCCATAATATTAATTATTCTCATTTTTATCTTATCTTATCCTTATATTTCTTAATGATTTTGTGCATTTCCTAACAAGTTTAGTAGGCCAAACAAATGCATAAATAGTGTTGAACAAAAAATCTTATAGGAGTACCAAAATATATTTTCCCTTTCTATAAGGCCAGTTAGGGGTCTAGGACATAAGCATATAACTATAATATTGTTTTCAACAAGACTTTACAAACTAAATAGAATAGGAATATAACTACTTTAGCATGATATAAAATACTAATAATTTAAGGACTATGTTGCCATGAGTGTTGCTGAGAGTGCGGGACCAAGCCAGATGGAGGTACCCACATCATCCTTTCAGGTCATTATTGTGATTTATGTACATACATAGTTCATTATGCTCTTTATCAAATTTTAAAAATGTATGTATTGTAAATTATAGGACCTCACCACTACCGCATTTGGTAGCTTTCATAGTGTACCTCCTCCCATTATAGAGGGACACCCACCTCATGCGGTATTAATTTTATTATGTAGTGAATATTTAATTTAATTGCAAGCTAGATTTTGAAACCCATTTCAATTAGGTATGTACATGATGAGACATGCCTCATGTTATACATCATGATCCATCTACCTCATAGGGTGTCCCACACGATGAGATAGCTCATATTACACAAGATGACCCATCTACCTCATGGGGTGTCCCACATGATGAGACAACTCATATTATACAGGATGATCCATCTGAGTCTTCTTCACTTGGAGTAAAGAGGACTATAGATCAGATAGATTAGGTCTTGTTGGCACCTTTAGATTGTGTTTTTATGACACATTACTTATTTCAATACACTTTGTATTAGGATGGTTAATTGTATTATATGTATTTTTTGACTTCATAGATCATGTACTATTTTTTTTTAAAATTCTTATCATGCTAGTGTATGTAGTATATATTATTATGTTAAATCATGTTTGAAGCATTCAAACCGTTTTCTTTATTATGAAAAATTTTATTCATGTTATGAAATATTTTGTAAGCATATATGTACATGAACAATAATTTTAACTATTTATATATGCAAACATTAATTTAAACATTCTTGAATGTAAAATTAATAGAAAAAAAAAGGAGGTCATTACTTGAATTGACAATTAATTTATAATATCAAGTGCACACCTTTAACGTTCAAATAGGAGTAAAATCTTGTTTCTAAATTGTTTTACAACATATTTCACAATTTATTGTTGGAAATATTCAAGATAAGATAGGTTACTAAGAGGGGAGGGGTGAATCAATAACTGATAAAACTTTTAAACAATTCAACATTTTAACCATTCATCATTCATTCATCTAATCTACCGCATAAATGAAAGATCAAACATTCATTGCACATGTACATAGAGATTTGCTGACCTAGAAACCTTCCAAATATAAAGTAAAACTGGGGTGTGGATGCTGCCCACAAAACTTCGTTACTGCAGTATGAAGTTGGCTGGTTAAGGCTTACAGTGATCACTTCTGATGATCTGCCTTGTTAGGAGCACAGAGGACTGCTAGGTCCACCTTGTTAGAGGATTTACAAACATACACTAAAGTATGCACTCTGTTAGGAGATTATACAAAGACTGTTAAGTCTACGCTGTTAAAAGATTTACAAAATTGATTCACCTGTTAGGATGAAATAGTGGATCTACTTACAAACTTGATTTTCTGATTAGATCCTTGAAGTATAGATCACCTTTTATGACTGATGAATCTTTTCTGCTCCTTGTAGACCTTGCTGAATATTCTGCTCTTCTGTTGATTCGCAAAACATTACATGTCTCTCTTGATACAGTTATCCATATCTTACTCACTTTTTGCAAATGATATCATACATTACATATATACCATTCCAATATTTACAATTGCAAGGTCGGCCAAAACAAAAGTGAACAAAACATTACTATTACAAGTTGTAATCTTTCCTTGGTGTGTTTATAAACCAAAGTTAGACCTCCTTTATTTATTGTTATAATATATTAAGATATAAGCCAAGGTATCCTAATATATTTCTTTTTTGTCCTTTTTCCACTACATCTTATTTTGTCATCTAGTGGAATATGCGAGGACAAATATATATTGTAATTCATAATTTAGATTATTCCTCCTTAAGAGGAATCTCACACTTGGCCTCACACACTTATGAATGGTGGCATTCATATACATGGGAGTTACATTCTAACTCCTCTCTCTCATCTCTATTTAAGAGATGACCCTCCTCTCTCATTTCTAATGAGGTTTCTTCCTCTTCTCAATTATTGTATGAGCGATTTCTCTCTCTCTCTCTCTCTCTCTCTCTCTCTCTCTCTCTCTCTCTTCTTAGGCTTTTCATTCCTCATTCATAATGTCACAAGGGGTTTTCTTTGCTTTCCCCTTTCAAAATATCTTGTCTCATGGTGTTGGATCTTGAAGCTTTCTCTCTCCTATCTTATGGTAATATCTTTTCATGCATTAATTCACTTAGATTCTTTCCTGGTATTGCTTATTTAAATATTTCTTTTTCCATTTCTGACAATTACAGAGTTGGCCAGATAGTAGAAAACTAGGGTTCCTCAAGCTGACTTGGTGACCTTCTGATACTCAGCATCCACTACATTACTCAGCATCATCATGCACTCGGTAGAAGTAGAGGCTCGGCTTATACTAGCCATGCAACATTTCTTGGAACTCGGTAACCATTGGTGACTCGGTAGATATAGTGTCACTCGATAGAAACTAACTTCTTCGTTTACCTTGCTTTGCTTGGTGAACACTAAATCCTTCATTTACCTTTTTCACTTAGTAAACATTGAGTCCTTTGTTTACCTTTATCACTCGATAAACACTGAGTCCTTTGTTTACCTTTTTCACTCGATAAACACTGAGTCCTTTGTTTACCTTTTTCACTCGATAAACACTGCTGAACTTCTCATTCACTTAGTATCCTCTGGAATGCTTAGTGAGAACTGTTTACCTGCTGAACTTATAAGGTAACCACTGAATGCTCGGTATACACTGTAGACTAAGTGATGAGCTAGATAAGCATTTAGAATTGAATAAGTGTTTGCACTAATGATAAATATATCATAATTCCAACAATCTCCCCCTTTGGCATTAGTGACAAAAACACTTATGAGCCAAAACTTATGTGCAAAATTTGACATACTGATTTACATATATCTCCCCCATACAATATGCACAGAGTATTTACAAATATCTCTATCTTTACACATGGCTTCCTTATTTACATATATCTCCCCCTTTTTGACAATGATGCCAAATTACACAATATGTATTTACATAGAGACACCAAAATGAGAGATAAACTCAGAATGTACCTTGAGAATAAGAGCCAAAGTCTTATCCCAATTTTCTTGCAAAATTGTGCAGGTGGAGAGTGCTATTTGAACTTCAGCTGAAAGTTCAATCACATGATCTGCAACTGAAAAATTATTGTCATGGATCAATGTTTTGGAGTAGACAATGTGTTTCTGCATTGTGTCCATGATAGGAAGCATCATATTTTGAATGTCAATCAAGGTAGACCTGATCCTTGCTTCCTCTCTCAATAATTTTGCTTGCTTTTCTGACAAAAATCTGATTTTGAGATGATGGGATGAACTTGAATTGGGGTCAAGTTACAGCATTTGGGCACTGACCTTCATATCCTCATCAATTTTATTCAATTTTTCTTTGATCTCCTTGGTGTACTCGGTAACATCACAAAGTTTGGAAAAAAGTGAAGTTACATTATTAAAAGAATTTTCAAGATTGGCCAAAATTGTGGACAATTCTACCTATGTTATTGCAATGTGCTGAGCAATGTGCTCAAGCACCTTATTATCAAATTTCCTTTAAGCCTTTTCAATCAATTTTTCTTGACCAGAGGTGTCCTCATTGAATTTATTTATAACCTCTTCTAACTGAATCAAAATGTGTTGAGTAGAATCTACTTCAACACCTATAGCATTTGTAATTATATTTTTAGCATTCTCAATTATTCTATATTCCTTATCCCTTTCAGACCTTAACTGCTTCTACATAGCCTTCATCTCTGTTAGTTGACTAGCAAACCTCATTTCTTCAATGGTAACATTTTCATAGTCAATCTTTGGAATCACTATCTCTATGTCTAAGTCAATATCTTCTAGAATTTCCTTTCCAATGATTAGAAGTCTTAATGGATGCCTTTGCTTAACTTTTGTGATGACTGGTTTGACCTTAGGAATAGACACAATACTGGAGATGGAAGGACTAGTAGTAAAAACTGGGATAGGACTTGAGGATTGAATGCCAATAGAAGTATTTATCGGATCAAAAATTGGAATACTTCCCAAAAATGATGATACACTTGATATAGCAATATCTGAACTAATTGGATTTGAAGTAGATGTAGATAATGCTAACAAAATTGTAGAACAAATTGGAACTGACAAAATTGTGAAACTTACTACTATACTGACTGATGATGATAGAGCTGAGGAGGCTGGCTTGGTAGCTGAAGAAGAGGGCTGCAACTCGATAGATGAAGTGGCAGACAATTCCATTGATGATACCTGGAGTTGTGATGTGGCAGGTGCAGATGATAAATCTGATGTAGATGCTATCAAACCTACTGAAGCTGACTCCAACCTTGATGATGTGATAGTTTTAGGTGGAGTGTGAGGAAGGGATGCAATAACTGATGCTGCAATTTTTACTAGATCATCTTCCTCCTTATCTTCCTCTTCAGCTTCTTCCTCCTTGTCTTTTTCCATTAGTGCATGCAGCTCTTCCAGTGAGATTGTGATGGATGGAGTCCCATTAATATCATCACTGTCAGTGCTGTCATCATCCTTGATTTCTACTGGGTCTTCACTGGGCTTATGCAGATGATAGATATTTTTCCATACGTTTGTTGCATCATTTACAACATGCTCAATGTGTTTGATTAAAATCAAACAGGTGTGAAATCTGATCATCATTTTACCTTCATGGTTTTTCATTTCAGTCTTTATTTCTGGTCTAGTGAGACTTGGTCTAAGATTCTTCAGAGATTGCTCATAGATGTCTTTTACCATTTGGATGGCTGACTCCAATCTCAGTTGCAATCTCTCCAGTAGTTCTTTGGAGATTTGAGAGGCAAGATGGTCAAGGGAGTATTTCCATTTACCCATCTTGCTGAGTACCAGTTCCTCAATCTGTATTTTCTCAGCATCTATTCTGGTTTCAAATTTCAATCCCTTGAAATTTGTGATGCTAGCTCCTTCTTCTAATTTTTTAAGCCTTTCCTCGAATGTGGGTGTAGGCTTGACTAGTATAGGTTCCTGCTTGCCTTTTCTGGTCCTTCTGGTGAATACTACAGTAGGCTTCTTCTTAGGTTTGGTAATGATTACCTTACCTTTCTTCTTTGATGGTTCTTCTTTAGATTCTTGTTCTTCTTGTTCTTCTTCTCCTCCTTATTCTTCATCATCTCCATCATCCTCACCTTTTCCTTCTATTAGCATAAGAGGGCCAGTAGCAGTTTTTAATTTGGCTATCTTCCTCTTGCCTTTGCTTATGGCCTATGCTAGCTTGATTTCAAGCTCAATTCTAGCCTTTGCTTCATCATAAGTTCCAAAAATTGGTTGCCTTGGGTCTATTGGCTCATTTACTAGTGCTTCTATGATGTCTCTGGCTTCATCAATATTTACCTCATAGGGAAGAGGTTTCACCCATGCAACTCGGGGTTTGACTGCCTGAATGTATACCTTGTCATAGTCAACCATAAAGCATACATCATCTCTATAATCTTCAATTAGTTTTGGAGGAATTTGGAACCTATTATTCATTCTTTCCTTGAAGTCTTCAAAATAGTTATCCATGACTTTGTAAAAATTTTCACCCATCTCTGCTACAAACTCATTTATCTAATACAAAATTGGAATGTCTTTTCTCTATATGACAGTTCCTTTAGATGGAAAGAATTTTTGAACATAGGAAAATAAATAGACCAACAGAGAACCGAATTTACAAGGGTTATTCTTGGAAGTCCTTATACTATCCATGTTTTTATTCAATTGTCTCAACAATACTTCTGACAGATCAAATTCAAAGTTTTTCTTTACAATTTTGAAGGCCAAATCCATAGCTTCACAAGGTACACTGTTCAGTCAACTAGAGCTATAGATTTTGTGGGCAATTACATGAATGCCAAATCTTAGTTCGACATCTGATACAATGTTGACATTTAAACCTCTACTGTCCCACTCGGCAAGGGTTTGCTTCTGTAACTCCTCCTGACCTACGATTTTGGTGGCTTTAGCTTTCCTAAGCATAGGGAGACCCGTGATTTTGTGAATCATCTTCTTTGTGATTAACACTGGCTTCTCTAACCATAATTTCCCATTATGCACCCGACTCAAAATATACCTAAACCATTTGGTTTGAAAGTTTCTACGCATATACGAGATATGAGTCAAGCCTTTGGTTTCAAGATGCTTGAATTTGGGTTTGAGAGAGCCATTTACACTCATTTCACCTAGGGTATTGTCCATTTCTAGGTTATCAATTTCTTGAATAGAACATTTGAAATGAGCACGAATATCATTGATAAGAAGTACCTTAGGTGGAATTCATGATTGAGCTCCATTTGGGTCGAGTGATTCTACAACGGTCAGAACAATTTTGAATTGTGGCACATTCCATTCTGTACCCTTTACTAGCATTTCTGAACCCCTCTTTGCCTTGGTGCTGCTGGTGCTTGTGGATGCCATAGCTGATCGATAAGTATAAGAAAATCTTGAACAAATTCTTTGCTTGAAAATCGCTTGAAATCACTTGGAATTTGCTCTAGATTTGTTGGAAATTTCTTTGCTCTGAAATCACAATGAAGAATGAAATCAAATTTTTCCCTTTTGACAAAAATACTATCATTAATGCTCGATACAAAGGTAGCTGTGATGACGTAGTGCTTTCCAGTCTGTCATTGATTTACTTAGTAGATCCTTGCAACTCGGTGGTTGAACAAAACTTTTAGTTACTCCTGACCTAGCTCGGTAAGGTCTTCAACCGACTTTCCTCGGTAGATGCAACTCAGCAAAAGATGCCTTTCTTTTGATCTTTGTGTATCTAGAATACTGATTCGATCTATTTGCTTACTTGAATTTGGAACTACTCTGGATATAGCTTGATGATACAGTTCTAGATTCTTTATGAATCTAATTAAAAATGATGGAGTCACCCACTTCATGAGTGACATTGCCTTCACTTGAACTGTCTTGCTTGGTAGATTTTGGAATCCACTATTGCCTCATTTGTTTTTGAATGTTTTCAGCTTTAGCTTTCTTTTCATCTTCAATTCTTCCAATATTCATGCAATTTTTAGCTATATGACCGAGTTTTGTACATGTATAACATCTTACCATTGTGTCTCTTTTCCTCAAGTGATGCCTTGAACAATCTTTGCCAACATGTCTATATTCTCCATAATAATGACATCTACACCAAGTATTGTAGTCCCATCCAAAGATTTCTTTAACAAGTTGTTCAGCTAGATTGAATGATTTGGATCTGCATTGGAATGCCTTGTGACCATGCTTATTGCATTTGTGACAATTTCCTTCAAACTTTGGCTTGTCCTTGCATTCATTAGCTTAATGACCATGCTGACTGCAATTGTAGCATTTGCCATTGAATTTTCCTTTTCCATTGTTCCAAAACTTGTTTGATGTATGACCTAACTTACCACAGTGATTGCAAGTAGGTCTTTGATTCCTTTGGGCACCTTGTTTGGAGGTTTCACCTTCTTCCTTGTATCCAAGACCAGCTTTACCTTTTTGTCTATGAAGATTCTGCTCATTTTGTTGATTCAATTGATTCATGGCTTCTTGAGATTTCATCATTCTTTCGTTGACTTGCTTTTCAGTGATCAAGTCATTTTCCAAACTTTCATTGATGCATCTTTCATATCTCAGATCACTTTGTAAGCTTGCATTGATTTGTTTTTCAGTGATTAAATCATTTCTCAAACTTTCATTCTCAGATCTTAGATTCATAATTTCTTCATTTGCATTAGATAGTTGACCTACAAGATCTTCATGCTGAAGGGATTGATTATTTCTTGCCTCTAAGTCTTCATTTTCCTTGTTTCTCTGTTCCAAAAATTCACATAGCTTGATTGATTAGATTTCTTGTTTTCTTTTAAGCTTTCTTACTTCTTCCTGTAGAGAACCATTCTTTGCTAGGAGTTCCTTGATTGCTTCATTAGCTTCATTTGAACTGCTTGATGGTAAATGGTCTCCAATATTTTCTTCAACATACTGATGATCATTCATTTGTCTTGCAAGTTCCTTCCTTCTCTTTAGAGATTGAAAAAGATGCTCCTTAGCTTCTTTGAGTTGAGCCAAGGCCATTTCCAGATCTAGCTTTTCATTTTCAATAGATTTGTCAAGTTTGAATATCTCCATTTTCCTTGATCTTTGCTCAAGCTGTCAAACTTTATCCTGAGAACCACAAATGCTCTGATATCAATTGTTGGAAATATTCAAGATAAGATAGGTTACTAAGAGGGGAGGGGTGAATCAGTAACTTATAAAATTTTTGAACAATTCAACATTTTAACCATTCATCATTCATTCATCTAATCTATTGCATAAATGAAAGATCAAACATTCATTGCACATGTACACAGAGATTTGGTGACCCAGAAACCTTCCAAATAAAAAGTAAAACTGTGGTGGGGATGATGCCCACAAAAATTTGTTACTGTAGTATGAAGTTGGCCGGTTAAGGCTTACATTGATCACTTCTGATGATCTGCCCTGTTAGGAGCACAAAGGACTGCTAGGTCCACCTTGTTAGAGGATTTACAAACATACATTGAAGTATGCACTCTATTAGGAGATTTATGCAAAGACTGTTAAGTCTACCCTATTAAAAGATTTACAAAACTGATTCACCTGTTAGGATGAAACAATGGATCTACTTACAAACTTGATTTGTTGATTAGATCCTTGAAGTATAGATCACCTTTTGTGACTGATGAATCTTTTCTGCTCCTTGTAGACCTTGCTGAATATTCTGCTCTTCTACTAATTTGCAAAACATTACATGTCTCTCTTGATACATTTATCCATATCTTACTCACTTTTTGCAAATGATATCATACATTACATATATACCATTCCAATATTTACAATTGCAAGGTCGGCCAAAACACAAGTGAACAAAACATTACAGAGTCGGCTAGATAGTAGAAAACTTGAGTTCCTCAAGCTGACTTGGTGACCTTCTAATACTCAACATCCACTACATTACTCGACATCATCATGCACTCGATAGAAGTAGAGGCTTGGCTTATACTAGCCGCACAACATTGCTTGAAACTCGATAACCATTGGTGACTCGGTAGATATAGTGTCACTCGGTAGAAACTAACTTCTTCGTTTACCTTGCTTTGCTCAGTGAACACTGAATCCTTCATTTACATTTTTCACTTAGTAAACGCTGAGTCCTTTGTTTACCTTTATTAATTGATAAACACTGAGTCCTTTGTTTACCTTTTTCACTCAGTAAACACTGAGTCCTTTGTTTACCTTTTTCACTCGGTAAACACTACTGAACTTCTCATTCACTCAGTATCCTCTGGAATGCTCGGTGAGAACTGTTTACCTGCTGAACTTATAAGGTAACCACTGAATGCTCGGTATACATTGTAGACTAAGTGATGAGCTAGATAAGCATTTAGAATTGAATAAGTGTTTGCACTAATGATAAATATATCATAATTCCAACAATGTAAGACAATGTCAATGATATATTTATAGAAGTGAAATAAAAAATAAAAAATTGATTCAACATATTTCTTCAAATGAGGTCTTATAAAATAAAATAGTTAAATGAAAACACATGTTTATAAATGCATAAATTAACATGAGCTATCTGAACTATGTATATATATGTGTAATTTGTATGTACTCACTAGGTGGAACTGCACAAGATGTTTATGTTCAATCCACCTCAACATTTAAATTTGCATAAATTGTAATTGAGACCTAAATAAGAGGTGTGTGTGTGTGTGTATATATATATATATATGTTTTTTAATTTAGTATTGACAATGCAAACATACATGTAATTAAATTATATAAGTACATATATAAAAATAACACAATAAAAGAAAAAAATTACATGTGTTTGATTTAAATGTAATCATCCCACTATACCATCTACATCCTCTCTCTTTTGCAATGCATCTATGATTGTCTCATGCTCGTCTATTGAAATTGTCCATAATACCTTATTTACTGGTCTCCCTTTGTATCTTTCTAATTTGATATTTGTTGTCACAACCAAATGAGAATAGTTTAAAATCTTCTTTTCTAATTGGTAGTCTTCAAATGCTGGTAAACCATTTGTTCTTGTTAGGTATCTATGTAGCCAGGTGCTAGCTACAATGACAGACCCAATTGGATACTCAAAACTATCATCATCTACTTGATGACATATCAATTTTTTCTTAGGTTCCACACATCCAAGTAGCCAATAATCAATTTTTTCATCATTATCATTAGGTGCAATAACAACATAAACATGTCCTACAAGATAAGATAAAGTACATAAATACTTTAATCACATGTTACTTATATAAATAATATAAATTGAAGCATGATCACAACAAAATCTAATTAAATTGTGCATACTAGGTTGTATGAGGTCTAAAATATGACCATAGTCTTCTAATGCAAAAGTAACATTCTAGCCTTTATTTACTATATCATCTTGAAAATGTGTGTCAGTAGGTGATAATATTTTTTGTTGCCAATCTTCAACCCATTTTGTATTCTTTCATTCTTCCCATTCACCTGCAAGACAAAAATGACAAAAAAAAAACAAGCTCTCTAGTCAATATAGTCCAAGTGTTAGAATCTTAACTCCTAAATGAATGCCATCTAGCTGACCCACTAATTGTATCACTGTCATATCTTGAAAGGATGTTCTTCTCTTCAACTAGGTAGAAGAAATATTTGATTATAGAGTTCTCACTTGATCCTATGTATAAATATTTGTTACACCATTTGATAATCTCATGTGCATTTTTGAATTTGACTTTTTCCTCAAGTTTTAATTTCTCTCTACTAAGGGCTCTCTTCACACATGCACTAGGAGAAGATAAATAATTAGAGACTTGAACAATGTTTCAAAAGAGAAAGACATTGAGGATACCACGATGGATGAAGAGGCTGAAGAAGAGAACCCAATACAATGAGATTTAGGTGCTAAAGAGAATGAAGCACAATGTCAATGAGAGAGAAGATAAATAATTAGAGAATTGAACAATGTTTCAAAGGAGAAAGACATTGAGGATACCACTATAGATGAAGAGATTGAAGAAGAGAACCCAATACAATGAGATTCAGGTGCACATTCTAATCAAACATTCAATACAAGAATGTCTCCAAAACCTCAAATTTTTTCTCATGGTGAAATTGGTGATTTTTTAGAAGCAATTTATGATTAAACAATTTAGATTTTCTTCATGAGAATAGATTGTCAAATGATCATGCACAAAAAACTCCAATGAAAATGCATGCCCCAAAAGAAATACCAAAAAAAATTGAAAATAAGATTCAAATCCCAAATAATAGTGAAAATGAAATGTCAATTGAAAATAAAAATTGCATGAATGTAGCGACATAGAAACACCAACTACTGAACAAATATGTTAGAATGATAGTAAAGTGTATGAACATAATTTTTATTTTTCTAATGATGTACTAGATAATCTTGAAGGATTGGTTTCATGGAGACAAATTAAGACACATGCTAATAGATTATGTAGACATTTTTTTTTATAATAAGAAATTTGGGTCTCAATGTTAGTCAATGTTGCAACTAATTAAAATGTCTAAAATGTGAAAAGTAATGAAAAGGTCGGGAATGTATGCAAAACCCAAGAATAAAAATGAGTCTTTAAAACAAGTTGTATCCACTATTGCTAGTGCCTTTGATGTTATCAGAAAGAGAAGTTGCTCTAAAGATAAGAATGCAACACAATGAGCAATAACAACAGATTTAGTTAACAAATCAACAATTGAAAAAAGATTGATTGGCAAAATAAGTGGATATCTTAATGTGAATCATAAGACTTTAGAAAGAGATGTAAATAGAAGGGTTAACTTTGAATGTGATCTAGGAAAGAATCACATGTTGTTGTAAAACTCATGTTCAATTTCGTTACCATTATGATGTATTTCGATCTATACGTGGTACCATGCATAATAAAGAAATGTTGCAAGAATGTGGCATAAAAATACCACCTCAAACTATAAAGGATTTCATATCAGGTTTCTTTTGTAAGCCACCTAATGATCAGTACTTTCTTTTCCATTTTTCTATAGAGTACGAATGACTATGAGCTCTTTCTTAATGTCATTCTTCTTACAAATATTTAGAAAAAAATTAGAGGTATACTCCCCTCCTCTATCTGACCTAAGGACTTTTACATAGTGTCCACATTCTTTTTTAGAAAGGGCTTTAATTTCAACAAATTTATCAAATGCTTTAGTTTTGTTCTCCAAGAAATACACCCATGTCCTACAAGTAAAATCATCTATGAATGTCATAAAATAAGTACTCCCCCCAATAGAAGTTGTTTGCACAAGGCCTACTAATTTAGAATGCAAAAATTTTAATGGTGCCATTTCCCCTCTATAATTACTAGAATTAAAGGGAAGCCTATGTTTCTTACCCAAAATACAAGCCTCACACTTGTCACATGAATCTACAATAGTTGGCAAATCATCTGCCATTCTTTTTTTGGACGACAAATTTAAACCAATAAGGTTGTAATGTCCATACTTGAGATGCCAAAGCTTGGAGGGGTCTTCAATCATGCATGCTTGGAAGGTGCAACACCAAATTGAGAAGAGAAGCATCTCTCTTTCTTCAAAGGGAACATCCACTTTTTTTTTCATTTGGACTACTACAAGTATTTGCTTACTCCTGTCTTTCTCATGAATGACACACACGTCATTTTTCATTAGCACCTTGTAACAATTTTGAATGATTTGTCCAACACTCGTCAAATTTTGCTTCATACCTAGGGAAAAATATATATTTTGTATCTCCTTCTTCTCACCTTTCTTGGTGCAGGCCATGATAGATCCTTTGCCCATTATGGGAATAGTTCCATTATTTCCCATCTTAATTTCACACTTCAAATTTCTATGAATAAAATAAAATAAACTTTCATTACCACTCATGTGGTTGCTAGAATCAATATCTAAGTAGCATACCTTAGGGCTTCCTTCTTCAACAATGTTGAACATGATGAAGGCTGCCAGATTGTTTGTATTCCCCATGTTCACATAAACCACATTTGCATTATGTCTTGATTGATTTCTCTACTTCTTCAAGTATTCACTTGTGTAATACCCAAACTTATGATAGTAGTAATATTTAACATTTCTCTTATTGGAGTTGTAGTTCTTCTTACCTCCTCTAGAGCTATTTTGAGAGGTACTTTCTCTCTCTTGGTTGCTTTCTCATCCTGAGCTTTTGGTACTAGAATTCCTTTAAACATTCCTTCCATAACCTCTACTTCTTGATCCTCTACCTGAGCCATTTCTTCCTCTCTTCCTACCTCTTAAATTCTCTTGTGCCTTGAAAGACCGCTCTTGGGAAGTTGTTGCTAATATGTTAATCTAGTTTTCATGGGTCTAAAGATTTTCCATCAACTCATCCATGGTCAATGTGGTGAAGTCATTTGATTCCTCAATGGTCATCATGAGGTTGTCATATCTTTGAGGTAAACTCATCAACATCTTCTCCATCATTATTTTCTCTACATAATCTTCTCCATTTGATTTGAGCTTGTTTACCAAAGTGGAGATTCGTGAGCTGAACTCTACAATAGGTTCATTGTCCTTCATTTGAAGGTTCTGAAAATCTATTCTAATCATCTATAGCTTTACTACTCTAACCTGATCAGTGCCTTGGAAGTTTGTCTGAAGGATATCCCATACTTCCTTGGAGTAATTTTCAACTACAATTTTGGGAAAAAAATCTTTGTTATTGTTGGCTCAATCAAACTTAATGTTATTGCATCCTTTCACCTTGACTCCTTCAGCTAAGTCTTTTGAGGGTTTGTGAGGGTAGCATACTATGTTGGGTCGGTAACATCATTAAGCCCATTTATCACAAACTCCCACAAATCGCTACCAACCATAATGGTTCTCATCTTCTTTTTCCATGTATCATAATCCTATCAATCAAAGGATAGTGGCTATTATCATATCTTTCCTATATCTCCTACCATGAAAAATACCAAAAAAATTCTCTAACTCACTTTGGATTTTGGACCTCAAATCTCTGATACCATCTAAGAAATCATAACTAAACAACTTCAAAATTTGCTAGACAACAGTTAATGTCAAATGACAATTTTTCTCAACAAGAATAGGTGTTGAGTGATAGGTAGTAGGTTCCAAGTAAACTCAACACACTAAGGAGTTGAGTGAGCTTGTCAGTAAAGAGATCTTAGCTCAAGACGAGAGATTATTTCTTAAATGGAACAATAAGCAGACCGAGTGAGCATGTGATAAACTTAGTTAACATGTGAGCTAATCAAGTTAATAATAAACTTTTTGCCATAAATTTTCCACCACTAAAATATAGAGAAGGTAACAACAAAAATTGTAAATATAAACTTCTCAAATACTAAGAACCATGCAATAACAAATAGAAAGGAAACAACAATGAACCAACACAATTGGATCAATTAGTATGTCTGCTTTCTTGTTTTACATTCAAATGGGTTAAACTATTACAAAATCTAGGAGCATTTGACTTCAACCAAAAAAACATAAAATACTTCAACTGATAAAACTAATCTTAAACTTATAGCACTAAAGGCTACATATTCTGGAGCAATCATTGCTTAATAGTACAAAAAAAAAAAAAAAAAAAAAAAAAAAAACTTAGAGAATGATAGAAAAAGTAAGCATGTGTTATTACAAACTCTAAAACTCAACCTTCCTTCTATCCTCTAAACTCTATTCTGAATATCTGTTACACCTCTACTCTAATCTGGTGATCTTCTTCTTATCTTTGCTTTGCTTCTTCTCTATTGTCTTCTATTGAATGAATGGGCTTCATCCCTTTTGTCTTGCTTAAAAAAATGTTTTACCTCTCTCTTCCAAGTTTCAAACTCACCTACTGAGTTAATGAATGGGTAGGTGGGCATTTGGCTCCATGGGAAACCAACCAATGTCTTTTCAAATTTATGACAATTTTCACTAAAGAGAGGGGACTAACTTCTTGAATCATAGATGCTGGTGTTGATTTGTTCTATTTTTTATGAGAGTGAAACACACCTCCAATTCTTCTAAGCTTGGGTTCTTGAGTTTTTAATCCCAATCTCACTCATGCACATATGACACTATGTATTTCTATTTGATGTTCTTATTTTATTTCTTAAAAAATAAAGAAGAACAAAAGATAATACTTTTGACATTGGTGATGATCATCCCACTTGTATTCATTATATAATTGAATTTTCATTATGTTATTTCTATTTTTGGATTGATCAAAGCTAATTTTGCTAATAGTTTTTTCCGTTAATTAACAAATTTGGCAACCAATGAATGTTGTTATTGACATTTGATTTCCACAATCCATCGTTAATATGTTCGAGTTTTTCTGGAATTTGATTGTGTAAATTTTTTTTTAGCATACATATTAATGAATGTTGTTTTTAGGTGGCATTTGGAATTTACAAATTCGTTCATGTGTGTATCATCTATCATCACACAGTTGGCATATATGCAAGGAGAGACAGAGGAAGATGATAGCTTTGAACAAGCTCGCATCCTAAAACAATCAATATATTAGATATATTTCCAATGACTTCCATTTATATTTCATTACAGATGGAAACTAAGGTGACCACATGAGAATAAGAAGCTCAATGTAGAGTTGAAGCTAGTGAGAGAGTACAAGCTCAGAAAAGAGACTGCATTGGTAAAAATAGCTAGAATAATTCTCAGTGTAACTTTGTAATCAATTTATACATTATAGCCAACTATTGGAATGCACATATAAGAAACTAAGAAGGTAATTTAACTTTTTTGCTATTTCTTTGTTTATTTCGTTCTAAAATAGTCCATGCTTTGTGGGAGAGAAATGGAATTTCTCCTATGTAAGATAAAGATATTGAAGGGTAAAGTTTTAGAGTGGAAATTGAAATGGAAATCTGTTATAGGGAGAAACCTCTATTTTAGTGAATAATGGGGATTTTGAATGCAATATCATCCACATTTTATATGTCTAGAGTGAGCCACAACAAATAAGTAGAACATGACTTCTCATAAAGAACTGTATTTATTCCATAGATTCTTAAGGGGGCTGAGATAAATCTAGGTGATTCTAGAATCAAACTTTGATATCTGGACAACCCTCTTAGAATTATTCCTAAATCTGAAGCAGCTACTGCTAAGGCAAATATGAATAATGGTTTTGGTATGGAAGGGCTAAAATGCACTTGCATAGTCAATATGTTTGTATTTTTTTAATAAATTAACATTCATATGTATTAATTAATAAAAGTGCATTTTGGTCCCTACATAGACAGTGCCATAAATAACAAGTATTGCAAAATAGAAAATGAAAGCTTGCCAATGTTATGAAGCAAAGGTTGGCTGGTAAGTTATGGCATTGCTTTACAATAGCCACACATCTGCAAGATGTGAAGGTTGTTTGGGAAAATAAATGATATAGACTTTATCAGTCAACCTTAGTCTTGCAGATAGCTCGTGATTTTCCTAATTCTTATGAATGATGAATTACCTTATGCTAGTTAAACATAATTTCTTAGTGAATGTTAGGTCTTTGAATCTTTAATGGCTTGAATTTTAGTAGGTGTTGCATCCATCAAACATAACAACAATTTTACTCTGAATAAATTTTAGAGTATCTATAAAATGTTTTTTCTGCTTTTTGGATTAAGAGAGAATCAAATTTTGATTTAAGAAGCCTCTTCTAAATAATCATTTCATAATTTCATTTATTCTTCATCGGTGGGCATATTGATTATATAGATTATTCAAATACCCTGATTTAGTAAGAGCCCAATAAAATTTTAATAATTATTATATAATAAAATATTTCATTCCAATAACATATTCGTCAACTAACAAATGATTTAAATTATAGAGTATGTAAATTTTCTTCGGCTTGAAACTTAGCTGTGTTTTCTGATTATTAAACTCATTAGCTTGAAGTTTTTATTAATGGAATTTTACACTATTCATGAAGGAAGTGGAAGTAGTTGGTTTAATTTTCTGGACTCATCTATGAGTGATTTTGCCAAATTTATAATACTCTTATAAATGAGGCTTTGTTCGTTATATATGTTTATAGTACACGACTGGCAACCAAAATTTAGTGTTTACAGTATTTAGTAAGAGAGGAGGATTTTCTTGTGATTCATCTCCCTTGATCTGAGTATGAAACCTACATTTTGCATTATGAGATATCTCATCGTAAGCCATTTCCGATTTTGCAACATCAAAGGTTTGGCTAAGCTTTAAATTCCCTTAATATCTTGTCATCTTTATAATTTCTCGTACAAAATGAAATATTTTGAATTTATTTTGGCTTCTTTGTGATTTGCAGAAAAGACAACATTGTAGCAGTTGCAGGCCAAAGCATAAAGATTAATTAAATCCAAAGTATGGTGATAAATTGTCTTATACCATAAAACAATCACCATTCTGTACCTAAAATGAATGTTTTAGTGGAAAAAATGTAAATTTTCTTATACCATAAAACAATCACCATTCCGTACCTAAAATAAATGTTTTACTCGAAAAAATGTTTATGACTAGAGGCATATACAATGGCATTCACAAAACAGTTTAAAAATAAATTAAGTTGTGTAATGTCATTTGACACTCATAATTGTTAACAAATAGAAATACATAAAAAAATTAATGAAAGTTACAAATGATTTTTTTAAAATAAAATGCGTAATGGAATCACAATTATTAACATATAGAAAAAGAAAAGAAATTTAATGGGACTTACAAACTAAATTTGTTTAAAAAAAATCAATTTCAAAAAGTTACAATATCTTTTTTTAAATCAATTTAAAATATAAAATGTCTTTTGGCATTCAGCAAAGTTTTTTTAAAAGAAAAAGATTAATTGGCAAATAAGATTCTCAAATTTAAAATAGATAAAAATCAATATTAATTATAGTTAGAATGTTTCTATATTTTCTTTATATTTTTCTATAAATAATGTCATTATACTTAGAAAATCAAATATAATTAATGTCGATCAGAATGGGGGAATGTTAACTTTTATTCTTCTATGTTAAATTTGACAACCATCAGTTTAAATTTTATTATGAACACAATATACTTTTTAAAATTAATTTAATAAATACCACATAAAATATCTATATAAATTATTATATTTCGAAATATAAATCATCCATTTTTAAAGAGAAATAAATAAAAATCTTAAGTTAGCAAAAAGCTCAATAAATGGAGATAAAGGAGATATAAATAATTTTAGATTTAGTAAATTAAATTATAATTATTTTGTAGTGGATATCTATCATCATTTTTTTAGATAGATTTATTTAAAATATCTATACTAGTAAATATGCCAAGTGGCATTTTGCTTTTTCGAATTTGGTTTTTCAAATTTTTTATAATTTGTTTTCGAGATTTTCTATTCTAGAAGCTAGAAAAGTGTATATAGGTAGATTTAGTAAAAAAATAAAATATGAAATTAGATACATCTTATTTTTCTGAATTATAATTAGGATGTTTCTATATTTTCTTTATATTTTTCTATTAATAATATCATTATATTAGTCAGAAAATCAAATATAATAATATAAAAACAATATAGTCTTCTAATAATAAGAATACCATGAATAATAAATCTTAGAGAAAAAAATTCTATATGAAATATACAAAGCAATCATCACATTTATGAATTTAATATTAATCTATAATCTATTGTATATATGTATGTTTAATTCTTTTTCAAATATAATTGTGTTGTACTTTTTGACTTAATATTTCAAATCACAACTTCTCCCTTAATTGAGACTTGAACTCTAACAATAAATGTTCATGTTTTAAATCACAATATTACCTTAAATAAATTGAAATTTACCCAATTAAATTGAGAATTGGCACTAATACTAAATTAAGTTGAAATCTAAATTTAACTATAACTCCTCTTGTAATTTTAATAAAATGTTAATAATTATTTATCTAATATATTAGATATTATAATTCATGTTTAATTAACTTTGAGAGAGAGAGAGAGAGAGAGTTGGGTAGAGGAATAGAGAGAAAAATCCATTTAATGTTTGTAATAGAATAGGGAGTAGAAGGAAATATGGGTGGAGGGGGGAGAGAGGGGGGAGGGGGACATATCTAGAGAAAGACAAGAGACCCTATTATGTTTTCAATAGAGATTCTAGAAAGAGAGAAGAGACCTTATTATGTTTTCAATAAGGATCAGAGAGAGAGAGAGAGAGAGAGAGAGAGAGAGAGATTGGCAAATAAGATTCTCAAATATAAAATAGATAAAAATCAATATTAAATATGCCAAGCGGCATTTTGCTTTTTCAAATTTGATTTTTCATTTTTTTTTTATAATTTGTTTTCTAGATTTTCTATTCTAGAAGCTAGAAAAGTGTATATAGGTAGATTTAGTGAAAAAATAAAATATGAAATTAGACACATCTTATTTTTCTAAATTATAATTAGGATGTTTCTATATTTTCTTTATATTTTTCTATAAATAATGTCATTATATTTAGCTAGAAAATCAAATATGATAATATAGAAACAATTTAGTCTTCTAAAAATAAGAATACCATGAATAATAAATCTTACAAAAAATAATTCTATATGAAATATACAAAGCAATCATCACATTTTTGAATTTAATATTAATCAATAATCTATTGTGTATATGTATTTTTAATTCTTTTGCAAATATAATTGTGTTGTACTTTTTGATTTCAAATTTGAGACTTGACATTAACACTAAATTAAGTTGAAATCTAAATTTAATTATAACTTCACTTGTAATCTTAATAAAATAATAATCATTATTTATCTAATATATTAGATATTATAATTCATGTTTAATTAAATTCGACAAAGAGAGAAGGAGAAGGTACACAAGGGTGAGTACAGAGAGAGAGAGAGAGAGAGAGAGAGAGAGAGAGAGAGAGAGACCCATAAAATGTTTCTAATAGAATAGGGATTACAGGGAAATATGGGTGGAGGGAAGAGAGAGGGGGGAGGGGGACATCTCTAGAGAGAGATAAGAGACCCTATTATGTTTTTAATAGAGATCTTAGTGATATGGTTAGAGAGAAATGTGATGGTGAAATAAGGGGAGAGAGAGGGAGGGAGAGAGGAGGAGAGGGATAGAGAGAGAGAGAGGGAGAGAGAGATAGAGAGTGAGATAGAGACAAAGGGAAGGAGGGAGAAATTGAGAGAGAGTAGGGAAGGGGTAAAAGAGAGAGGGAGAGAAAGGGAGATAGACATTAGACAACATGTCTAGAGAGAGAGATAATAGTGAAATAAAGGGGGAGAGTGAGACAAGTTTATTAGAGGGAATAACTAGAGAGAGAGATTAATGAGCATATCTAGAGAGAGACAAGGCACCATTAACCATCATCACTGAATAGCTAAGAGTTTCAACCATCTACTTCACCATTCTAATAACCTTTTGACTTAGGCCTATCCTTTCCATAACTTTGTACATAAAAGTCAAATTAATCCTATCATAAGCTTTAGATGTAGTGCCTCTCCCATTTGAATTTTGTAAGTCGTCCTGATGGATGCAACCTTGCTGATCTTTTGTTGTGATGGATCATGATTGTGACCCTGAGTGGTCTACACCGTTGAGGTGTTTGGATTTATATTTCTTTATCAGTTGCTTTGATAATGCTTTTGACTGATCTTTGAGATTATGATGTGATTTTTGGTTCACTAGGGTTTGTGCCAGTGGTTACCAGGATCGATGTGGTATCATGAGGTTGTTCCGTGATTACCCTGAGATGTGTGCAGAGATTGCACTATGTACTATTACCATGCTACACTGGACTAGGTTCCTGTAGCAGTGGTTAGTCATGTTTATGACTGTGTTCGTTTATGTGTTTTAAGTGCCTTATTAAATGCATTAATGATTAGAAATGGATTATTCTGGTTGGATTCTTTGGTTATGTGCTGCGGACATCTACCTTGTTATATTTCTGATTAGAGAGATATTTGTTACTCATGTTATGTTTTACATTTGAGATGACCTGAGGGTCAAATGTTACTCTTTGATTCCAGTATAATAGATATTAGACTACTATGCTGTTCAGTTAATCATATTGCATGATGATGCCATTTTGAGATAACAGTGTGTTTTATGATGTTATCTGGTTATTTGGTATTTGGACATACCTCTGATTTCGCTATATGATGGATTTAATGCTATGGTTATTTACTTCATTCCTGCTTTGCTACGCCTTTTGCGAATGTGAGTGATGTAAATAGATTATTTTAATATAATTAAATAAATGGTTAAATTAGGTGATTTAATGCATTTATTTCTTTGGCTATGTTATTATATGCAATTGTGCTTGATCGTGTTGTTTAGTGTGCAGGATGTATATCCCTGGCAGTGGCACATGGAGTTAGTGATTCAAACTTTCATATTTTACCAATGTCGTCCTTATATGGTCGATGTATCCTTTATTAAATTTTTTAATTTAAACCTTTCGGTGATTATTAAATTCGAACTCATTGCATTATGTGATTAGACCAGTAAGCGTGTTTGTGCATTTAGAGGTTCACATTGTCGCGAAAGTTGTTTAAGGTTATTTTTGTGTTTTTGGGTTTTCAAGCTTTTTAATTGATTTATTTTAATTTCTGGCAACTTTGCCATAGATGAATTCCTATTTATAGGAATAGCCTATTTTCATTTGGGTCGATTCGGGGTTTAACTAGATTGACTGGTTAAATGCCCTAATCGATTATTCACTCAAAAAGTGAATAAGTATCCAAAGAGGAATTTAATTCCTCACTTCTCACTTTCAAATTGGAAAGTTGGAGAGTATAACCCAAAATCCTCTTCATGAGGATTTACTATTTTGTTCGTTGTGGGAGCTACGGGCATGGGATCGTCGCGAGGTTGGGCTCGTTGGATCCAGCTCAGGGAAACCTTGGATTGCCACAATTTTTAGCTACTTCTGCGAGATATTTATTTTATGGTTCAGATTCCCGTTTTGCCTTTTTGGTTGTGAGGTAGGGCTTTCCTGTTTTATTGTTTCTGCTCCGTTTCTGCTTCTATTTTTGTTAGCCATTTGTTTGGAGGCTAAGAACTAGTGTTCCTCTCCATTTCTGTATGCTAGTTCTACCTGGTTGGGCGAGTATGAACATTTTCCTATTTTTTGGGATGAGGGTTTGGAATTTTACGCCGTTATGCTGGCCGTTTTTGCATACGGTGTTCGATTCCATTTATTTTTGGATTCTTGGGGTTTTTGAACCCAAAGGCCAAATGGGTTTTAATTTTGAAGTTTTTCCAAATTTTTAGAGTTTTTACCTTATTTTGCGTGCCGCCTTATTTTCTCAAGTTTTCTTGGCACAATGTGTGTCGTGGACCTTGATGATCTGCTTGGATATCAGTCAAACCACTTTTGCACTTTTATGTTGCATTGGGATGCGTGTTGCATCCGTACTCCCAATGTTGTGTTCGGTTGAGTGATTTTATACCTGTTATGGTTTTTGTTGGACCTTTGCTTTTGTTTCGTGAAGGCTAGGATTCGTGTAGAATCCATACTCTCGGATTGAGGCCGATTGAGTGAGTTCACGATGTTTGGTCTTGTTACATCATTGGGATTCGTGTAGAATCCATACTCTCGGATTGAGGTCGGTTGAGTGATTTCATGATGTATGATTTTATTGGCTTTGGGATTTGTGTAGAATCTGTCCTTCCCGTGTTGCTTTCAGTTGGGTGTTTTCTTTGCATTGTGTTCTCATTCCTGTCCTTTTTGTTATGATCTTCGTGATGGTGGTGCGCCACACACGAGTACGTCTGCGTACATTTGTCAAGTGACTTGAGAGGCTCAATCTTCCATGGTACTTTCGAAAGTTATGATCATTAGGGTTGGGATGGGAGTATGCATGCCCACGGGCACTTGTCGTAGGATGAGCATGGGTAGGGTAGGGTAGCATATGGAGGGGGCTTCTATCCTGTAACTTGGTGACTACTTCCCAGTTGGCAGAGGAAGTTTTATATAAGTGATAATTAAATTAAAACTTTGGGTGGTAATAAATACAAGATAATTAAAATGTGTGGGTTGTGCGCCTTCCGTCATGAAGAGTAGCTGCCCTAGGTTGTGCGCCTTCTGTTGAGAAGAGTAGCTGCCTATACTAGCTTGGGCTTGTTGATGCCAAGTGACTCTCCATGATGTCAACCCCTACTTAGCAACCTTTTGAGTGTCTGACTAGGACCTGTACTCCTTGCATTGTCTTAGGTTCTTGGGTGCAGCCATCATACTGTTTGGCGTGAGTGTTAGCCTTCGATGTTGTGCTTTATGTGTGTTTGTGGTTGGATCATTATCTCCATCAGCACGACCGGTGTGGACCTACGGGTTCCATGTGGTTGGGAGGCGTAGCTACCTTTACCACTGCTAGGGATCGAAGTACAGAGACGATCTTTTGTCTTAGTGCGACCGTTGCTAGATGTCTTCACTTGGTACTTCGAGTTTCGGAGTATGCTTTCTTGTGATTTATGCTTTCATTGGGATGCTTGTATATCATGTTTAGATGATGTTATTTTATTTGGCGCATTCCCTTATTATGATGTTTAGCATATGGTTAGATGATGTGATTTTCTTTAGTAGTATATCTATTGCTTACTGCTGTTTAGCATGTGATAGGTGATGTTATCTACTGTAGGATTATCTTATGCGTTATCACTAGCATGTTAGATTTCCTTGTGCTTATATTGTTGCATGTTTTTATTAGTGATATCCCTATTACGACAGTACCGACGATTTGGTCGGTGGCTTGGGATGTTACGCGCGGGGGATGGCTAGGATCCACAATGGTCTTATGATGCTATTGACGGTTGGGAGGAACTGCGTACTTAGTTTGGTTGTTTTGTTTTTGAGATGTATTTCTGTACATTGCGATGTTGCTTTTGTTCTCTGCGATGTTTATTTTAGTGTGTTCTTCGCTGCTGTAGTTTAGATGGATAGATGTTCTCCTTTCTGTGTTGTTCTTGCGCTCGAGTGTTCATTCCTCGAGCCTTCGTGGATCCAGTACTCCCCGGTGTGGAGGTTCTTTTGTCAAATTTTCCCCATTTTTGAGTTCTGGAAGTGTTTTTACTTTCTATGGGCGACATTTGTTCAGCATTGTGCGACACTGATAAAGTATCGCACACCCATAGAAAGAATGTCGTACGATACTATAAAGTGTCGCACGCATTACTAGAGAAGTGTCGTACGACACTGGAAGAGTGTCGCACGAATTTATGAGAAATGTCACACGATACTTTTCCAGTATCGCACGCCTTCTTGAGAAGTGTCGCACGTAGTAAGGGAGAAGTGTCGCCCTCCCTTAGTAAAAAGTGTCGCACAGTTTTTGTGAAAAACCTACGCGTGCCATCAGCGAGCACTTTTCTTCGTGATCCAATTTTTGTGAGAGTGGGTTTGGATACCCTTTTGGGCATTCTTCGACCTTATGCTGTTGCATTTTGAATTCTGTCGGTTTCTCTTGAAATCGAGTTTTCGTGTTTTTGGTTTAGTCTCTTGGGGTTTAAAATATATCGTTTAAGTATAAGTTGAATATATTTTAATATATGCGACAAATCATTTGAGATAGGTTTCAGACCTCTCAGAGATAAGTTATGGATTCTAGGAAATTTCAGGGCTTCAAAAATCCAAACTTAGCCAATTTTTAGGGCTTTAGGATTTCAGGCTTGGCCAAATTTTGAGATTCTGCATTTTACCCCAGCTTGGTGTTTGGTTGATGAGTGGTCTTTTCTTGTGCCCTCATCTTGTTGTGGTGGTTGTTGGCTTTTGTTTGGGTGTGTCAGTTGGGTAGTGGCGTTCGAAGATTCATTGGTTGCCAGGATTGTGTTGAAGTCTTCCATTGCGATCTTTGTGATCCCTGTATGATGTTTTCTTGTGCATTCATACTTGTAAAAAAAAAATCTTGGCTTGATTTGAATCCTTGTTTCCAAGGATCTCCAGGCAGGGCATTACATTAGATATGTTGAGTTTCAATACCATAAAAAGATTACCACTTTTCTCCATAGAGTGCAAGATTGCATGCATCGTTATGGCAACATCCAAGATTTTTCATCCTAGGACAAACCCACTCTGGGTTTTCCCTATGACTTTATGCAACAACGACTTCAATTTATTCACAAGAATTTTAGAGAAAATCTTGAAAGTAGTGTAATGAAAGTTTTGTTGAGTTATTTAAGAAGTTTCCCAGTTCTAAAAAATTCATGGGCCGTCCGAAGGAGATCCAACTTGATAAGATCCCAAAAATGTTAAAAGAATGTTTCAACGCATATGAATTGTTTACCTTTGAAGATGAAATAACTGTTTGGTAAGATTGAAACCATTGTATGCTAATGGACGCTTGGGAAGTACATTGAATCATCGAACAAACAAAACAATAAAAACCAAGAGCTGCATGTAATAGCTATAGTTTTTGTTATCTCGTGTGTGTTAATGCATCTTTGAATATTTTTTTTCTTTCATACAACTTACTGCTTCCTTGTAGTTTTTTCCTTATAGGCTACATATATATATCTAACTAAACTGATCTATACAAATTTGGATTATGAATAGAGAGAGTGGAAATTGGGGCATGAGGTAAACTTGATTGGTAGCCACTACTTCAAATAAAATGGATATCTATTTTACTGCAAGCTTTGA
Organism: Cupressus sempervirens; assembly: GCA_028749045.1. Taxonomy (NCBI): domain Eukaryota; kingdom Viridiplantae; phylum Streptophyta; class Pinopsida; order Cupressales; family Cupressaceae; genus Cupressus; species Cupressus sempervirens. Next base: position 920,571,017 of record CM053792.1, read on the forward strand.
ACTAGACCTTCAAAATTGATACTCTAGTTCTTAAAAACATTTGTATGTGAAGTAATTTGATAGAGATATTAAAATATAGTGAATACTTTACAAAAATATAAATATGGCTAGAGAATTTCAGATTACAAACCAATACATATAAATTCTGAAAAATTCTAATTTTACTTTTCTTAATGTTTGTTTTCTTTTGATTTGGCAAAATGATTATTGCAGAAAATCAAGAGACTGGTCCTACTCAATTGCTTGGAGGACGATATGATAAAGAAAATGGAATAGAATGAAATAATTTCTAAAATTCAGTTCACTCTTGAAAGATGCCACCCAATACTATGAAGTTTAGGGTTTTTTTTCCATATTTTTGTGACATACAAAATTATACGTAGATTTTTTCTTCTATTCTCTAAATTTTAAAAAACTTGCTACAAAGATGAATAACATTATTTCATATGGCTTTCACTTTCAAACTCAAATTACTTACAAAAATGGTAAGATTGCCACTATTTTGGACTAATTCACCCTAGTTCTCACATACATTTCAATGCTTAAAATCATTGAATAAAACAACAAACCAACATTGTAGATTTTTTTTTTCAATGCACAAACTACTTTGATATCATGAATATTTTACCTAACCTTAGTCTATTTTCCTCAATGCCTAGAGTTAGACCACATATTTGACCTTAGCTTATGATAATGATATATAATCATACAATTTCTATATTTAAAATCTTGTACCTCTACACAGATGTGGAAAAAATCTTTGTGAAATGACTAACAACCTTTAACTAGAGTAATAAATGCAATAAAGTCATTCTCTAGGAAGTAAACTAAGATACAATCTAAACCCTTACAACCAAAATAATATCAAGTCCAAGGACACTGAGATAAGGTCACAAGCAATGACACCTATAGAAGAAGACCAAAATAAACTAGCAAAAACTAAACTTCACTATAAAAGCTAACTAAAACCAAAGAAAAACAAATTAGGCAAGGAAACTAACAACAAAATTCCAGCCATTGCCAAGACAACCAAAAAATAGACCATGGTGCAACCAAAAACCCACAAACTAGCAGCAAGAAACTCATTAAAAAAGAAAACACCCAACACTAAACATTACATCAACAATACCCAATAAGTAGAAACCACCCACAGTAGAAAACCTACACCTTCAGAAACCAAACATCAAGGACCCAACACACACCAAATTGAGTCAAAAGACACAAAGGCCAACCAACATTTTTTTCAGCTCCTTGAGTTGATCTAGGAAAGAGAACTTGGGAGGGCAGACAGACATTGTCTCACACCTCCCCAGGGAGGCCATCACATTACCCTAATTTTTTTTGAAGTATCATCCTTGTGCTTCTCCTTTGGTTATGTTTTTTTTGCTAGACCTTTAGAAAACCAATCTTGGCTTCCATTTTGGATTGGATAAATTTTTTGAGTGAAATAAAATTATTGATTTAATCTCTAAGTTAGTCCTGAGCCATTTTTATGGTTGTGAGAGCCTTTAACATTTCATATTTTTTTTTCTCTTCCAAGGGTACACTATTCCCCAGATTCACCACCTACTCCTCAATATTTTTCCAATTATTTAATTTATCATGCATCTCTGAGTCTACTTCCCATCACACTTCATCCCTATGACTCGATATCTACTCAATAGATTTCTAGTCTACATCAATAATGGCTTCCATCCTATTAATTTTGCTATGAGCAATACACATTTAGAAAAAAAACCACCTCTTTGAAGCTTCCAACATATTTTAACATAATCCTTTCTCTTTCTAATGAAGGGTTAGGGTTTCTAGATCCATAAAGTCATCCCTCTTTTTAGGAAAAGGGCTCAAAGAGTGTTCTAGAGACACATAAGCGTGACTAGGGTAATTCAAATTAGTGACCAGGTAACAAGGGTGCATTGTGAAATCTAGGAAAAGGGCAGTGTAAAATGGAAGAGTTTTGAGGGGTCTATTCTATCTCCATAACCATGGAAGAGAATTTTTTATAGTCTTCTAAAACTTCCATAGTTTCTTCTGAATTATGAGGAGATACCCTTTCTTGTTTTTAGCTTCATAGAGGGGGAAGAATCATTATAGTTTACCTAGAGGGACTTCTAGGAGTACTAAGTTTATGAGCTTGCTTCACTTAGGAAGAGATAGATAGGAAAATCTAATTATTGAGGTCAACCTCAAGGTCTTTGAGATCTAGGGGACTAGATTCCTATATTACTCATAAAGCCTAAACAAAAGCCCTTGGTGCTTATGAGGAGAAGGATTTGTCTTGTATTTTTTCAAAGAGATAGAAAGTGGGGAATAAATCTAGAAATTAAAAGATGAAAAATATCATTCCTCCAAAAATTATTAAGCATAGAAAACAAATGAGAATGGAACCATTTATACCCCTTTAATTACTTCTTTGTTAAACTTGGAATCATTATAGTTGACCTAAAAGGGGTTTTAGGAGTTGGGTACAAGCTTTCTTCAATGAGGAATAGATAGAAGGGAAAATCTAATTATTGAGATCAACCTCAAGTCAAGGTGGTTTGGGGGATTAGGTTCTTGTTCTACTAATGTAGCCTTAATAAAATCCCTTTGCATTTAGGAAAATAGCCATTCATCTTGCATTTTTTCATAGAAATAGAAAGAGGGGAGTATATCTAGAAAGGAAAACATAAAAAATAATTCCACCAAAAATTATTAAGCATAGGAAATGGATGAGAATGGAACCATTTATACCTTCAAATGTGATAAACTAAATCACACTTTGCCACACCCCTTTAATCGCTTCTTTGATTAACCTATAATGAAATCTAATATTTTTATCACTTGGGATCAAAAAATTCTTTAGAGCCTCCTTGATATAGCCATTGTAATTTGTATAAATTTATACCTTCCATACTCAACCCATAAATGGCCAAAACCAATTCTTGCATCGCAACAAAAGAAACATAACCCATAGTCACCATACTAGCATCCCACGACTCTACAATCCTTAGTATTTACTTGTGGTTGTAACCCTTCAACCCCATGATATGTTTTGTAATCTTGTATGCTCAAGGTTTTCTATAGCTCCTTTTCATTCTAATATTAGCCCTATTATTTAGCATAAACTTGAAATGAGATTATCCTCGTGATCTTCTTCTCACAATGTTATCTAAAACACTTACACACTTTGGCTTTTCTCTGAAAACTTTGGGAGAAAAAAACACCACTTCTTTAGATTCATGTAGAAAATCAATAACTAAAACCTAGATACAACACAAGTCAATTAAAGGATGCAAAGAAAATGCCCCATAAAATTGAATAATTGCATGATAAAAAATGCAAGATCTCTATATGATCTTGCCAAATCACTTTGTACGCTACTTGTGTTTCTTCCAAAATTCTGAATCCCTCTATAAATATTTCCACACTCACAATCCTGTCTACTACATGATTTACTTCTCAATAAGAGTGGAAAAGTGATACCTCATTGACACTGCTTAACAAGTGTCTAATCATACTTAAGACACAACTTTTCTTCTAGCCAAAATTTTCCATTTTTTAAAAGATGTTGATTATCTTAATGACATCTCCCTCAATGATCACTTTTTTTAGATTTTTCCTCATGAAGAGAATGACCCCATGATATAAGGAAACCAACTGCGCCGTGTAGGCACGTTGAACTCTAAAGTTAATAGAGTAGGCTACAATCATTTCCTATTTTAAGTCTCTCAAAAGGTCACCACCTCCCACCTAACCCTGTTTACAATTAAAATATCCATCAAAGTTTATCTTAAACTAATCTAGGTCGATGGGGCTTGGGCATTTGATATTTCTATAATTCATAGTGGTAGAATTTTTAAAGTTATTCAGATTCTCCATCAACACCAAAATATGATCCATTTCCCAATGAAAGCATATCAGACTAGGAAAGTGATTAGAGAGATTACAAGTCTTCATGTTTTCCTTCACATTTTGAATAAAGCCCAAAAATATAGAGCTTCATTATTGCTTTAATCCCTACATATTGTATTGTTATGTACCTTTCAAAGGCACCAACTTTCATGAAGATAGAACATCTACAAAAGCTTAGTCACAAAACTGATGAGAGGAAGATTACTTCAAAGAGTTAACCACTTCCTTAGGATCATCATTCTAGAACCAATGAAAATCTTGTAGAAATTTAGTGTATTTCCAAACTTCCTAGATGAAAGGACAAGACAAAATAATATGATGAATAGTTTCTGCTTCTTTTCTACATAGACGAGATAAATGTCTCTCTTTTGGATTTTATGCAAAGTAAGAACTTTTTTATGACACATTATCTAGTTGAGAAACTTCACTTTAGGGAAATCCTTATTATTCCATATTCTATTAAAATGAAATATACTTGGCTAGTTAGGTTTTAGAAAGACAAAACCCATTTTGATAGAGTAGTCCCTAGACTCATAGATTTTCCAAATTACCCTATCCTAATTGTTCAAGCTTTAAAATCTCAAGGTCTTAAGATGTTTTGAGTAGTTCAGAGGTAATGGGCTTCAAACTAACCTCAAACCATTTGATGTCAATATTCTATTTAATCTCACTATCCATTGTATCTATATTTTCCTTGGTCTTGTGGGCAAACCACATCTTTAGAAGTGTCTTAAGAGCCATACACAAATGGTGGAAATCTAAGGAAGGAAAATTCATTCAAGAGTCCACCCATAAATTAATAGTGACCCCATATCTAACAAACCAAGAAGTCCATTCAAATAAGTTATGGATAGTCTTCTTCAAGTTATTTGATATTGTCAACCCCTAATGAAAGGGTTCTTAAGCAATGTGGTCCCACTTCTATTATTAAGAAACTTTGGTTCTTAAGATGTTAGCATGATTGCAATATGACCTCATAATACTCCATCCAATTTTTGAGATGAAGGATAAAATCAGACATGGAGATCCCTAACATTAAGGCCTCCTAGTTATTTAGGAGATTTGACTATATCCTACTTAATATGAAAGATCCATTTTCTTCTTTGACACAAGCCCATAGGAATATTATCTAGGTAGCATCTAGGTTTTAAAAACACTACTATCTACTTTGGTCATAGTTAAAGGCATGCCAAAATAAACTACTAGAAGAAGAACAATCTAGCAATCAATAATCATAGAAATCTAATTTTGAATCCTCTTAGGAGTTTTAAGGAAGTGAAAAGAACTTTTCAAAATATTTAATCTTTGAATTAAAGCAAAAAAATACTCCTCCATAATGTACTTCCACAATTTTCCTTCCACTATGGTAGCTTCTCTTGTTGTTAGTGTGTCATCCACAACATTTTGGTGAGAGACAATATTAGTAGAGGAGAAAGGTCTAAAGTCCTTAATAGAACAAGAAGCCACTGTCCTCCTAAGATTACTACACAAAAAATTAGCCAAAATGATAAAGAGATAAAGGGAAGGAAGGTGACCTTTTCTTAGAACTCTAAAAGTGCTAAAGAAACCCTTAGGGGAATAATTAACAAGGACAAAGGAATTTTGCATTTGGAAACACACTTCCATCAACTAAAGGATTCTATCTTTAAACCTCATTTTCTTGAACATCTTAATGAGAAAATTCCATGAGACCATGCCATTCTCTTTGGATATGTCAAGCTTGATAATCATACTTCCCTTTCTTTCTTTATCCACTGAGTGAATAAACACATGAATATTGAGGATAGCATTTGGTATTTGTCTAGAATAGGAAAAAACCTTACTACTATGGGTGGATTATATGATCTATGGCACATTTAATATGAAAGACCAAAAACTTAGATAAAATCTTATATGAAGTATTGTATTAACTAATGGTCTTGAAATACATTATATTATTAGCTTCGACAATCATAGGAATAAGAACTATAAAATTTTTAGTCAATTTCTCTAGAATAAACCTAGAGAAAATAAATTTATTGGCATCCAAAAACACATCCTTAGTCACTATCTCTTAGTATATTTGGAAAAATAGACAACATAAGCCATTAGGCCCATGTGATTTTAGAGGGATTAGAGAAAAAGAAGCCACATTACCTCTTCCATAGTGAAATATTTCTCTAATACTTGAATCTCATTAGGCTCAATGTACATAAGAACACATCAAAGAAGATAATTTGATCTCTCATCTGGAAGATAGATAGTAGGTTGATTAAGAAAATCCTTAAAATAGGAGACCACCTCTTTCTCAAATTCTCCCTTATCAATAACATTTCCTCTTTTTTCTATAATTCCTTGATCAAGTTTCTCATTGTATGCTTCAACATAGATTGATTAAAGAATATAGTTTTTTGTCTCCCTCCTTGATCCACTAAATTTTACATTTTTTCTTCCAATAGGTATCCTCTTTCATAATGATGTTATGAATATTAGACCATAATAACATTTCTTTTTTTATCTCTATCCTTATCCGAGCCAAAAGATCAGTTTCATTCTACAAGGAGTATAGATTATCATTGATTTTTTTTTTGTTCAAATATGTTTCAAAATGAATACTTATTCGAATAGATGAGGCATTCCTTCACTTTCTTAAGCTTTCTTGTAAGATGAAAATTGCCAGACCCAATGAATTTACCATTCCACCATTCCTTGAGGCATGTGAAATTTTGGTTTATAGTCCACATATTTTCAAACTAAAAGGAGAATTTATCCAAAGCCACTAATGTTTCTCATTTGAATAAATAGGATGATGGTAAGAACCATACCAAACATTAGAATAAACTAAGGTCTCATGTTTAATACTATAATTGAAAAATAACATATATCTATCTTGCCTAACTTGAATCAAATTATTGCTAGAGTAAATATTGGACCAAGTAAAGCTACCAACCTATAGATCCAAATCCAAAATATTCTTCTCCTAGAAAAGATTGTGGAGATCAAACATAGAATATGACATATCAATGTTACCATATTTTTTTCTATAAACAAAGAGGGGTATTAAAGTCCCCCATGATCATGTACTTATCAGTAAAATTAGACCTACTTTCTTGAAGGATGAGCTCCCAATAAGCCATCCTAGTATGAACCAACTTAGGGGTGTAAACATTTGTCAAGTTCTACTCTAGGCCATAGTTAGAGTGGGAGAAAACCATGTGTTAAACCTAATTTTTATGGTGGATTTAAAATCATACAAGTAGTCTGACTTACAAAAAATGGATTTACTACCAGAAGCACCATCAGAGTCAATAGGAAAACAAAGAGAAGCAAGCCAAATGAATTTACTAGCCAAAGAAAAGGAAAAGGTTAACATTTCTAATTATTGCACGATAATAATGTCTACATTAATATCTTTAATCCAAATATTCACTCTCATCTTATTTTTGTAAACTATTCAGGCCACTCATATTCCAAGATGCAACAATCAATGGGAAGATTGATTTGAGAAAAGATACTCAAGAGTGTTTTGGCTTCTACTGGTGAATTCCTTTCCTATAAACTTTTTCATTAAGTCTCTTCCTTAATTCATACAAACCCACATCGTCTTACTTACGAGTGTTAAAAAGGGAGGAAAAGAAGGAGCTTGGGGGGAAGGTTGTTGTTGAACCTTGTGAGGAAAAGGTTCTTGCAGATGAAGAAGAGTCGGTGACAGGTGTGGTTGCAGACAATATTTGCCCAGATGATGGAGATGTTGACACAAATGATAAGAAAGGAAAAGATGTAGTGCAAAGATCAGATGTTGAAGAGAAGACTATTGATGACAAGAATGAAGTATTTTTTGATCATTATGATGCTCTAGAGATATACAAACGAGAAGTAGATATTGGTATGATAATTTGGTATTTTTATGCAGGTGATACGAGGCTGTTAAATATATTTGTTCCAAGATTCGACACAGGTACCATGGAAGGTATTCATTCTACAGTTTGGAATCAGAATGTTCTGGCAAGCGGCATCAATTCCATCATTCTTATGGTGACATTATTGCTTACATACAATTGGAAACTCCAGAAAAAGATTGCAGCAATTCAATGGGACTTGAATTTTTTGTCCCCGGAGTATGATGCAGGCGCATCTCATTACTAAATCATTTCAAAGGTCCAAGATTCTCCATATATTTTAAATGGTCAATTTTAATAATTTAGGATTATGTCTTAGTGGATAGAATTAGGTGTTTTATTAAATAAATGTTATAGTTTTTAGTCGGATATGTTAGAGAGTTAGAGGAAAGGGTTAATGATGTTAGTGTCGATTTTAGAAAGGATAAAATTAGTAGTAGAAATGCCATGTGGTCAATAATTACAAGAATCTCATCAGAAAGTTGGTGGCAATTTTAGGAGTGTTCATAATGATGAAAAAATGGCTATGGAATAAAAGAAACCGTTTCATATTCCTTCTATTTGGAGGAAAGCCGATTTTCTTTAAAAAGCCAGTCTGATATGTAAGAAGAATATCCATGATTGTTGCATGGTATTGATGGTAAAGCATCTTTCAGATTCCTATTCTTAGTAGTTACAAGAATATCCATGATTGCTGCATGGTATTGATGGTAAAGCATCTTTCAGATTCCTATTCTTAGCAATTACAAGAATATCCATGATTGCTGCATGGTATTGATGGTAAAACATCTTTCTCAGACTTTGGTTATTAAAAAGCCAATCTTTTATGTAAAAAAGGATTCAAAATTGGGAAGAAATGGGAAGTTTTATGTCTCCTTTGGTCTCCTATGTTTTTTTTTTTTTTTTTTCCAAGATTATGGTTCTACTGTTATGCTTCATATATTTCTCATGGCAATCAGTTTAGGGAATAACAATTGCAAAAAAATGTACTCTAATGCGGGGTCAATATTTTGGGTTTGAACCGTTGGATTTCTCTCAAATTTTTATATGTTGTTTGAAACCTAGTTATGCCAAATATCAACGGTTAGATTGAGTAAATCTTTTCTGGTTCAAAAGTGATTCATGTCTGAGTACGGGTCTATCCGAAGGCAACAAGAAGATTTTGGAGGATTTTATTTTCAAAGTTTTGTTTATTGAATCTGATTTTAGTGTGTGTGATCCTGAAGGTTGTAGATGCCCCTTGAAGCAACTCAGTTGAGTGACTGATTCCTCCTGAGTTTTCCAAGGTGTGGCTCTGCATTAGAACACCCCTTGGGAAGAGATGAAATAGAAATAAATAAATAAATCAAGCCCTTGTGGAGAGATTACATTTCCTCAAAAAAATGTTTAATGCTTCCTACCTCCAAATTTCAAAAATAGCGAGGTAGCGATTATAGCGAAACTCTTGTCCAAGGAAGATTACTTAAAATAGACTCAACTCCTTTCTGTTAGGATTAACGTTAGAAAAAAATAACATTTACATAAAAGCATAACCAATATTAGAAAATAATAGATCACACATAAGAGAACATAAGACACCAAGATTTAATATAGTTCACCAATCCCTAGGCTACATTCACCAACAAAAAGTCCAATATTATTATCATCTAGTGATTACAACTTGATTACAATATGTAACCCCTTATAGCTCAATACTGTCACAAGAACCAATTTTTTCATCACACCCTTATGAAAATCCCTAACCCTAAGAATTTTTATACAAGATTTTTTTCCACTTACAAAATTAGGGCTAGAATAATAGAAAAATAGTAGCCAACATATTTTACAATATAAGGTCAATTTTTGGCTTTGGGGGCATTTCCCTTGGAAATCCCTATTGGAATTATAGATGGAGTAACTGAGAGGGGGGTGGGGGGGTGAATCAGTTATCCCAAAAATAATTCACAAATCCCTTAGATGTCTATAATGCTTAATTATTGCTGATACTCGGTAAACAATGCAGGAATACTGTAACTCGAAAGATTAACTAGTCACTGATTATCTAGCATTCAGAGTTATTAATATGCATGCAAAGGTTAAAATAAATGAACACAAGAGACATTGGATTTAATGTGGAAACCCAATATGAGAAAAACCACCAAGTAACTAGTCACCAATTTTCACTCTTCTGAAGTGAGCCTTGTTAGGAGCCAACCCTGCTAAAGGTTACAATACACACTGTTAGGTGTGACCCTGTTAGAGGATTTAATCACCCTATTAGGAGTGGCCTTGCTAGAGGTCTTTAGAACAATTCAACTAAATTCTCACCTTGTTAGAGGATTTACAAAATGGCTGTTAAGCCAACTCTATTAAGAGATTTGAAATCACTGCTACAATGGTTAGAAAGCAACAATGAATTGACCTGAACAAGATGCAACTAAATTTGCTGGATACAGGTCTCTGTTCAGCATCATTAGATCCTTCTTGATCAAATATCACTCTGCTGCTCCTCAATGATCTCTGATCATTCTTCAAATTCACTTCCACAGTAATTAGTCCTCATATCTCATTACTTCCACACTTTCCTCTTACACACTTAGAATTCACAACTTGACCTCTTACACCATTCAAATGGTCAAGTCGGCTCATTTACACATTACATTTTCCAATAAACCATTCATCAGTAAGCTACAGATGTTACTCTTTAAACAAATAAACGTTATTTCATAAGACAATGAAATCCTTTCCTGGCTGACCCTGCTCGGTAAATACTGCTTTCAAGAATTTCTTGAGTTAACCATCTTGACTCGGTTAATATTACAATTTCCTTAAAATCCTTTGTCAGTCACGTTTACTTGGTAAGAACTACTTTTTCCAAATTCCCTTTGATGATCGAGTGAGCTCGGTAAGAACTACTTCTACTAAATTCCCTTTTATGACCGAGTGAGCTTCGTAAGAACTACTTTTTCTATATTACCTTTGGTGATTGAGTGAACTTTGTAAGAACTGCTTCTCTGCTTTGCTGACCTTCTAAGCTTGGTAGACTCTATCCTTTTCCTTGCTGACCTTCTGAGCTCGATAGACTCTGTCCTTTGCCTTGCTGACCTTCTAAGCTCGGTAGACTCTGTCTTTTGCCTTGCTAACCTTCTGAGCTTGGTAGACTCTGTCCTTTGCCTTTCTGGCCTTCTAAGCTCAGTAGACTCTATCTGATAACTGATATGATAGTTGTGTGACATCAAAGACAACATACAATTGAACAATTGTATCCAACAATCTCCCTCTTTGGCATTGATGGCAACACAACATGTCATAGCAGAAGAAATTTGAAAGCAGGTCTAAATTTGAAAGCAAGTCTTTTACTGATAGAATACTTCACTTTCAAATACAAAAAATCCCTCTTTCATAATAATTTCTCCCTCTTGCACAAACTCTTATTATTTTTCAAATTTCAGAAAGATATGACCCTCTTGCACAAACTCTTATTATTTTGCAAATTTTAGAAAGATATGGCAGTATATTCTTCCTCTTTGATAAAAAATGCCAAAGATAACTCAAAACAACTGAATAACATTGTACCTGATGTACAGATTCATATGAAATGACTTCATTGGTTTGCTACATCAATTGATAGATTTCCAATTCTATTTCTATTGATGCATCACTAAAACTATATTTTAGTGAGCTTTAGATAGGGGAATGACCCCTAACTTACCTCTTAGTTACAAGAATGCATCCTTAGGTAAAGGCTTTGTGAATATGTCAGAAATTTGTTCCTTTGTATGGACATATTCCAATCTTATTTCCTTTTCTTGCACCAATTCTCTAACAAAGTGATACTTTATGGCAATATGCTTGGTTTTTGAATGCATCACTGGATTCTTGGAGATGTTAATTGCACTTGTGTTATCAGAAAACATAACAACCGGTTCTTTGATTTCTTGCTTCATACCTTCCAATAATTGTTTAAACCATACAATGTTTGAGCAATTTACTGTTGCTGCAACATATTCAGCCTCTGCTGTGGATTACTTTTTACTTATCCAAGAAACCAACCTTTTTCCAAGAAAGAAAGCTCCTCCACTTGTGCTCTTTCTATCATCAATATTTCCTGTCCAATTTGCATCAGTAAACACCTTTAAATCCAATTTTCCTCCAAGTTTATAATATAATCCATAATCTTCAGTTCCTTTTAAGTATCTCATGATCCTTTTGATTGTCATCATATTATTTTCTTTTGGTTTCGCTGAGAATCTTGCTACAATTCCAACTGCAAGGGCAATGCCTAATATTGTGTGCACTACATATTGCAACTTTTGAATCATAGACCTGTACAATGTCTGATCCACTTCCTTTGATTCATCATCCTTGGTAAGTTTTAATCCAGTGCACATAGGAGTCCCAACTAGTTTGCAGTCTTCCATACCAAAATTTTTTAGTATCTTCTTGATGTATTTAGATTGAGTGATGTAGATGCCATTCTTACTTTGTTGAATTTGAAGACCAACAAAGAATTTGATCTCACCAAACATTAAAATTTCAAATTCCTTGTTCATTTGTTCTAAAAATTCTTTGCAAAGATCATCATTTCCTATGAACAAAGTATCATCTACAAATATTTCTACCAAAACAATCTTATTATCTAGTCCTTCCCTTATGTACAAACTGTTGTTGTCATTAGTTCTTTGAAAACCAATATGAATAAGATAGTTATGCAATCTTTCATACCATGCTCTAGGGGCTTGTTTCAGACCATATAATGCTTTATGCAATTTGTAGACCATGTCCTTTTTGTCTAGATCAACAAAATCTTCAGGTTGTTCAATGTAAACCTCTTCATCCAATATGCCATTGAGAAATGGTGACTTGACATCCATTTGATAAAATTTCTATCTTTTGAATGCAACATATGCAAGTAAGGTTTCGACACCTTCCAATCTTGCAATAAGAGCAAAAGTTCCTCCATAATCTACACCTTCTTGAGAGTATCCTTTGTATACTAGTCTAGCTTTGTTCCTTGATACCTTACCATCTTCATTTAGTTTGTTTCTGAATACCCACTTTGTTCCTATCACATTCTTGTCTTTGGGTCTTGGTACAAGAGTCCATGTTTTATTTTTCTCTATCTGTTCTATCTCTTAATTCATAGCTTCAATCCAACTTTCATTGCCTGGTGCATCTTTGACATTTCCAGGTTCAAAATCAACAAGTAAACAAGTGCTTTTCAACTTACTTCTTGTCATCATTCCTTCTGATTTGTCTCCAATGATCTGATCTGACACATGATGCTTTCTGACATACTTGGCCAACATGGGCTCCTTGCCTTTTGAATGACTTCCATTGTTATCACTCTGCATCTCAACTTCTTGTCCTAGATCTGGTTGCTCAGGCTCAGTAGATGCTGATTCGATAACCCTTTTTTGCAACTTGGGTTCTTGCAACTTGGGAGGTATTAGCTCGGTTTGAACTTCTTGTGACTCGGTAACTGAAGATTCTGGTGTTGGGGATTCCTAATTAATTGGTATACTTGGCATTGTATCTGGTTCAATGTAAATAAATCTTTTGTAATCTTCAGGTTCCTTTTTGCTTTCTTTTTCTGTTCTTTCTGCAAACTCATCAACTTTCACATGTGCACTTTCTATAACTTTGTAAGTAAATAAGTTCAAACATCTATATGCTTTACTTTTGCAAGAGTATCCCAAAAATGTTCCTTCATCATTTTTTACATCAAATTTTCCTTTTCTAGATTCTTTCAATATGTAACATTTACTTCCAAATACTTTTAGATAACTTACATTGGGTTTGTAGCCATACCACAACTCATAGGGAGTTTTGAATGAGTCCTTTTTCAGCTGTACTTAGTTCAAGGTATGACTTGCAGTGCTGATGGCTTCCTTCCAGTATTTGATAGCAATGCCTTTCTCAATCATTAGGGTTCTTGCACAATCCATGATAGATCTGTTCCTTCTTTATGCTATTCCATTTTGTTCAGCAGTTCCAGGTGCTGAAACTTGTCTTTTGATTCCCTTGTCAATGCAAAAGTTATTGAACTCATGTGAAATGAATTCACCACCTCTGTCAGACCTTAAGCATTTCAGTCTTTTTCCTATTTCCTTTTCTACTCTGGCCAAATACCATTTGAATTTTTCAAATGCTTCTAATTTCTCTCTTAGGTACATGACAGTCATCATTCTTGAATAATCATCAACAAACAAAATGAAGAATTTTTCACCAATATAACTTTCAATGCCAATGGTCCAACAAATCAGTATGCATAATTTTTAGAACTTCTTCAGTCTGATAATTCTTGCTTTTAAAACTAGTCTTTCCCATTTTACCGATTTGATAATTTTTGCATAGACCAACCTCAGGTTTCTTTATGTCAGGAATACCTCTTACTTTTCTGAATTTATTGATCTTTATTAAGTTGTCAAAGTTTACATGACACAACCTCCTATGCCATAACTAACTTTTTTCAATTTGAGCAATAAAACATGAACATTGACCAAGTTCAAGATAAAATAAGTTACGTTTTGTTTGAGTGCCTGATTCAATCAGCTTTCCTTTGCCATCCACTAGTATTGCTTTTCCATACATAAATTCTACTTTGAATTCATTATTGAGTAGCTGTGCCACACTCAAAAAATTGTGCTTTAGTCCTTCTACCCAGTATGCATTATGACATACAAGTTCCTTGGTTAGTGAGATTCTTCCTTTTCCTCTTATACAACAAGGTTCATTGTTACCAAATCTTACATTGCCACCATCATAGTCTTCAAAGTGTTCACACTTAGAATATCACCAGTCATGTGATGAGAACAACCACTATCTATAATCCATGTATCATTTTTGCTCATATGAGAAATAAGTGCCATTTCTTCATCATTATCAGACTCATCTTTCATAGCAATGTAAAAAATTTCATCTTCTTCTTCATCATTAGAATCATTAGAATCTTTAGCTATAAAACATGTTTTCTTACCTTTATCCTTGAATGATTTGAATTATTTCATGCCATTGTATTTGTGACCTTTCTTTTCATCTTTGTTCTACTTATTTGGGCACCTAGCAGAAATATGTCCAACTTCTTCACAAGAAAAATAGATTAGACGAACCTTACCTTTGTATTTTCTTTTGCCTCTAGAATATTTCCTTGCTAGCAAAGCTTCAACCACTTCAAGATCACTATCTGAACTCTGTTCTGATTCTTCATCACTGTCTGATTGTAGATCCTTCATCTTTTTCCCTTTTTCTTTGAGTGAAAGCTTGGCTTCAAATGCTGATTCAACATTTTTGGCAGCTAGAACATAATTGTCAAATTTGTCTAGCTCAAATGCAGTCAATCTTCCAACTATGGCTTCTAGATTTATCTTATGATTTTCTTCACATCTTCTTTCTTGAATTGTAGAGACTCTGATTGCATAAATGGGAACTAGAGTTCTAAGAACTTTATGTATAACTATCTCCTCCTTGATATCTCCTCTAGATGCTTTGATTGCACTAACACATGCTTTGACTCTTTCAACATATTTTGCAATGTTTTCATCCTCTCTCATCCTCATTGGATCAAATTGTCCTCTCAAACTTTCTTCTTTGGCTCTTCTTACATTATCATCTCCTCCATAGATTTCTTTAATCTTTTCCCACATTTCAAAGGCAATTTTGCAATCTTTGATGTCATCAAATTCTTCATAACTCAAAGTAGATGCTATATCTATCATCATGTTGTTGTGAGTCTTCTTTTCAACAATATCATTGACAGATAATATGCCAAAATTTTTTGCATATTTTTCATCAAGGTACTTCAGTCCTGTAATTCCAATAGAAGCTAGATGAAGTCTCATCAACCCTTGCCATGCTAAGAAGTTGTCCCTGTTAAGTCTTGGAATTTCCATCTTATAAGACATCATGACCTTTGGCTTATATCCTTGAAATATTTTCTTGCAAGCACCAAGAGCTCTGATACCAATTGTTGGAATTATAGATGGAGTAAATGAGAGGGGGGGTGAATCAATTATCCCAAAAATAATTCACAAATCCTTTAGATGTCTAAAATGCTTAATTACTGCTGATACTCGATAAACAATGCAAGAATACTGTAACTCCATAGATTAACTAGTCATTGATTATCTAGCATTCATAGCTATTAATATGCATGCAAAGGTTAAAATAAATGAACACAAGAGACACCGGATTTAACGTGGAAACCCAATATGAGAAAAACCACCAAGTAACTAGTCACCAATTTTCACTCTTTTGAAGTGAGCCCTGTTAGGAGCCAACCCTGTTAAAGGTTACAATACACACTGTTAGGTGTGACCCTATTAGAGGATTTAATCACCCTATTAGGAGTGGCCTTGCTAGAGGTCTTTAGAAAAATTCAACTGAACTGTCACCTTGTTAGAGGATTTACAAAATGGCTGTTAAACCAACTCTATTAAGAGATTTGAAATCACTACTACAATAGTTAGAAAGCAACAATAAATTGACCTTAAAAAGATGCAATTGAATTTGCTGGATACAGGTCTCTGTTCAACATCATTAGATCCTTCTTGATCAAATATCACTCTGCTGCTCTTCAATGATCTCTGATCATTCTTCAAATTCACATCCACAGTAATCAGTCCTCATATCTCATTACTTCCACACTTTCCTCTTACACACTTAGAATTCACAACTTGACCTCTTACTTATACCATTCAAATGGTCAAGTTAGCCCATTTACATGTTACATTTACCAATAAACCATTCATCAGTCGGCTACAACTGTTATTCTTTAAACAAATAAATATTATTTCATAAGACAATGAAATCCTTTACTGGCTGACCCTGCTCGGTAAATATTGCTTTCATGAATTTCCTAAGTTAACCATCTTGACTTGGTTAATATTACAATTTCCTTAAAATCCTTTGTTAGCCACATTTACTCGATAAGAACTGCTTCTGCCAAATTCTCTTTGATGATTGAGTGAGCTCGGTAAGAACTACTTCCCTTTTATGACCGAGTGAGCTCGGTAAGAACTACTTCCCTTTTATGACCGAGTGAGCTTGGTAAGAACTACTTTTTCTATATTACCTTTAGTGACTGAGTGAACTCGGTAAGAACTGCTTCTCTACTTCGCTGACCTTCTAAGCTTGATAGACTCTGTCCTTTGCCTTTTCGACCTTCTGAGCTTGATAGACTCTATCCTTTGCCTTGCTGACCTTCTGAGCTTGGTAGACTCTATCCTTTTCCTTGTTGACCTTTTGATCTCGGTAGACTTTTTCCTTTTCCTTGCTAAGCTTCTGAGCTCAATAGACTCTATCTGATAACTAATATGACATTTGTGTGACATCAAAGACAACACATAATTGAACAATTGTATCCAACAATCCCTGTGGGGGCTCTACCCCTCGACCCCACCCTATATTGTGATAGGGAGCAAACCTAAGGCACTTCCCTAGGACCTTGTATGGGTTTTGCCCCTTGACCTTATCTTGAGGTGCTACCCATAAACCCCTGTAGAAATAATATAGAGGAAAACCCCACCAAATAAACCTCTAATTTTGAATAGGCTCCACATTGTAACAATCCCCCACTTGGAGACTAATCAAACTCCATAATAATAACCTCCCACTGGGAGACTGATCATAGCACTACTAAATCTGTAGCTCCCACTAGAATATTAAACCACCCCAGACTCTATTGTTCTTTTAGTCTATTTAGTCTAAAAGATGAACAAAAGCTGAAGAGGAGTTCAAATTCTCCCTTGTCACTACTTTTGTAAACATATCCACTAGATTGTCATTTGTATGTATCTTCTCCATCTTTAACTATCCATCATCCAAAACTGATGAAATCAAATGGTACCACAACTGTATGTATTTTCTTTGAATGCTAAGCTGAATTCTCTGCAAGATGAATGACAATCTAGCTATTTATGAAAAAATAATTATCCCTCTATGGGTGTCCCAATTCTTCAATGAAGAACTAAAGTCATATCATCTCTTTGGTTGCTTCTATAGTAGCAACATACTTTGCCTCTGTAATAGATAAAGCATTAACCTATTGTAACCTAGAAAACAAAATCACTTCTGCCCTACCAACAATAAATACATAACCTATAGTACTCCACTTGGTATCAATATCCCCTACCAAATCTAGGTCAACATATCCATGTAAATTAGTAGTAGAGCCCCCAAAGTGTAAACACTTACTTGACGCATCTCTCAGATATTTGAGAATCCATTTAACTACATTCTAATGCTCAATTACTGGATGACTCATATATCGAATAACAACTCTCATTATATGTGCAATATATATCCTTGTACATACCATAGCATATATCAAGCTTCCTATAGATGAAGTATAAGGTACCTTAAACATATTATCCTTCCCTTCTTGTATCATTGGACACACCTCCTTAGTCAACTTCAATGACTAGCTAAAGGTGTGTCGACATCTTTAGCATTCTCCATATAGAAATGTTGTAAAACCTTCTCAATATAATCAGCTTGAGATAAAGTCAATTTCCTATTCTTCCTATCTCTACAAATCTTCATACCAAGGATTCCCCCCCCCCGCCAAATCCTTCATATAAAATGCATGTGCTAACTTCCATTTCAGCCCCTTAATGTGATCAATGTTAGACCCAACTACAAGCATAACATGAACATATAAACATAAAATAATGTAGCCATCATCATCCAACCTCTTAATATAGACACAATGAGCTGAACAACACCTACTGTAGCTATGGTCATGCTTAAACCTATCAAATTTCAAATAGCATTGTCAAGGTGCTTGCTTCAATCCATATAATTTTTTCTTCAATCTACACACTAAGTTCTCCTTACCTTTTACCTTGAATCCCTATGTCTATGCCATATATATCTCTTCATCCAAATCACCGAAAAGGAAAGTTATTCTAACATCAAGTTGCTCCAAGTGCAAATCTTTAGTAGCCACAATACTTAAATAGTGTGAATAGAAGTCATCTTAACAAAAAGAAAAAATATCTCATCAAAATCAATGCCATTTTTCTATGTAAATCCTTCTATGACTAACCTATCTTTAAATATTTTCTTATCTCCATCCTCTTCTTTTATCCTATAAAGCCGTTTATTCTATAAAGCCTTTTTACTTGTAGAAAACTTGCATAAATCCCATGTCTTATTTTTCAGCAAAGAGTCCATTTCTTCTTTCAATGTAGACTCCCACTAAATCTTTGTATCCACCTACATAGCTTCACCATAATATTCAGGTTCACCAGCATCAATAAGTAAAATAGAATAAAAAAAGGAGAAAATCTTTCTAGAGATCTACTAGGCCTTTTTGATCATCTAACATTCATTGGTGTGTGTGGTAGTGTTGTTACGGTTGTTGCAGATCATGAGGAATTTTTGGAACATCGACTTTTGGAGTATCATCCATCGCTACATAATCATCTTCATTCTTCTCATGTTGTTGCAATAGATTTTTGTACAACACTTTCTCATTGAATATGACATCCCTACTACTTACAATCTTACAATTTTCAAAATCCCAAAGTGTATAACCAAATTCATTAATACCATATCAAACAAATATACATTTTTTAAACTTAGCTTCAAGCTTGGTTCTATTTTCAGAATCTATATGAGCAAATGCTTCACAACTGAAGGTTTTGAGAAAAGAACAACTCACCTTCTTACCAGTCCATGCTTCCTCTAGAATACCACATCCAAAAGGAGTAGAGGGACCTCTATTAGTCAAATATACATTTGTATTGATAGCCTTCACCCAGATGTTTAAGGGAAACCCAGCATGTAACCTCATGCTCCTTGGATGCTCCATTATAGTATTGTTCATGGCTCAACCACTCCATTTTCTTGTGGAGTCTTTGGAGAAATTTTCTATCTACAAATATCATTAGCAGAGAAATAATCTTCAAAATTATGTCTGCAATACTCACCACCATTATCAAATCTAAGACATTTTAATTTCTTTCCAATCTCATTTTCAACCAATCATTTCCATTTCTTAAAATTTTGAAATACGTCATATTTTTGACTATGGAAATAAAGCCATAATTTTCTAGTTGCATCATCAATAAATGTAACATAATAATGAGAGAAACCAAGGGAAGATACCTGAGTTGGTCTCCATACATTTGTATGCCCAAACTCTAATTTCTCACTTTTATTTTTCTTCCCAGTCTTCACAAAACTCACTCTCTTTTTTTTTCCATACACACAACTTTTACAAAAAAATCGTATTGACATATTTCATACCTAGTAGAACATTCTTTTAATTAAGTACTTTCATGCCTTTCTCACTCATGTGCCCTAGTCTGTTGTGCCACAATGTTGTATCAGAATCTACAACAGTTATTTTTTGTCCCTGCTCAACTGTAACAACTATTCATGAACATTCATTTTTCTCTAAAACAATCAAAATAGAAGGAGCAATATAACTTGTACAAAGATATATGGTGCCTACTTTCACACCCTTTTCTACTACCAGGGAACTTTTTGAAAAATTCTATTTTTTATCATTAAAATTAAATACACAACCCTCATCATTGAGTTTCCCTGCTAAAATTAAATTCCTACTTAGCTTTGGAACATGTCTTACCTAATGTGGTAGCCAATCATTCCCATTTTGCAACTTAATTTTAACTTTTCCCTTCCCAAAAATCTAACAAGGTTCATTATCCCCCAAATAAACAAGCCCAAAATCCCCTTGGAAATAATCAATAAAAGAACCTCTATGAGGTGTAGCATGAGATGAAGCACGAGAATCTAAAACCCATGAATCATCAACATTTTTCAAAGATAGAAGTAAAGCATCCTCTTTAGATTTATTACTTACCACATTTTCCTCCTTGTTCCCTTCTAGTTTATCTCCTTCATTATTCTTCTGAGTCCAAAAATCTTTCTTCTTCTACCCTATTTTACTATAGTACTACCAAATTTTTAGTCCTCTAGATTGAGACCTCTTCCCCTTTGAATTTCCTCTTGATTTCCCATATTTTTAAAAATATTTCCTCTCTTAGTCTTTGTGCATTCAAAGCACTTCCTGATGTAGATCCACCTAAGGATTTCCTACAAGTTTCCTCACTCAAAATAATATTGATCACATCATCAAATTTTAGGGTATTAGATCCAAAAATAGAATTACTCATAGCCATTACCAAGTCATTCTAGCTTTCAAACAAAGAACACAAAATCAAGAGAGCCCTAATTTCTTTATCAAAATTAATACCCATAGAAGATAACTAACTAATAATAGTAATGAACTCATTTAAATAATCTGCAATAGATCCACCTTCTGCCATTTTCATATTAAATAGATGCTTCATTAGAAATACCTTGTTTGAAGAAGAGGGCTTTTCATACTATTTCATTAGGAGTTCTATCAACTCTTTCATCATCTTCCCTTTTATAATGTTAAATGTCAATGAAGGTGCCAAGCATAATTGAATACTTTTAGTTGGCTTTCTATCTAAAATCTCATAGTCCTCATCTAACACAGTTCCCTGTTTCTTTGATTTCCCTTCCAATGAATTCCATAAGTACTTATGATAAATATAGTTTTCCATTTATAACTTCTATAAATAAAATTTCTGCACATTAAACTTATCCACCTTTAGCTTACCCTCATTTGAAATTTCTCTCACTCAATTGCGAGACTCCCATTTAACCATGAGACCTTCCTATAGAGGATTGCTAATTTTTATTTTTTTTAAATGATAATGGTCTCGCTAAAATAAAAAATAAAAAATAAATGATGACCATTTGGCTCTGATACCACTTGTTAAGATTAATCTTAGATAGAAATAATAGTTACATACAAATATGAGAAATATCAAAAAATAATAGATCACACATAAGAGAACACAAGAAATGAAGATTTAACATGGTTCACCCAATCCTTGGGCTACATCCACCAACAGCAAGTCCAATATTATTATGATTCAATGATTACAAACTCATTAAATTTTTTAATCCATTATAGATCAATACTACCACAAGAACCAATTTTTGCATCACACCCTTATGAAAATCCCTAACCCTAAGCGTTTTTATAGAAGATTTTTTTTTCTTACAAAATTAGTGCTAGAATAGTAGAAAAATAGTAGCTAGCATCTTTTACAATATAAGGTCATTTTTGGTTTTGGGGCCATTGCCTTAGAAAACCCTCTTGGGGGCATTGCCCCTCGACCCCACCCTATACTGTAACAAGGAGCACAACTTGGGTGTTGCCCTAGGACCCCATAGGGGTACTACCCCTTGACCCTATCTAAACCCTGGTAGAAATAATTTGGAGGGAAACTAGATTGAATAAACCTTTAAGTCTGATTAGGCACCAAGTGGGAGGTTATTATTGTGGAGTTTGATCAATCTCCATGTGGGAGATTGTTATGGTGTGGAACCTAATTAGACTTAGAGGTTTATTTGGGATACTTTTGCTCCAAATTTCTATAGAGGTTTGGGAGCAACACCCCCAGGACTAGAGTTCAAGGGGCAGTACCCCTATCGGGTCCTACGACAGTGCCCTAGGTGTGCTCCCTATCGTAGTATAGGATGGGATTGGGGGGCAATGCCTCTAAAGCCAAAAATAATCTTATATTTTTAAAAGATGTCAGCTACTATTTTTCTATTGTTTTAACCTTAATTTGGTAAATAAAAAAAATCTTGTATAGAAAGGCTTAGGGTAAGGGATTTTCATAAGGGTGTGATGCGAAAATTGGTTCTTGCAGAGGTATTGAGTTGCAAGGGATTATGGATTGTAATTAGGTTGTAATCACTAGATCATAATAATATTAGACTTTCTATTGGTGGACGTAGCCTAGGGATTAGGTGAACCACGTTAAGTCTTGGTGCATTGTGTTCTCTTATGTGCAATCTATTAATTTTTGGTATTGCTTATATTTGGACGTAATTTTTATTTTTATTTGAGGTTTATCCTAACAAGTGGTATCAAACCTAGATGGTCATCATTTTTCTTATAATTTTAGCTAGACCATCATTATTTTTTAATTTTTTTTAGCAATCCTCTATAAGAAGGTCTCACAGTTGAGTGGGAGTCTCGTGGTTGAGTGGGAGCAATGGAGGATGAGGGCAAGCTAAAGGTGGAGAAGTTTAATGGGAAAAAAATTTAGTTATGGAAGATGCAAATGGAATACTATTTTTATTAGAAGGACTTATGAAAGCCAGTGGAAGGAAACCCCAAGAAACAAGGAACCATGTCAGATAAGGACTAGGAGATTTTAGACAGAAAGGTAGTTGGAAACATTTGATTATGCTTGGCACCATAAAAGACATTTAACATTACAAAAGAAAATACAAAAAAAGAGTTGATGGTAACCCTAGTGAAACTATATGAAAAGCCCTCTGCTTCAAATAAGGTATTTTTGATGAAGAGTTTAATTAATATGAAAATGGCAGAAGGTGGATTTGTTGCAGATGATTTAAATGAGTTTAATATTGTTACTAGCTTTTTATCTTCTATGGGTATTAATTTTGATGAAGATATTAAGGCTCTCTCAATTTTTTGTTCTTTTCCTAAAAGTTGGAATGACTTCATAATGGCTGTGAGTAATTCTTTTTCTAGATCTAATGCCCTAAAATTTGATGATGTGATTGGTGTTATTTTGAATGAGGAAACTCACAGAAAATCCGCAGGTGGGTCTATATCAGGAAGTGCTTTGAGTGTACAAAGTAGAGGTAGAACGACTGAGAGAGTAAACAATTCTAGAAATCATGGGAAATCAAGAGGAAAGTCAAAGGGGAAGAGGTCTCAATCCAGAGGACCAAGAGATTGTTGGTATTGTGGTAAAAAAGGGCATAAGAAGAAAGATTTTTTGACTTGAAAGAACAATGAAGAAGATAAACCAAAAGGGAACATGGAGGTAAATGTGGTAAGTGGGTAAAAGTACAAAGTTATGTTACCATTTTGGTTGACTTATCAGAACGACTGAATTTGAGTATTTCTATCTAAAAATCAAAATTTTAAAAAATATGATCTAGATAAATTTATTCTAGCTACGTTATATATGGTCTCACACTTTTCCAATTAGAAATGACTATTAAATGCTTGTTTTATACTAGTTTGTATCCAATTGCTAGAAATAAAATTATTTTAGAAAACTGGCATTTCAAGAACTCTTACTAATTTTTATGATAGTTTTTTAATAACATATAAACACCATTTTATAGAGCTTAGATTCAAGAATATTCTTATATACAGTTTATAGTGTTTTAATAATGTATATTATATTGTAATTAAAAAATCTATAAGCACTATTTTAACAATTGAAAATATGTCAGTTTTGAGAAAGAAAAAAATATTAAATCATATTAAAAAATCTAAAATTTATATGATGTTCTAGAGGAGAAAGTCCTCTTCTAGAATGTATAATTTTTTCTCTTAGATAAAATAGATTTGTTTTGAAAAATGTGGTGGGAGATGAAAACTATTAGTTTTAGGTGAGTTGAAATTTAAATCTTTATAAAAGAGAAAATATAGGTCTGAAGCTAATTTTTATTTTTGAATGTTATAGCTATATATGTTATCTATAACATAGTTTGAGATCAAAAAGAAATAATTTTATTTTCCTATAGTTTGTGGTAGGAACTAGACCCGCACTTTTCAACATTTTTTAGCAACAAAAAAATAATCTATAAAAATTAGAAAAATATAGCAATTTTTTTCCAAATAATTATTAAAAATTATAATCCGAAACTTCATCCATTTCTATGTATTTCATTAGTTTACTTCATTTTCAAATTCAAAATAAAATTACTAATTTTATGTCATTGAAGGTGAATAGTTATAATTTTGTTAGCCTTTTCGTTTACAAAGGGGTGACACAGGTTTGTGCTTTTACCCAAGTAACAAATCCAAAGAGGATGCTTTTCTTTTATCTTTAGAAAGTGTTGATGATTCATGGGTTTTAGATTTTGGTGCTTCATTTCATGCTACACATCATAGAGGTGAATTTATTGATTATGTTCAAGGGAATTTTGGGTTTGTTTATTTTGGGGATAATGAAACCTATCAGATTGTTGGAAAGGTAAAAGTTAAAATTAAGTTGAAAAATAGGAATCATCGGCTACTAAGGTAAGACATGTTCCAAGGCTGAGTAGAAATTTAATTCCAGTTGGGAAACATGGTGATGAAGGTTGTGTAGTTACTTTTAATTATAAAAATTGGAAGGTTTCAAAAGGTCCTCTTGTTGTCGAAAAATGTGTGAAAGTAGGAACCTTATATCTTTGTATAAGTTATATTGTTCCTTCTAGTTTGATTGCTTTAAAGAAAAATGAATGTTCAAGAATGGTTGCTGTAGATAAGTAGGGAGAATAAATAACTGATGTAGATTCTGATACAACACTGTGGCACAACAAACTTGGCCACATGAGTAACAAAGGTATAAAAGTACTTCATTCAAAGAAAGTTTTACGAGGTATGAAATGTGTCAATATGGATATTATGACAGTTTGTGTATGGAAACAAAAGAGATTGATTTTTGTGAAGACTAAGAAGGAAAATAAAAGTGAGAAATTAGAGCTTGTGCATACGGATCTATGGGGACAAGCTCATGTATCTTCCCTTGGTGGCTCTCATTATTATGTTACATTTATTGATGATTAAACTAGAAAAGTATGGGTTTATTTCCTTAGACAAAGATTTGATATATTTCAAACATTTAAGAAATGGAAATGCTTGGTTGAAAATGAGATTGGAAAGAAATTAAAATGTCTTAGATTTGATAATGGTGGTGAGTATAGCGGCCATGAATTTTAATATTATTGCTTCAATCATGGTATTTATAGGTAGAAAAATGTTCCATGGACTCCACCAAAAAATGGAGTGGCTGAATTCATGAATAAGACTACAATGGAGCGTGCAAGAAGCATGATGTTTCATGTTGGGTTTCCCTTAAACATGTAGGTAGAGGTTCTCAATACTTATGTATATTTGATTAATAGAGGTCCCTCTACTCCTTTGGGATGTGGTATTCCAAAGAAAGAATGGACTAGTAAGAAGGTGCGTTATTATTTTCTCAAAACCTTTGATTGTGAAGCATTTGCACATATAGATTTTGAAAATAGAACCAAGCTGGAAGCTAAGTCAGAGAAATCTATATTTGTTGGATATGGAATTTATGAATTTAGTTATAGGTTTTGGGATTTTAAAAATTGTAAGAAGCAGGGATGTCATATTCAATGAGAAAGTGTTGTACAAAGATATGTTGTTAAGATTAACCTCAGATAGAAATAACAGTTACATGCAAATATAACCAATATCAGAAAATAATAGATTTCACATAAGAGAACACAAGACACCAAAATTTAACATGGTTTACCCAATCCCTAGGTTACATCCACCAACAAAAAGTCCAATATTATTATGATCTAGTGATTACAACCTAATTACAATATGTAATCCCTTACAACTCAATACCACCACAAGAACCAATTTTTGCATTACATCCTTATGAAAATCCCTCACCCTAAGTCTTTTTACAATTTTTTTTTTTCTTACAAAATTAGGGCCAGAATAATAGAAAAAATAGTAGGTAATGTCTTGTATAATATAAGGTCATTTTTGGCTTTGGGGGCATTGTCCCCAAAAACCACCGTAGGGGCGTTGCCCTTCAACCCCACCCTATCCCTCATAGAAATAATTTGGAGGGAAACCACATTGAAAAAACCTCTAACTCTGATTAGGCTCCACATTATAGCACTTTCTATTTATTTAGGGACCAAAGCTCTACCATAGGTAGCCTTGGACACATTATTAAACAAACATTTCTAGTTTTCATGAGGAACCAAATTACCAACCAAACTATGAGAAGGAGCCACTAGGGGTGGAGCCATCAAACCCACTTCTCCAACTATCTCTAGGAAGAGAATACTAGAAAAGACAACAAAAGGGACAAAAGACTCATTTCCAAGAAACATACTAACTTCCTAGACAAACCCATTTTCTTAAAATCTATATCAACCCTTGAATTGCCTCCACTTTCTTCCACTCAGAAATAGGAGATCATATTTTGAATTTTCCTTTCTT